>NC_051174.1:127279011-127466993 GCF_013339725.1 Rhipicephalus microplus
TAGTCAAGACATGAAAATCATGACATGTCATGAATGTCATGATTTACATTTCATGGTCCTGCAACTGTGGTGGTGGTTTCGTTGACATGGCATGTTGCAAAACTGGTATGGTATGACGTGATTGCATGCCGAACACAAGCGACAGAGCCTAACTTGAAAATCCTGACACGCGTGTCATGTAACAACATGACTACATGCCACGCTCATGATGCACTCGCGGCCGTTTCGCTAGCGTCACATATACCAAATTTGGTATTATGGTCCGTGAATGAATGACGAAGGTATTTGACTGGTGCAAACATGATAAATCAGGAGATGCGTGTCATGTAAGAACATGGCTACATGCCACAGTCAAGGCGCCAATACATTTCGACGTGACGGGGTGCGCGTGCTCGCCGGCGTTCATTTCGTCGCGTCACGCCGGCGTTGCCACGCCAGGCGCCGGTCCTGCCTCGCTGGTGCACTCTGCGCTGCGTTGTTTTGACGCATGCGCGTTTCAGCGCATCCAGCGTCCCTACGTCACGAAAAGAGGGAGACGCAGTGCTGTCTGGGTAACGCATCGGCGCGAAATGCAGCATGGAGCATTTCGCGCCGGTTTGCCGTTGGGCCTCGCCGACGGACGCTGGTCGCGCCTGGAATTTGACTTAAGAGTTCTCGCGTTTTGCTAACGCTGCGTCGCTGTGCCCAGCGTGCGCGCGCGTCAATGGTAAATAGGAGTATATTGGGCCCTCCATGATGCGCTCGCGGCAGTTTTGCTAGCTCCATATACACTAAACTTGGTATCACGTGACGTGAATAGATGACGAAGGCAAACGACACATCTAAACATGATAATCGTGACACGGAAGTCATTTACGGCATCATTTACCTCCACCTCGTAACGTTGTGTTGATTTGAAAGTGACACATCAATATTTCTCAATTGTGCTTCGCATATCATCGATTCCCTCTGTACGTGGGGTCTGCCCCTTTTTTTTTTTTTTTTGATCAGTAACATAGAATTATACTATTTTGTTTCGTCTCCATCGTATCTGTCTTGTTAAAGGCCACGCGATTTGAAATTACCGTGGCTGAACATTCGCAGTGGTTTGACACTGAATGAAGTTGGAAAGACTATTTGCATGCATAAGTTGCATCTTTGTTTGGCCTGTTGTAGAGGATTTAGATCATGGCGTGCAAGAAATACATCAACGCAAGAAGAGGGTAAAAATGTAGTACTTGAAACCTCCTTCTGGGTGCAGGTTACGCAATGTACCTAGTACTGTGAATCGTTAACCACTCCCTCTAAAAACACAGGTTACGCAATAAAAATGATAACGGCTTACTGCTCTCCCACAGTTGAGTACCAAGTACTCAAAATAGTTGAATATTTTTGCTAAACACAGGTGCACATTAAAGACCCTAGGTAGTCGAAATTCGCGGAGAATCATATGGTGGTTTTACGACATTAAACCTCGTTAATGAATAAAAATATAGTAATAGCATGGTAATAGTATAGTAAGGTGTGGGAGAGGGAGTCGATGGTGAGGAGGGCAAAAGAAGGAGATCAACGCCACCAGCTCCGCACCTTCTTAGTTTGGACTGTGCGCAGCTGAGCTGCGCCCAATTTAATTTTCTTTGTGACGTCGTGGGCTTCGCCGGGCTTCGTCAGTAACGGTTCAGTTGTCACGACATACTCCATACTTTGACCATAAATGTGGCCCTTTGAAAACGGTTTTATACAGAGAAGAAAAAAATTAAAAAAAATTTAGAAAAGGTGTAACGATTTAGAGTACATAGTATACTCTACTATGGGAGAGCATAATGCCGTCCCGACACTCAATGTGTTTAGAAAAAAATGTAACGATTTCGAGTACTTCGTACTCAACTATGAGAGAGCACTGAGCCGTCCCGATAAAAGCCCATTACTATTTCTAAGCAAAACACTACAAAACAGACACTAATGACTATGCGTTTAGAAAAAGTGGTTAACGATTTAGAGTACTCGGTACTCTACTATGGGAGAGCTGAAAGCCATCCAGTGGGCCTATATCATATGCTTCGATGTGTTTAGAAAAAGTGGGTAGCGATTTAGAGTACCAGGTACTCTACTATAGGAGAGCAGTAAGCCATTTGCGGGGGGGGGGGGGGGTTAGAAAATGTGGGTAACGATTAATAGTACTTGGTACTCTACTATGGGAGAGCTTAGAGCCGTCCCGAGTAAGCCATTGCTGGTTAGAAAAAGTTTATTCTTTCATGGGACGCAACAAACCTAAGAGACAAGCGTCTGTATAACAGGCAAACATCAACCTATAGTTGCCGTTGAAGCCTACGAAACAACGTGATCCATTTTCTAGCCCGTTGTATCTAAAAACCTGCGTAGAGATCCGAATGATGGACTGAACTTGACCCGATATATTGTCATTCAAGTTGGATTGAACGTGACACTACTGTGAAGATGTAGCTCCGAATCGCCCTAAGAGTGTTTCCTTTAAAGAAATATCCAACATTCCAGCATGTGGAAAATATCCATCATGTGGAATGATCTTCCCGACGATATCGCCTCTGATAGCAACCCCAACACGTTTCGGCAAAAAGTTCAGACGCATTTCCTTAATATTTCATCTTGACGTTCTTTTACTTCTTTTCCGAGGGTTTTTATGTCACGGAGTGTTCTTATATACTTCATCGCCATGTTTACGTATTGCTGACTTATTGCTTTGTTAATTTTTTTTTGTTATTACTAACCGACATTGTACCGTTTTTATTTTGAAATTTACATGCGATTTTTCACTGTAACCCCCCTTACTCAATGCCTTCTGGCCTGTAAGGTATTTTCAATAAATAAATAAATAAATGGTAACAGTGAGTTGGTATGTAGTTGCAGTGGCGCAGTCAGAATTCCTTTTTTACGAAAGGGGTGGGGAGTTTAACCATGATTTATGTATGTTGGTGCATGCGGTTGTGTGTGTGTGTGCGTATGTGTGTGTGTTTGTGCGTGTGCAAAATTTAACAATTTCGGAAACAAGAAACTTACCCTCCCCCCACCCCCGCTTTGGCTGCGCCAATGATAGGTCATGACGAGAGAGAAAAATTATGGTTGGTTCCTATATAACACGAAAGCAAAACGTGCCCTAACAGAAGCAGTTGAATATTTGGATACACAACACCCTAGACACAATTCGAGGTACTTTTCTTCGATGAACCTTAAGAGCGGCATTTACTTTACGACATTTTCTTGTAATAATATAAGATAGCCTGCACAATGCCTATTGGTGTTTGAAAGCTAGAGCACTATTTAATACTGGTTGCGATTTTTTGCAAACTATCGACGCTAGTTGGTGTAAGCCCAGCAGAAAGCAGGCTATAGTTCGATTTTACGGCCTAGCGCTTACGCTTTCGTCCAATCGAAGTGGCCTGAAGACAGTTCTATATCCGTCCCATCTGACCTAATGAAGTTTCCGTGCGTTCTATGTCCGTTCTGTACCTGGCAAACGACGAAATGATTGACAGCACAGCCTTTGCCCGTTGCTATTCTCACGTCTGACCATCAGGTGATCCTCAACCGAACAGCGCGACAAAACGTTTTATCCTAAAATGTGGTCAAGATCGCGCACCCCTATTGACCGTTCCTAAAGCTGTTGTTGTTGTTGTTCTATTGTTAGTGGCGCAACCCACTGTGGGGTATTGGCCAAGAATCGTGTCGTTTTAAAATTTACTGTTCCAATTTGGAATGATGGAGGTATAACAGAAATATTACCGATAGCCTATAGGAAAGTGTGGTGCTTAAGGTAATGCATACAAATATTTACATAAACAAATTTATTCTTAGAATAGAGCAATAATCTGATTTTATACATATATAGTTATGTGGACATGTTAAGATAATGAAACTGGTTAATTAGTCAACCTATTAGTTTCATCTATATAGTCCCGGACGGCCGCGCATACTGTCGCATTAGAGAAACCAGAAATGGTATCTCCGAAAGACAAAATGACTTAGAGTTGCTCAAACACGCACGTGGCGCATCCCCATGACATAATTCTAACGCATTTTCCAACGCAGAATACCATGGGTGATGTGATCTAATTGCCTAAATCACGGCTTCCATTGCTCCAGTGCTTCAACGTACCCGAGTCCGACGACTACGGCCTGGTAGCCATCTGGGTAGCTGGCCTGGTACCCGGAATGTTGGTAACTGGACGGCTGATAGCCAGTTTGGTAGCCGGTCTGGGAGGCGACTTGGTACGGTTGGGCGTAAGAGGTGTGGTACGTGAGCGGGTAGTTGGGGTACACCATGGAGTACGGGCTACCCACAAAGTAGCTCGTGGGTAGTGACGTCACAGACAGGCAGAACAGCCCGAGCAGTAGCACCGCTGAGATCTGCAACGAAGTGACCAAAAGAAATTTTATAGGCAACATTAATTGACTTACATACACATGTATGAGGGCACTTGTATGAAAACGAAGCAAAACATGGAAAGCGAAACTCATGTTAAGAGTAAATACTATTCGATATTTGTGTCGTCACATGAATGTTCATATTGCGCGAGTTGCAATATATTTGGCCCTAAAAAAGTAAGTAAAACGTGTTACGTCAAGGTCGCCACGTGCATAGATTGGATAGAAAAAAATATTCGAAGCCCGAAAATTCAGTAAATACTTCACGAACATTCTCACAAATTTGCTACAGAATCGCCTCGCAATGCAAAACAGCATCGAGGAATGAGTGAGTCGTTGGGAAAGAAAGCACAAAAAAATAATGAGTTGCGTTTAGATACGTATTACACGTGTGCTTAATAAAGCACCTGTCGTTTCATTCGCACCAGATTACTACTCGACCAGATATACGTAGAATCTAATCGATAAAAAAAGGTGCATCATTCCCTCTGGGTGACAGACCTGGCATACGAAGTTTAGGAAAATGTCATCCAGCCACTGTCGTGAAAATACGAAAAATACATACTGCGATTAGTGACGTCGCGCACGTAGATTACGGCGCGAAATTTAAAAACGAAGCTTAGACCTTGATTCCCTCCTCTAATAACGAACTCGGAGGGCAGTTTTGTAAATCTAAACCAAGTCGATCATTGCCGCTCTTCAGTGTCCCTTTAACGGGAGTCACGTGTGGTGTGCCAGCAGTCAACGGAAAGAGTACGACATTGTAGTTTTTGTTTTAATTAGAGCCTGAAAGTACTACATCTTAGGTTACGAATAGCGTCTGCTGCCCTTCAATCGCATCGATCGAGGAATCGGCGACTAAAATGAGGAAAGTCAGGGAGTCTCTTCTGTGGCGGCTGGCTCAGGGATTCGAACGATCCACGCAGTCAAAGCAATGTGAGTGAAACCTAATACAAGAAGAAAAAGAGGAAGAAAAAAAAAAACGAATCCGTAATACGGATGCCGCGTCCTTGAATGCGCAAGGCCGTGACGTAAAGCGAAACACGCAGCATCGTCAGCTGTGTCGCGGAAATCTATACGTCGCTCTTGCTTCTGGTTTCGTATATAGCTTAAGTCGGCTTGTAGTTTGTTTTTTGTGCATCTTTTCTTTTTCTCACTGTATAATTAATTGGTCAACTGATTGATTTACTGATAATAGATTGTTTGATTAGTAATTGTTTGCCAATTATTTAAATAATTGTTTAACAATGAGTTAGATGATTGATTGATTGATTGAATAGTTGTCCAATCGATTAAATAATCAATCAATTAATTTTTGGATTAATTGAACAACTAATCATATTATTTTATTACTTAAAGTATTGATTAAGTAATTGGTTGATTTATTGTATAATTGATTTATTGTTTATTTTATTGCTTGATTAATCGAATAATTGTTTGATATGTGGAGTTTAACGTCCCAAAATCCCCACATGATTATGAGGGACGCCGTAGTGGAGGGCTCCGGTAATTTCGACCACCGGGGGGTTCTTTGACGCGTACACCCAAATCTGAGCACACGGGCCTACAACATTTCCGCCTCCATCGCAAATGCAGCCGCCGCATCTTTCTTCTTTTTTTTTTTCTCATCATCGCCGAGTGATGATCTCTTGTCGACGACAAGGTCATTTGCTGCACCGAGTGTGCACGTATGGGAATGATATTGAAAAGGGGGTGCTGAACATTTAGAGTAGGTTCCGCGGTACATAAAAGAGATGGGGTCGAATGTAATGTAACCGCCCCCTCCCCTCAAAAGTTAGCTAACCCACCCTGGAGGGTTTTTATGTACCCGTCACGTTTTAAGTGTCACGGTTTTAAGCGAGGCTTCGCATATGTCGGGACGAAACTAATAACAATTGTTGGGGCTGTACGTCCCAGGACTACAATACAAATTATGAGAGACGCCATACTGGAGGCAGACACGTCACCAAGAATGTTTTCCGAGAACGGGGAGGGGGGGGGGGGGGCTTGTTGACCGCTTTGAAAAACACATATTTTAATATTTTCTCGGCAAAACACCTTTTTCCACCCGAATTTCAAGGGAGTATGGGTTTGGTCACCCTCTTCGGCCAGGAGCCTGATTGGAGGCATCCGCAAATTTCGACCATCCTGCCGATTTTCTTTAACGTGCACCTAAATCAAAGCACACGGGCTTTGAGCACTTCGCTTCCATCGAAATTCGACCACCACGACCGGGATTCGATCCCGTGACCTTTGGGTCAGCAGTCAAGGTCGTAAGGTCGCTGCAAAACGCTTAATTATAGCACTCTTTCCGACATTCCAGTTGTGACAGCCCGAGTGTCAACTAACGGCTAGCTGTAACGGTCTCATCAATAACGGGCGATAACGAATCCTGTCCAGTTTCTTTTAAAATAAAAGGGTCAACGATTACCCATCCGATAAATTGGCCGCGAAGAAAATAACGAAGTCTCTGACTCGTGTGATCGAGGTGGTACATGGGCGAACATTTGAGGTGAAACAAACAAACAAACAGAGTAAACGAGCCAGCGACAGGATCATTATATTTGTTGCTTTACGTATTTTCCCCAACCGACGGTCTCAATCAGCAAAGACGAAGAAATAAAACCAAGCGTCGAAGATGAGTCACGTTTGTTTGGGAAAACAAAAACGACAACAATAAATAAAAAAAAACTAGGTATCGTTTTGCTGTACGTGTCAGCGAGTCTGGATGCTTTCCTATGCGATTACCGCGGCCTGTTTCGAAAGTCGGGAAATGTTGCGCCACAACCCTGCAGAGGTCAGCGTCACCGGATTTCCTAATTGATTCCTCGGCGTCTCACAGGCCCCTAAAAATCGAGAAGCCGCTTTTCTTTCTGTCTGTAAATGAAGTTGTGGGATGGCTTACAGCAGGTACAGCAGTGGTCATTGAGGATGCGGAGAGGTCATTAAGGAGGCGGAGAGGATAATCCGCCGGTGAACGACCGGATGAATTCAAGGACGAGGTTTACGTCTCTAAGATAACACCCCCGTACAGACAGTCTTGCTTCGGAGCCCATGCGGCATAATAACGGATTGCGCCGTGTTCTTAACTTACACGCATAGTCCTACGGGAATCCTTAACGAACCGAGCACCTGTTGAGTGGGCCGTCGGACGTTCTATGTCGTTGGCGTGTCCAAGGAAGGGGGAATGCTGTCATTGGCGTGCCCAAACAAAATTGTGCGCAGCTCGCACAATCGGAAATAGTCCCGCTCAAAAAATTGTGACTGCATCTAAAACGCTTATTTGTCGGCATGAATAAGATTTATGTATCGTGAAGAGTACTTTGGTAAAACTGTAATGATGGAAATGCTATACAGCTCATGCCGGATCGCACATGCCGATAAGCAACGTCCCTGACACGTTATGCTAGATTTAAGAAGTGGCATATAAAACACATTTCAATGCTGGCATATCTGAACTGAAACTATTGTCCCCTGATTATCACTCGTGAGCTCAAAATGTTGATTCCGAAAGCTGCACGCTCAGCTATCTTATCACACCGCTTCCAACGATCACTCGTTTGCGCGCCGAGCTGGAAACAACCAAGGTAGCAAGTTCTCCGCCGGCAGGGTCACCGGTCGTCCGGCTCATGACGTCACCTGAAGTGCGCGCCTATTGGTACAGCGGCTCGTGTGCATCCTCCGTTGAAGGGAAAATGGCGCTGCTCTCTTAAAGTGGTACCCGACTACACTTTCCTTCAACAACTGAGCTTAACTCCCGTATTCACAAACGCTCCTCGACTCGACCTTCACCCTTCACTTGAAAGAGTCGAGCACCGCTCCGCACCTCGGCTAAAAATGACGCTGCGCTACTCAAGAATAGCAGAAAATTATCACTGATATGCAGTGACTTGCCCTGCCTAAAGATGGCGCTCCCATCGACTTTCTCTAGTGAAGGTGGAGCGTTGAGTGAAGGGGCGTTCTAGAATACGGGGGTTAGAATAGATCGCCGCGAATCGTACACGCATGACCAATAACTAATTTATTTTCTGACTGCAATTAACATGTGATGTCGTCAGTCCAGCTATAAGCCATGACAGGCTGCAGTGCGTAGAAATAAAAATAGAAAGATAAAAAAGACGCTGACGCGTCATAGATGCACACACTGCCGAGTGACATTTCTGCGAACAATCCAGTTCTAAACTCGAGTGACCCAGGGGCACCACACGCTTGATTTCACGTAGCTGCGAAGAAAACGATAGGGTCGGCTTAAAATACAAGTTTTGTAGCGCTTATTTGCAATGCGCGTTATAGAAAGTCTCTATTACGTCACGCTCAGTGTCAAGGGCGACCAGGATATCATAACCGACAAGCGGTGCCAATCAACAGCCTTGAACGAGCATCCGAAAGATTGACACGTCCTCTGGCTAGAAATCGTAGAACTAGAATATAATAAAATAAAAATACCATTCATCAAGACGCAACAGCCTCTGCGGAAAGGAATGGGCGTATACAGTACAAACTTAGCAGATAGCATCTCAGACGGACCTCACAAAACAACGTCATGGAAAAAAAATGTATGCGCCCAACTCTCTTCTAATTCGCTTCGCAACAAATTCAGCATTATGAACTCGCACTGTTCGAAATGAGTTCGATAAGGAACGGGTTACGGCAGCGGACACCTCGCAACAGCCAGGCGCCACTCTTCGGGACCGTGAACTTTGGACGCGTCATCGATGACGCAAGCGTGCGAGACCACATTAAAGCCTGATCTTTAAACAGACGATGTATCTACTCCCACGACACGATCTCGCAAAATGTGTACAAGAAAACGCCGTGCGTCGCAGAGTATTCGGAAGGAACGGCAACCAGGACAAGATTGCTGGGGTAACGAAAGTTTACTTATGGGCCGGACGCGGATATTCCAACTTTGTACTCCCGAAACGCCAATTGCTTCTTGCGAAGGCCAGGTGGTCTTTCAACAGGACAAGGGTTGTTTTTGTATAGAACTATCCAAAACGAAAACAAAACTAAAAGAAATCACGTTATGTTGCCATGGACTCACTGGTACTTTTTTTTCTATAAAGAGAAAAGCGAAACGCCATGTACAGTGTTCGAAATGAGCACAGGATCATAGCATGGCAACGGTAGTGAGTAGCTCTGTTGCAATCGAAAACGTGCAAGCCGTTGTGACCCTGACCTTCTCGAACCTGAGGTGAGAAGAGAGAACTGTTCGGGACGCAGTTGAAGGGAGGCTTACCGGGGACTGCATCGCGAGTGTAATAACAAGGTCGCAGGTCTTCACTGGTGTCCTTTGTAGACGGAAAGGTTGACTTCAGGTGTCGCAGTGGTGGGAGAAGTCGCTCGCCGACGAGGCCAACTCAGTCGGAATTTCGAGGAGTCGACGGAAGCTCACGGCCGGGACTACGTGACACCGTACGAATTTCCGTCACGGCCAAGAACAGTGCTGCGTATACGAATGAGTTTGGTTCGTCGCCGGGGTCTCTATCCGGCGGATGAGGCCTGGTCATCCAGTTTTGTGGAGGCCCTCACACGGGAGGGAGGTGGCGCGTTGGTTGTGTGTGTCGATGTCTTTGATTCTTTTACGAAGAGGTGAGGAGAGACGCAACCGGACAAACCTGCACGCGGTCGTCCCCTTAGGTCACTGGCTTCTGTACTCTCGCTCTGGCTTGCGAGCACGTAGCACTGCTACAAAAATAAACAAACAAACATAAATACCAGCCGCAACTGAGGTAAACAAAACAGTCCAAAAGAAAGAGACGGACATTGTGAAGGTGGGTTCAAAGATAGATGGGCCCGATACTACGGTGACTCCGTGGTGTTTCGAGTTGGTCTACTTTCATTTGTTTTCATGTTTGTTTTGCGGACCGCCGCATTAAGTGTTGGATGACGTAGACACGTGGAAACCCCCTCAGAAGTTCAAAGGATGCGACGGGTTTTATGCGGATGTGGGCTGAATGCGAGGTTATTTGAGGTTGAAAGTAATGTTGCCATGCCATTCAACTGCGATCGGGAGGACCTGCTGTATCCCGCAAGGCGAGAGGTCAAGTATTGCCCACGAGTCAAGCGTTCCATGAGTCCGGCCCGCAGGTCGCCAGTTGAATCCCGGCTGCGGAGATCACATTTCGATTAAAGCTACATGGTCGATGTTCGTGTATACTAGCTGCGTGATGTCAGTGTCCGGTAAGGAGCGTACATTGAAATTAAGGAACACGCCTGAAGGAGATGGTCGAAATTTCCGGAGCCCTCCACCAGAAGGCGTCCCGTACGACCACATCGTGGTTTTGGGACGTAAGACCCAGATATTAAGAGTTGGATGTCTGCTTGCCATCACTGTTCACTCTTCGACTAAGCCAAAGATGATGCAGCGAGGAATCATATGACGAAGGTTAGGAGTACGGAGATGCAATTTAATGAACTTCTACGCAAAGCACTTCTCAAAGTTTAACGAAAGACATTGAAATGCCCCACGTGAGAGGGCGCAGCGGTTTATTAGTAATTCGAGTTGCTTTATATATAGTATAGCTAAACTTCATATTCGGCCAGATGCTGCGTATAGCTTCCGGGAACACTAAAAGCGCGAAACGAGCAGAATGCGAGTAACGGGACAGGTGCTACCTTTGTGTTACAGAGTGGCGCGGCTATCTTCCAAAAGCTACTAACCACTGTGGTGTAAGTGTGTGTGCTTGTGTGAGTGTCTGCGTGAGTCGAGGTTGCGCCAAAATTTCTAAGTATATGATGTATAACCAACTAGCCCAACAACAAGTTTTATTAAACCACTGTGCATTGCGGAAAAGCTGATGTTTCGGGTCACATTTTGTATTCGAATTGATACTGTTCGTCCCCATTCGACTTCATCGCTGGTTGGTGACACACCAGGCATGCCGATCATCGTCACGCTATGGGCATGTCGCACGCCACCAAAAACGGACGTGCCCATAGCACGTCGATAGTTATACGGAAGCCAAGTATGGATACGCGAAATGAAAATTCGTCCGTGTTGTGTATACGGAAAACCTCCTGCACATATGTGCCACAGAAATCCGGCAACACACATCCAAAACAAAGAAGTGAACGCAACGGTATCATCATCATCATCATCATCATCACCATCATCATCATCATTCTAACTACGTTCACTGTAGGACAAAGACCTCGCCCATGTTCCGCCAATCAACCCGGCCTTGTGCTTTCTGCTGTCACGTTAAACCTGCAAACTTGACCTCATCTGCCTACCTAATTTTTTGTCTCCCTTTTACGCGTTTGCATTCTTTTGAAGTCTAGTCAGTTGGCCTTATAGGGCAACTCCGACGATTTTCCGGTCAGGGCAATGGTACTTCTATGTTCTTTAGACGCTCTTGTCCCGAGCCCGATAGCTGAAATGCGTAGCGTATTCGAAAATGATTTTTAATTAGCAAAAAAGCCGCAATACCGAAACCAAAGCCCAACCGAGCTCAATGCCTACGTATGACAAACAATTTGCTAAAGGTCGGAAATCGCATAGTGGTCCCGCCGGTGCGGAGTATGAAAACAAAGCCGGGACGAGCGGGCAGTCGGAGCAAAGGCGAAGCGCGCTGAGCCGCAGATGAAAAACTCCACAGATGAAGAAAGGTGCCCAACACCACCGCCGTCGCCACCTTGTGGCCAGGGCAGTAAACGCTGTAGCGGGCAAAGTTAGCGATGCTATCGGCAGCGTGACATCCGTTTATATGCCAATCATGACGTCACGCACACAAGTTTGCCAATTCTGGCAAACTGCAGGTGAGCGTTTAGAGGCAACTTTCAAAATTCATTTGCAAACAACCCGTGCATCTCTGAAGCATGTAATTTGGCGTAAATTACGGAAATGCGCAAAGGAATGTACCCAGCGAATTTCATTCAGACCCATGGACCTAAAAAAAAATCGCTGGAGTTGGCCTTTAATGACCAGCGGTTATCCTGCCTACGTGCTACGTGCATGGTTCATGTTCATTTCTTCTTGATTTCAACTGTAGATATCCTTAACCTCGGTTTGTTCCCTGATCCATTGTGCTCTCTTCCTGCCTTTTAAGGTTACGCCCATAATTTTCCTTTCCATCACATGCTGTGCCACCCCCAGCTTAATTTGAACTCTTCATAAGCCTCCAGGTTCTTGTTCCGTAGAGGTAAGTACCGGCAAGATGCAGTTGTTATATACCTTCCTCTTCAGCGATAGTGGCAATCTATCAGTCATGATTTGACAATGCTTGCCCAATGTGCTCCACCCCATTCTTATTCTTCTAGTTATTTTATTACCATGGCTTTCTCCAGTTACTATTTGTCCCACGTAAACCCATTCCTTTACAACTTTCAGTGTCTGGGTCGCCAATCAAGACCTATGTGCAGACGTAAGCAATAATTTAAAAAGAAATTATTGAACCACCGGGGTTAACGTAGTGATAAACACCGGGACCGCACGATTCAGTTACTCTGGTTAACGATCTGTACGGAGTGCTCGGGCGGCGATTTTTCATATCGCATCACCATTCGTCAACGCATCTCGTGTTTTCTATGTTTCTTCTAAGATTGGGTGTTTTGGACCTTTAAACGTCACATCTTCAGAAATGGCCATGCGGTGAATCGAACCCTTATTCCGTTTGGCCAACGTTAACAAAATTTGTTGCGTTAGCATATGTCGTCACTTGTGCAACATGAACTCCCGAGTAGGAGTCGCCACTAAGAGATGATTCAGTTGGAGATTAAATCTCTTGCGGGGCTACCAGCGTCATTCCACTTGCAATCGCCAAAGCGAGTTTTGAAACACTACATACTGATACTGTTTCTTGCCAAGCTTGATTTATCGCCCTGCCTTTTCTCTTTATTAGTCTCTCTCTCTTTCTCTCTCTCTCTCTCTCTCTCTCTCTATTTAGTGCTCCCACCAGCCGCAAATGCGATCTTTAAGGTAACAAGTGCGTATTATCGATGCGTCTGCTGACGGACTTCTATAATTAGAAGTTGCATGTATATCGGGAAGTAGTGACGTGCTATACGGGCACAGAATACAAAACAGGGAGCGTAAATCGGAAGATAAGCTCGATGGCGACACGTGCCGATGCGACACGCCGAGAGAGAAGGAAAGAAAACGTATTGAAAACGAATCGAGGAATTTCCGCTTCAGACATTCTCGCAGCCTTGACCGTGCACTTGACAGAGAGGAGTTGACACGTGCGCCATTAGGCGAATATACCAAGGTGCGCTAACACCTTGGCGTATGTGTGCTGTGCAAAGCCCAAATCTCTATTCTCGTACTACTACTATTTTACTACTACTACTACTACTATACTACTACTACTACTCTACTACTACTACTACTACCACTGCTGCTGCTACCACCACCCCTGCTTGCACTGTTGCGTTTATTGACCACTACTACTACTATACTACTACAGCTGTTGTTGCTACTGCCACTGTTACTGCTACATGCTTGCAGTGCCATACTTACTTTTACTACTACACTACGGCAACTATTACCGCTACTTCTGCTACTACTATCACCACCGAACTACAATTACTACTACTACTACTACTACTACTGCATCTATTATGTGAAGATTTATTGATATGTGGGGTTTAACGTCCCGAAACCACCATATGATTATGAGAGACGCCGTAGTGGAGGGCTCCGGAAATTTCGACCACCTGGGGTTCTTTAACGTGCACCCAAATCTGAGCACACGGGCCTACAACATTTCGGCCTCCATCGGAAATGCAGCCGCCGCAGCCGGAATTCCATCCCGCCACCTGCGGGTCAGCAGCCGAGTACTTTAGCCACTAGACCACCACGGTGGGGCTATTATGTGAAGATTTACGCACTTTTGGGACATGGTACTGAATACTTTTCAGTACTTCAGTACTGTAAAGGTTTGAGCAGGTACATCATAAAGGGAAAAAAAAGCAACCTTCACGCCATCTCATACATTAAATATCCCTGAAGAATATCGGGTCCTCTATTTCAGTTAGTTGAAAACCCTGACCTCGCCACTTTTCCCTAAAAGTACCACGTGACTCTGATAACGGGGATGCATATCTGTTCATGATCTCGAAGTATGACCGAAGTATGATCTCGAAGTGATTATCGATATCTCGGACAGGAAAAAAGTAAGTCAAATAATTTATTAGAAGAAAAATTGTAATCCCATATGAAGTAACGACAACACAAAGACGCACTTTGCGCGAGCCAGCTGACGAATCGCCATAATGTTTTTGTTTATCATGCTATTCTCATAGCACACGCGACTGACAAGATGTCAAAGGTTACGTATGTATGACCCTGTGGGTATGCCAAGTTGGCTCCCATTGAAGTCGGAGTCGATTCCCGGCTGAATGCCAACGTCGTAAACTTTACGTCGCAATGCGCGCACAGAACATGCAGCCTCAAAGAGAATGTCCACGTGTACTTGAGTGAGGCACGAATTCGAACAGAGTTCTGCAAGGCTGCGGAACGTCGCCAAAGGCTTCGCAACTGTGTCACTTACTCGCTCGATAGACGATAGTTCTTCGGCTGTGAGAATAAACGCCCCATCAACACACTCGAGTTGAAGTGAGCTTCGTCCTACAGTTGCTGCATGGACTAAAGAATGATGACCAAACGACAATTGAACGTACACTAGCGAGCAAAAGTACACCGGCCACGAGAACACATGCCGACACTGCCATCAGCGCCGTCTAGCGGCGAGTCGTCAGCTACCCAGAGCATAAAGCTCTGGCGAAAGCGAGCCCGTATAGCAATACTACACTTCTAGTGCACTCTAGCAATGCTCTCAACAGAAACGGGCTCACCACTGGACGGCGCTGACGACAACACTGACATAAATTTACTCTATATGCTCCCTTTAGGTAGCATACCTAAAGGTAGCATATAGAGTAACTCTACACTGACATGGAGTCACTGGGAAAAAAATTCAGAGTATTGCAAAGGCAGACTGCACGCGGGCAACATTGAGCAGCGGCGGCCATTTCTGTTCCAAGCTGTCCGGAGACTCCGTAGCATTGCTAGCGTGGGTGGAGGCCGGACCTATCTTTCCCCCTCGATGCCGGGTTACGCTCGTCTGAACTAGAACATGTGTGCGAGTTTCTTGCAGAGGATACTAGAAGTGATTTCGAGTCATCGACGGTCATGAATGGACTGCGCAGTAAGCGGCGTGATTGTAAATGCAATGTGCGGCGAGTGTCACCATGTGCTCCCTTCATGGCCATCACGATTTGATCACTCTCGTTTCGTCATGGGTGTGTTTGCTCGGAACGGAGATGTATGTGTTCGGTGACTTCACGCAAGACGCCATTCGCTTCTGCATTGGGTAATAATTGCGCGTTTTGCGCTAACATTTAGGTCAGCTGAATGTGCAGTCGCTGTTCAGGCTCATTTCACAGTGCGATGCCTTGTTGCTCCAGGTGGAACCGGAATGAATCTGTTTCTTCAAGACAATACTATCAATGTTTTTGGATGAACGGCTCGGTAAGTGGTGCGATTATAAATGTGACGAGCGGCTAGTGTCGCCATGTGCTAAAGGTCTTCGTGGCTTCACCAGTGTCGTTTCGTGTCACGGTTGTGTTCGCTAGGTACGGAGGTGAATGTGTTCATTGACTTCGCGCGAGACACCATTGACCTCTTCGCTATATACATATACGTGAAACTTTTGCGATATGCTAAATGAGCAGCTATAGTGTTCAGGCTCACTTCACAGCGCTCGATTGCGTCCTTCGATTGATCACCGAATCATACCTTGCTCGCACACCTTACTTGCCATTCAGCTTATTGAGACGAGTAATTTAAGTGGTGTATTTATGATAATTAGAAGTTTCGAACGCCAGCTTCCCAACGTACGGGCCAATAGGCATGCGGTAACTACTACCACATCTTGTTTCCATGCGTATGTGGCTACCGTAGCACTGCTCGTTGAGTTGTTGAAGATTAAATACACAAAGGTTACCAGCCCAACAAGGCGGCTCTCAGAGCCAACCGTAAAATAGTCTGTACCTTCGCTCACGGCTGAACGTGTCAGTGACACATACTGGGGCTCTATGAATGCCCCACACGTGTACGAGTTTTAGTTTATTCAACCACGTGTCAGGGACGTTAGAATATAGTAAATATACATGCGGTCTCAAGGGAAAAAAAGCTGCCTTGCACAGCCGTCCCAGATGTTTTTCGCAATATAATGGCTAAAGCGGAGCTAAGCAAAGGAAAACCATTTCATTCCGATTTCGTTCACGCTCATGGCCGCAGCACCATAGTAATGACGGAATAAGGTAAAAAGAATCAGTGTACTAACGTTCTGTTAGATTGCTAACAAGTGGACAAGAAAAAAAGCTGGGGGTGGGGGTGGGGGTGATTATCAAGGACTCACTTCTCTTGCTAAACGAAACCTAGACACACAAAGTGCTCGGTTTCGTTAGAATGTTAGCAAAGCTTTCTTGGGTTGAGGTCTTACTTTAGCAAAAATACAAGATCTCTTGTCATAACATTTATTCAATATTCAATTTGTTATTTTCAAACTTAGGGACCACCTGCTGGCATATTCCTACGGATATCCTGGCGCTCCAAGGGTTAACTTTTCCAACAAAGTCTCGCTCTTGCTTTCCCCCTCAGGTCCCTCTCTAAAATTTCCGCTGTTATATATCGTGTACGCCCCAATCCCGACGCGACGACATTGCCGGACAGAAGTGCAAACCTCTTAAGTGTCCGGACATCGGTTTCCTATATTGAAGTTCAAGGTTCAAGCACCCGGAAGCACGAGCACGATGGATGGGCCGGGACGTGACGAACGGGCCGGGACGAACGGCCGGGACGGACGCAAACAGGTTGCGGATGTGGATGGATTCGTTTGTCTACGAATGAACGAGCGTGACGTCCAGCCACCCCATGTGGGTTGCGGTTGAACCGGAGTCGAAACAACCGTAAGTTCCGAAACTCCGGGGAAGGCTCGGAGTATGCTAGGAAGAATATGTTGGTGTGAATTAGCGTGAATTCTCACTAATAAATAACTTGTTGAAATTGAACGTCATCGATATCTTTTTTAAACCAAACACAGATGGCTCATCAGATTAAAAAAATAAAGGTGGTGCCTGCCAAAAATATCAAAATGTTTGAATTGATTGATTGATTGATTTGTGGGGTTTAACGTCCCAAAACCACTATTTGATTATGAGAGACGCCGTAGTGGAGGGCTCCGGAAATTTCGACCACCTGGGGTTCTTTAACGTGCACCCAAATCTGAGCACACGAGCCTACAACATTTCCGCCTCCATCGGAAATGCAGCCGCTGCAGCCGGGAATCGAACCCGCGACCTGCAGGTCAGCAGCCGAGTACCTTAGCCACTAGACCACCGCGGCGGGGCCGTTTGAATTCCGTGGCAGTCCACACCAAGACATCTTCTAGTCGTATAATGGTTCATTTTCTCAGTCGTATAGATGCGAGCGTTGCCGGGAGGCCGAGACATTATTAGAGAGTTATAGCTTACGGCTAATGTGATAGTGGAGGTTAAGGGAATGACGTTACCGTGCAGCAAACGTTCGTTGTGGACAGCGTCTAATAGTTTAGTGGGATAGCGTTTACGTGCCCTAGCTGGAACGATAGCACCACCTATTGGATGGTTAATAAGTTAAAGACAGTGAAAAGAAAAAGAAAACGAGAATGTTTGCCTATGCTACCGCGCGTAGCATTGTTGCAAGTTTATTTTACTAATAATAAAAGCAAATCAATATGAACTACGAACCAGACACGAAAAAAATTATGTTGCCGATTTGAAAAATTGAATTGCTGCACAAACTTCAAGGAAAACAAGGGAAACAGGAAAGAGCGCAGTGTCTCCTGTCTCCCTTGTTTTCCTTCAAGTTTGTGCAGCAATTCAATTTTTCAAGTATGAACCAACCAGTCTGCAAAAAAGTATTGTTGCCGATTTGTTTACATAGATCTTGTAGTTAGGCCTAGACGCGTTCGAAATGGGAAGCTATCTCAAAAACTACGCCAACTTATCCGTAATACTCGGTTATCGAAGCTAACTGAAGGCAAGCGAAGCCACTTCAAACAGTCGTTTGCTGCGAACAAGGTGAATCTTTCAACAACTACGCCAAAATCACTTCGAAGCGGGCGTCCGAGAGCGCCGCCATGTTTACGTACACTACGTACCCTTACGCTACCATGGTTAGAGTGTACCTAGTACACTGTACCATGGTAACCTTATATCTGAAAAATACCTCGCATACGATAATCGGTACGTGTAACGTACGTGTCTGCGCATGCGCACTACGATTCCGGTATCACGGTACGCTCGGTATCCCGGTAAGCCCGGTATACCGTAACTCTCTTATAACTGTCCATTACTGCGTCTGTTGTGCGACTGCCCTCTGTACGTGTCCCAGCGAAAGACGCTGGTCTAAGCTTTTGCAGGCATTGGTGCAAATATTCTCAGTGCAACTAGCCTATTGTTCACAATGCTAAACCTGACGGCAACAAAAACTGTAGCCAAGGCGTTTAGAGACTTTCTGAAGAGTAAATGGGCTAGATAATAGGCCTAATTAATACCTCTGTCACATGGCATATCTAATGTCATTTTGAAATGATGACCATGACCCTCCTGAACAGTGGATTTTGGGAGAAATAAAAATATACTAAAACTGCGTGCAACATTTATGTATTCACACAAATAATTTTTATGGGAAAAAACGTGCTCCTAGAATATAAACACGGTGGTTTTACACAACTTGCCACAGCTGCATGACACTAGAAAACAGACCCGACGATATTACCGGGCAATTCGGCAAAGTCAGCTGAAGCGGGGCGCACGACTCACGTCCCGACTGCATAAATGTGAAGGCGTCAGCAATTTTTTGTAGTCATCACAACAAGTGCATGATCAACACAAGTGACACAGGCAACAACGACAACAGAGCAAAAATCAAACATGGCTGGCGTCCAGCCATTGTAGTTTAGAGTAGTTTAAGGATGATAGTCTTTCTTGGGGACCTTCAACGCAAGAAGTTTGGACAACAGCAGTTCCACTTGTGTAATTTTTAGCGGTTATTGGTTATTAATAGGCTCATCTTTTTGCAACTCTTTTATGATTAATGCCATACTAGTTACAGAGAGTTGCAACATCATGTCGGATATGTTTACCTCTATAGCGTACTAAGTATTTAACTAGTATTATTAAGTTATTTTATTTACTTATTTCAATAGCTACATTTTCCTGAGCATAACACACTAGGGTACGCTTGAAATACAAAGGGTAAAGCTGACAAATGCGCGGAAAAAATTGCGACCAAGATTTTTTTTTAATTTGTAGTCAAGTAGCTATGTCAAGCAATTTTTAATGAGTTCACTTTCATTGACATACTTCAGCTGTCACTTTTTAAATTCACCTTTACCCCGGAGCTACAAATACTGGCAGAAGTCGCCAGTTAGTGGTCACGAGAACACCATGCACGTGGCAATTATGAGATGCTGAAAACATTTGGTTAACCAGGTATGTGGCCATTTAAACACGAATGCGCAATTCGTTACATATTCGAGCATTATTTTACCAGCCTTCCACCTGCGCTACTTCACAGTCAGCTCATTGTGCACCTGATCAATCCTGATCAATGTCACTGAATGCATAATTTGGGGCATAAAAAAAACACGCACACACAAAAAAAGAGTACGATGACGAAACGGGTGGCTGAAGCTCGTCCTTTTTTGTGCGCGTGTTTTTCAGCGGCAAACTATGCATTCTGTATCTCACCAACTAGGTCAAGAACAAGTTCTGCCCAAGCACCGGTATAACCTGCGAGGTAATTGGCTTCCTGTGTGCGTGTTTGTGTGTGCGTGCGTGCGCCAATGATACTACTCCATTCGCGCACGTTCTAACTCCCGAAACCACATGCTCGCAGCAAAGCAAGAAAACACGCAAAAATACAAATTGTGTGCGCAGATATTCGTTAGCGAAACCATGGATACAAACTTCAAAACGCCAACTTGGTATCGTAATTTCAGCTGCACGCTGCAAATGGTCTCTGGCATGAAGCCCACTTTTCCATGCCGTAGCTTCTACGTCATTGTAAAATTTAAAAAAAAAACAACGCCATATCAAAGATTACTTGTTGTTTGGTCTCCAAGTGCGCCGTTTCTTATTCAAGTTTTCAAGTGCACGTTTCTAGCAAGTTGTCCCCGCTGCTCGCAATCACTGTCATGCTTATACGTTCGATGTCATAGCTTCGTGCCTAACGATAGCGTCCAGATCCACCGGCTTTAACGCAAAGCCACGGTCATTCGACCCACCGGATGTTTTCTTTCAATTGTTATGCTTTCCTTATTCCCGTTTAGTTTGATTGATTGATTTGTGGGGTTTAACGTCCCAAAACCACTATATGATTATGAGAGACGCCGTAGTGGAGGGCTCCGGAAATTCCGACCACCTGGGGTTCTTTAACGTGCACCCAAACCTGAGCACACGGGCCTACAACATTTCCGCCTCCATCGGAAATGCAGCCGCCGCAGCCGGGATTTCCCGTTTAGTTTAACGATTCCAATGCAGAGGCGGACACCGTGGAGCGTTTGACGGTTAAAGGGGGCTAAAGGGACACCAAAATTTTCAGCTGTCGCTTTTCATTTCTCGCGAAATGAAATAGCCACTGCCCAGAACTTTAGACCATGTAATGGAAAACGCGCATGTACTCTAGAAAATTAACTATAATGATTTTTAAACCTAATTTTGGTTCTTACCGCACCCTGACGTCACGAAACGCCATGAGCTTCTAATCGCGTGCTCCATCATGACATCGTGACGTTTTTCAGGGTCGCTCCGTTGCGTGGCTCTATTGGGCGACTCATGAGCGGCCATTTTGAATATTTTGGTGACGCACGAATGGCTACTTTGAAAGTTTTGGAGACGTGGCCATGCTTCGGTACCTGACGTCACTGCAACTGGTTAGCCCCGCCGCGGTGGTCTAGTGGCTAAGGTACTCGGCTGCTGACCCGCAGGGCGCGGGTTCGAATCCCGGCTGCGGCGGCTGCATTTCCGATGGAGGCGGAAATGTTGTAGGCCCGTGTGCTCAGATTTGGGTGCACGTTAAAGAACCCCAAGTGGTCTAAATTTCCGGAGCCCTCCACTACGGCGTCTCTCATAATCATATAGTGGTTTTGGGACGTTAAACCTCACATATCAATCAATCAAATCTGCAACTGGTTAGGTGGATTGGACTAGCACGGTGGCACCTTGCCTGTACCTTACACATCATGCTGGCCACCAGTGTTTCCTGTTTATCACTTGTGACGTAACCAAGCCCACAGCCCCTACGCTAGCCGCGAGGACGGACGACAACTGAACTCAAGATTATGTATGCTTGCTATAAACGCCAGTGCCAAGATAGAAATGATCGGGTTACATAAGGCTGCACCACACCGCCAAAGGGCGAAAAAAAAAATATGGCAGCAACCATCGGGAATGCCCCATTCACTCCGCGCATGTGACGGTTACACGCACAGACTTCTCAGACTACGAAATTTTTGCTCGCCTGCCATATTCACCAGATCTCGCAGCAAGTTAATTCTTCCTCTGCCCTCGCATAAAATTATGAATCCTAACCAAGTAGTCCGGCAACGTGCCTTGACCAACGAAGAGGACACTGCGCGGCGAAATTCGGGGTACGACGATGAAGTCATCACTGATGTGAAATGCAATAATTTTTGCGGTTTAGCGTCCCAAAACCATGGTGTGTTTAATAGAGCCGCCGTAGTGGAGCGCTCTGGAAATGGGGTTCTTCAGCGTGCCCCTAAAGGCTGGTGCACACCGGCGACTTGCAGTGGTCGCACGACCATTCGCGACTAAAAAGCGACTGATGTTCACACCGGCAGGGGCTGTAAGCGAGCGACCGGAAGTCGCAAAAGTGGAGAGTCACGTCCGGATCTCGTTATGAGCGAGAATTCTGGAGACCGGCGCCGATCAGCTGATCGCCGCCAGCTGGGTGAACGGAGCGAACCGAGCGTGCCGCCGCATTTATTGTTTTCGTCCGTTCTCGCACAGCGTTGAAAAAAAAATGATCATTGCTGATTGGTTCCAGCAGCTTTGCGACTGCAGTCGCGCGACTGAAAAATCGGTCAGGAAGCGACTAGCGAAAACAGTCGCTTTGCGACCGTTTGAGACCGTTCGCGACCAGTCGCAAATGGTCCCGCGACTGCTGCTAGTCGCCGGTGTGCACCAGACTTAACTTAAGCCCAAACCTCATTAGCGCGAAAATGCACGCGACAGCGACAAGCGACGCGACGTAGATCGTCTTCGCGCGATCAGTCGCTAGCGCAGGCAAACCTCATTCACGCGACGGCTTCGGCGAGCGAACTGCACTGTTGCTGGCATGAGGCCGTCTACTTGCACCAAGAAAACCGCGTAGCGAGCGGTATGCAATTTAAAAATAAGATATTTTGTTGTGCAATGGAACGAAAGTGTTTATGAACGCCTTGCAGCACTTTTTTTATATGCACATGCGTAAACATTGCGTTATTTCTTGTTGCGCATACGTGACTCGGGCAGGGTCACGTGCACCTATGTAGTCTTTGTCTTTTCCGGTTTTTCGCTATTGGCTGCTTGAGCCCAGCACTTCTGGGCGATGAGCGACGGTTTCCAAATCTGGAGAACCGAGCGATCGCGCGAAAACTACCCCGCGACACGTCGTGCGAACGCCCCGTTTCGTCGCTCATAGCGTCGCTCGTCGCTGTCGCGTGTATTTTCGCGCTTATGAGGTTTGCTCTTAAGCCTGACGTCAAGCTCTTCATGAGGTTCCCAAATGAAGAAACCTATTGCAATGGCCTGCTGCAGCTCACACGTCGTCGTTGGTAGAAGCGGGTGTCTTTTGTAAAGAGATTACGCAGACAAAGAACGAAGGTCGAGTCAAACCCCGTTTTAGAGTATTTCTGTCTCCATGCCGATAATACGAGCTCTCCCACGGCGCCCATGCAGTCTTGCCGGCTAATCCAACGTCCGGGCGCTTGCGTTCGGTCGTTACTATGCCTTCCTCATTCCCGACTGATTTAATCAGTTCGCTGCAGATGCAAATACCGTGGAGCGGTTGGGTCGTTTAAGCGCCTCGCATACTGTACGCAGATATTTCCGGCTGTTCGCTGTTGCGCGTCGAGTAGGAACTTGAGGCTTATCTCATAGGAACCTTCATCGAGACGGGAGTTGCATGCACTGTGCTGCTGTGCAATGCTTTTCGAACTCCATAGCCTCAATGAAATTAAACGAACACAAGCAACGCAAAACACGAGTGCCTGCACGACATTGCTCCTGTTGTGGAGTGTTACAGGTACAAGCAAGCTCTTCCATTAGGAAAAAGCAATAAAAACGTGCCACTGTGGTCTATAGTGGTTCACTCGACAACACAGGGCGCGGGATCGAATCGCGGCCTGTGCGATTTTCAAAGTGAGCGCAAATACTTGAGGCCCGTGTACTTAGACACACGTTAATGAACCCCCTGCGGGTCTAACCCCCGTATTCACAAACACTCCTTCACTCAAGGGCTCTCCTCGGCTTGAAAAAGTCGACGGAAGCGCCATCTCTTAGCAGAACAACTCACTGCATATTGGCAATATTCTGCAGCGATTTTTGAGAAGCGCAGCGTCAATTTCAGTCGAGAAGCGGCGCAGTGCTCTACTCCGTCAAGTGAAGGATGGAATTCGAGTCGAGGAGCGTTTCTGAATACGGGGGTAAATTTCTGAAGCCCTTCACTATACGGTGTCTCTCATAGTTATGTCGTGCTTTTGGAACGTTAAACCCCGACATGTATTATTAGGAGCCAATAATAGGATTTTTTTTACCAGCGTCATGTAACACCTATTGGAAAAAATATTTCTGGCTACGTCACTTGTGGCTATGTACCTGTACATCAGTAAATGACACGACAGGTCCTACTGAGTGAAAATATGGACAGATCGACGCGCCACTTAATGACAAAGATGTGGTGGTAGTGGGGGGGGGGGGGGCGGGGGGGTCGACTGCTGCCGCCTTTTTCACTATTCCCCATCCCCCTGTGCGCTGTCCGTGCCCTACACGTCATTGGATTGGAGCCCATGGTTGTGAGCTCTAGACTTCTCGCACTCTCCCGTTAACCTGTCTCATCTTGCGTCCTTCCAAGACGTGCTGTATGCTGACGAAAACACAATGTTCATTTCAGGCGAGCTACAGCAGCTCGATGAGCCCTGGACTTGGTACCTCGTCACTCCTTGCCACAAACACCTATCAATACGTTCATCCTATCTTTTTCTACTACTACCGATACTACTAATATCACTGCTACTACTACTACTACTACTATTTGGGTCCTATACATGGTGTAAGAATATATCCAACTTGACTGAGTGACCCCAGTGTCGGGAACCACCGCGTACATAAGTTGGACCCATCGAGAAAGCTTCAACTTCCATCGGACCTCTCCCACCGGGATGCAACATTACTGTGCCGCCTGTGGTTAGGAGTAGCTTTCACGAAGGCGTACTCCTTTCGCAAAGGAATGGCGGATAGCTCCCGATGTGAATCGTGTGGCACTAACGAGACAATAGAACATCTCCTGTGTTCGTGCGATCGTTTTGCGACCGAACGCAACTTGCTACGCGAAATGTTAGGAGGCACTAGATAGTAGACCTTTTTCCGAAGAGAAGATCCTCGGTTCATGACTCTACGCGTCGCAGGCCAGCAAAGCGACGCGGGCATTGCTAGGTTTTCTAAAGACGACCGGACTACGCGACCGCTTATAAGCGTGCAATGGACAAGGTCTCATGTACCCACACGTTGTCCTTCACTTCTCTCTTTCTTCTCTTTTATTCCTCTCCCCTCTTCCCCCAGAGAAGGGTAGCAAAACGAACGTGCGTCGGGTTGACCTCCCTGCCTTTCATTTCTTCCCTTCCTTCTCCTCCAGGCCGGCGTCGCAGCAGCCAGTGGAGCTCTAGAGTTTGGGCCTTACCCTTCGAGCTCGAGACCCCCCTTACCAAAAACCCTGTAGCAAATACAGTTCATCGAAGAACTAGACATCGAATACTGCTCTCAAACACTCGCCACACGCATACAGCTCTTCAGAGCGCAGGTGCGAAGCAAGAGCATCGGCAGATGCCCTTATTCCGCTGCGTCGTGCCAACTTTTGATTTTATCTCGAGAGAGGTAACAAGACACGACACGCTGTGGGGCGACAGTGGTCACGCGTGTTTAAAAACGCGCGTGCGTTTAGTAGAATCAGATTTATGGAGAAAACGAAAAATACGTCGTCACGCACTGCCAAACGTTAAGCCTTTCCTATTCCATACTCAGTCCGTGGAGCCAAAAAAAAAAAAAAAACTACCTGGGCAAAGCGTTGTCAGATTGAAGAGGCGACACGCAAGAAGGGAACGTAAGAATACAAAAACAGTGGCGAAGCACGTACGGTCTTCGCGTTTACGAGTGCGTTGAAGGACGGTCTCGGCCAAACATCGACAGCCACGTATGAATTCAAGTTTTGCGCTTTTTGACTGCGCTGGCTACGTGGTTGAACGTCAGGCATGTAGCCAGAATTTTTTTTTTTTCGGAGGGAGGCACCTGTTTGAAATTGCCATTTCTCGCTCTCCATGTCATTGCGAAAAAAAAAAGTTTCGAGGAGGGGGGGAGGGACGCGTATTCGGTGCGCCATCCCCTGGCTACGCCCCTGTTGAGCGTCCGCTTCCAATGCGGCAGGTAGCGGGTTCGATTCTCATGTAGTACCGACCGGAAACCCAGCAGTGTTTTTTCTAATGGGCGGAGGAGTACGCCGACGTGGCTCTGCGTTGTCCTTGTGTACTCGCCTCCGAAATGTGGCCCCGTACGGTTCTGTAAAGCCCCCTGGGCGCCCCTTACCCAACCAGAGCCATGTGAAAGTATATTATTTGGCAAGCATCCGCCGTTGATTGATATGGGGGGTTTAACGCCCCAAAACCACCATAAGATTACGAGAGACGCCGTAGTGGAGGGCTCCGGAAATTTCAACCACCTGGGGTTCTTTAACGTGCACCCAAATCTGAGCACACGGGCCTACAACATTTCCGCCTCCATCGGAAATGCAGCCGTCGCAGCCGGGATTCGATCCCGTGACCCACGGGTCAGCAGCCGAGTACCTTAGCCACTAGACCACTGTGGCGGGGCCAAGCATCCACCGTTGTTGTGAGAGGTAGGAAATTTGGTACCTACCGGTGGAACAAGTACAAGACACTTCCGGCCTGGTGCTCGGCAGAACGAAGTTCATAGTCTCTTAGGAGGGCTACCCACACAGTTGGCGGTGTGGGAACGTTGAGTCGACGGGGAGGCTAATCCCAACATGAAAACATAACGAGTGTTCAATCACTTAGTAACAGCAGCGGGTGAGCATACCGGTGCTACGCGCGTCCGGGTAAGGAAGGGTCTTGCTGTCTCGGCAGCCGGTTTCGATTGCCGCCGCTGGCGACGCTTATCTATGGTGGCACTGTGGTGGCACTGTAGTTTATCGGAAGCTGATGCTGCGTGCAATAATGTCACGCCGAGCTTTAAAGATAGCGAGGCGGAGGCTGCGCAGGAAAATGCACAGTTTATGTCGCCACGGCGGCATGGGACCACAGGAACTAAAGGCCAAACCTCATAAGCGCGAAAATGCACGCGACAGCGACGAGCGACGCGACGTAGATCGGCTTCGCGCGATCAGTCGCTAGCGCAGGCAAACCTCATTCACGCGACGGCTTCGGCGAGCGAACTCCTCTGTTGCTGGCATGAGGCCGTCTACTCGCACCAAGAAAAACGCGTAGCGAGCGCTATGCAATTTAAAAATAAGATATACTGTTGTGTAATGGAACGGAAAGTGTTTATTATTGTCTCGCAGCACTTTTTATATGCACATGCGTAATAAACATTGCGTTATTTCTTGTTGCGCATAGTCTTCGTGTTTTCCGGTCTTTCGCTATTGGCTTGCTTGAGCCCAGCACTTCCGGGCGATGAGCGACGGTTTCCAAATCGGGAGAACCGAGCGATCGCGCGAAAACGAGCATGCGACACGTCGCGCGAACGCCCTGTTTCGTCGCTCATAGCGTCGCTCGTCGCTGTCGCGTGCATTTTCGCGCTTATGAGGTTTGGCCCTAAAGGCTATAACGATAAGATCCTCTCTCTCTCTTTCTTCCTCTCTTTGCTGCATAAGTAAAGATCTTTGCTTTCAGTGGATTCATGACAATGCGTGATGGCCGCAGGAACACGGTGGCAACTAGATCGCAGGAAGTTATTCGAAGCACATCTAGAAAGTCGACAGATGTCACGCAAACGAGTTATGCGCAAATGAGTTCTGTTCTTGCGCTATGACTATCATCATGTCATATCAGCTAGCCCAGACTGCCACACTTCTAAGTGGCGGAAGGGTTAGAAAAGGGAAATTAGACAACCACCCGTTTGTGGCACAAAGCCACACGAAAATCAGTATGGATTTCTCAGAAGAAACAAAAAAGCCTCGTAGTTGCCAAAAAATTTGTCCTGGTGAACTCAATAGGAAGAGCGACCACCCCGGAAAGGCATTGGTCCCGAGTTCGATCACGGGGCCAGGGCGAATTTTTAGGCAACTACGAGGCTTTTTTTTCTGAGAAATCCATACTGATTTCCTTGTGACTTCATGCCACTGAACGAGTGGTTGTCTAATTTTCCGTTCTCGACATATGTCAGCATGGCGTGGTCAGACCTTCTTTTCAACTTGACGGGGGTGGGGGGAGGCGGGTTTTAGCAATGCTTTATATATGTTCGTGCATGCTTTTGTATGAGTGCGTGCATGCATACGCATACAAAGTTTTAAAAAAAATCGGGAAAAAGTGTTTTGACTCCCCCCACCTCCTTCCCGCCACTGCTCGGCTACGCCAGCGATAGATTTAGACAAGCAAGTATGCAAGTGATGTATGCAAGTGATTATGGATGATCTACGCAAGTGATAAACGTACACAAACAGATTAAGTTAAACACCGTGCAACAGAAATTGACAGTCACCTTCCGCAGGGCCAAATAAAGATGTGTTCGATTGAATTCAACTTCTAAAATAGAATAAAGAGCGAATGAAGCAGGCTCGTAAACCGGATGGGGGTTTACCGAGAATAATGAAAATAGATAATTTGCGAAGCCTTCAACAAGTGCCGCCCCCCCCCCCAAAAAAAAAAATTCAGGCGTGGAATGAACGATAGTAAACAGTGAATAAATTCGACGAATTTTCATTATTGCGCTAAATTATCTTCGTTCTGTGCATGAGGCAAGATCTTGACGCACTTAGCAGTGAAGGCTGTCGCTTGAAAAATTGAATTGCTGCACAAACTTGAAGGAAAACAAGGGAGACAGGAAAGAGCGCAGACTACCAACTGTTTATTTTCAATCAAATTTATTTTTATTTTATTTATTTTATACAATAGTGCAGACCAATTTAATGGTCCAAGCAGGACGGGCAGAAAAAAGAATGTTCACGCACATACAATGCAATGCAATGTAACAAAAACAATGAAGCAACAAAACGCAGAATTCACTTGGAACTACAAAATAAACAAGCCACGGTGAAACCGACTTTTCGCACAAACATAGCAGGGTTTCCAATCCAAATAAAACTAGAAAATCACGCACAACTTCAAGAAACATTGCTAAAAACCCGAACGTCAGTAATTAAAAGTTTCTAAAATGATCGTGTAGGGCTGTCATAAAATTTCCACTAAAAATTCTTTCTGGCAATTTATTCCAGTCATCTACCGTGCGTGGAAAATATGAAAACTTAAAGGTATTTGTTCAAATCAAATCAATTTTGATTTGATTTGTTTTGGGTTGGCTTTGTTCGCGGCATCTTCGGTTTTGTGCGCATGGTGGAAGCGCAGCGTAGCATGCGTATATATTGGCTGCAAGAAACGACAATAAACAGTTGGTAGTCTGCGCTCTTTCCTGTCTCCCTTGTTTTCCTTCAAGCTTGTGCAGCAATTCAATTTTTCAAGTATGAACCAACTAGTCTGCAAAAAAGTATTGCTTCAAGGCTGTCGCGGTGTAGAGGCGTCGAACAGGCTGCCGCGTGGCTCGAGCAACTGGGATTTGCCCGAGTTTCACCATCGTGCAAAACGAAAGCAACCCATAAATAGCAGATTTAATAACACTGGACGAGTTAGTTTGAATGCCATTTCGAGGGAACGACAGCTGCAGTGCAGAAGCACGATGATTCGAAAAACATAAGAAGGGAGCAGCGAATTCCTTCGGCCGGCACAATGTCAAGATAACGAGTAATATATAACTTGCCGCTGGCGAGCGGCACAAAAAAAAAAATGAAGAAAAGAAGGAAAAGCTCCTTGACGCAATTCATTACGTCGTAATTTCCCAAAGTCATCTCAATCAAGGTTTGTGAGCCGCAGATTCTTTGGACACATTACGAGTGCCTCTCGCTGAATGAATTCCAATGACACAAGTGTCGATACGTCGAACTGCCATGCAAATCGACGGCATTGATCGCGCTGAAAATATCTTGCTTTGTTACTTTCTTATTTTTTTTTTGCTGCAGAAACAAATCAATAAGCATATATTCTTTCACTGCAATTTGTGGAGGAATCGCGTCCTCGCTAACCTGCGTCGTTTCTGCGTGATGGTAGCAGTTAATTTACTGCCGTCATAATTTGGCTGCAGCAGTGCCTGGACGACCGTATAGCTGGTTGGCATTTCTTAGGCTACACACCGAGGAAGCAAAGTTGGGACGTTTAAGTTACAAAAAAGGACATTATTTAAACATAGATAGATAGATAGATAGATAGATAGATAGATAGATAGATAGATAGATAGATAGATAGATAGATAGATAGATAGATAGATAGATAGATAGATAGATAGATAGAGACAAATAGATAGATAGATAGATAGATAGATAGATAGATAGATAGATAGATAGATAGATAGATAGATAGATAGATAGATAGATAGATAGATAGATAGATAGATAGATAGATAGATAGATAGATAGATAGATTACAGTTCGTAAATTAAAGCCGGGAACAAAGAATAATACTGGGAAGGTGCGATGCATGTAGGGAAGCAGTTAACAGTATTGCTTCGTTACGAAAGAAATGTATTGAAGAGAATTGATTTTATTTTTATTTTTTTGGGGGGGGGGTGCATATTTGTTTCCCGTTTTAGCCTTTGCATAGTCCATTCGTTGACTTGATGCTCTTTGAAACCCGCCCTAGCTTTGATCCCTTGGAGCTTCTCGAAGAGCATAGATAACGCAAGATGCTTGTACCCCGCGAAATACGACATATGCGTCTGCTACTAACTTGGGCTGGTGTGCCTCAAAGCACACCATGCCGATAACTCATCGGCAGCAATGACGCGGTCTTTATCGCCGTCGCGTGCCCCACGATTCCGCGCGTGTCGCCTCATTCTGTCTCCGATCAGCATCATCCGTCTTCTATACCTTCTGCAGTATCCCCCTTCTAGGATGTGTACAATCAATCCGAGAGGACGGAGGGGCGCGCCTCATCACTTCATTCACGCGAAACTTCCGCGCTGTCAGGGCGGGAAAAAACCGGAATACACAAGCGGACGATCCGGAAATGGAAATTCCTGTCCCGTTTCCCCTCGTACATTTCCGAGACAGAAGGAAATGCCCGAGCCACGACTTGGTATAACGAGGAGCTCAGAAAACACGACGATTTTTCATCACTCTTCCGACGTTTATTTGTCAGGGCCATAGTCTCCAATATATACTATATAGAGGGAACTCTGGCGCCGGTGTGTGTAAGAGCTGCAACGCACGGTGATTCAGCGAGCATATATAGTGTCGATTTTTCTCCGGGCTCTCTCGTGCTACTGTGGCTCCCATCCCGTCGTGTCGGCCTGTGCCACAAACTTTTATCGCAATGCGTTGGCCCTTACCTTTAGTTCTGCGCCAAGTCACACCTGTCACCTATGAAATGTCTCCTACTACGAACTCCACCGTTACATCCAGAAGTGACATTTTGCATGTGTCTCGCCTGAAGCCCTATCACAGTGACCCGTCCGTCTAATACTGCTCTTCTTATTACGTGATCTGCTACATGACCGCTGTTTATGAACTTTGTGTTTTTGTAACTACTACGGAAGTCCACCTTTTTGTACTGCTTCCCTTACACAATGCCTCAACAGAGGCCTGTAAGGTATTTTTAAATAAATAAAAAAATAATAACAGCAAGCACCGGGACGGTGCTTTGCCACCCGGGGTGATGTCACGGGTATAGAAAAGTACCTCAGGCAAGGGTGCAGAAATGAAGCAGAAGGAATAAAGACGACGATGTTGTTGTGGGGCTTTGTCTGGACTGCCCTGTTGTCCTGCATCCTTGCACACTGTGTGCAGTGTTAGCCCAACCAGCGTTAACTTATTAAATACTCCCCGTTACAATGTGAATGTTGTGTAGTGCACGGATTTGTCTAATCTTCGTTTTTTGTTTTGGCTCAGTCTGGCTTCGCTTGGCTTGGAACCGCTTAGTCACGAGACGACAATTCGTAAGTGTTGAGCAGTTGCACTGCCACACCTTGACCTTTTTAGGCTCACCAATTAAAAAAAAGACTCCCTAAATTTACGACAGTCCTTTCTTTTATTCGAAACGAAACCAAAGCGCAGCAATCAACAAAACCAGAAGTGTGTTTGAAGCCCGCAAGCGCGAGGAAAACCTCTGGATTCCCTGATCATATATAGTTTTCTGAAGTTAACTATAAAGGTGAGTTTGGCGCTGCGATCGTTCAGTCATCATGGGAATGAGTGGTAGTACACAAATTTATGCAAATTTCTGTACTACCACTCATTCCAATGGTGGCTGAACGATCGCCGCGCCAAACTCAAATTTACAGTTAATTTTGGAAAACTATATATGGTCAGGGAGTCCGGAGGTTTTGTGCGGAACCATCAAGCTCACATTTCACCCACCCTCCAATACCCGCCGCGGTGGTGTAGTGGCTAAGGTACTTGGCTTCTGGCCCGTGGGTTGTGGGATCGAATCTCGACCGTGGCGGCCACATTTAAATGGAAGAAAAAATGCCGGAGGTCCATATTCTTAAACTTGCGTGCGCGTTCAACAACTCTAGGAGATCGAAAGTTACGATACCTTAGCCTAGGGCGTCTCCCATAATTGCGTGGTTTCGGGGCCTAAACCCCGAACACCTTATTATTACTATTATTACTACTACAACGGCGACGACTAACAGCAAACGTAGCACAATGCCTCTTTTGCGCTTCTACATGTTGTTGACGCCCGAAAGATGAGAGCTCACCAACACAGCGGGTCTAATACAGATGGCTAAATTGCTATATATGCCTCTGTCACGAGCGGTTGCAATGCACGGCGCATACAGCGCGAATGAACATTCAGAAAAAAAGGTAAAGAAGGAAGACGACGTTGGGTGTGCTGTCTCGAGACCCCTTGTGGAAGTAAACGCGAACCATCCAGGCTCGCCTGTTTTTCAACCTTTTCGTGTACTTCTTGCGTGTAACATTTGGTGGAGCTGTGCTGGGTACCTCCCACGACCTACGACGGAGCCGTCAGCACCAGAACTTCGTAGAAGCCGTCGCCTTGCCGGACTTTCGCCATCGCGCCCCGACATGTCTCTGGAGCAAAATGACCCCCTCAGCAATGCCTCGGCAAGACCACCGCTGTATCAGCATTACCGAGAGCCACGGCCGTTCTCAGCAAAGCCAGGGGAAGACTTCGATGAATGGCTGACCCATTACGAAAGGGTAAGCCAATGCAACAACTGGAACCCGGCCAGCCAGCTCAGGCATGTCGTTTTTTATTTGACGGACACGGCCCTGGTTTGGTATGAAAACCACGCCGACACGCTTACTACATGGAGCAGTCTTATTGAAGAAATGAAGAAGTGCTTTAGCGACTCGGACACTAAGAAGAAACGAGCGGAAACAGCTTTAGCTCAGAGAGCTCAGGTGATCGGCGAGACTTGCACGACATATATTGAAGAAGTTCTCAAGCTGTGTAAGACCATCGACTCTCGAATGCCCGAGGAAGATAAAGTGGGACACCTTTTAAAAGGTATTGCGGAAGACGTCTATAACTTCCTCATTGGAAAAGACAACCTGAACACCGTATCAGACGTGATTCGGCACTGCCGCACATTCGAGGCGCTGAAAACTCGCCGAATCACGCCGAAGTTTGGACGGCTAGCCAATGTCACGACTGTGGCCAGCGTTGACGCGAGTCCGCAGACAGACCTCTCAGCTACCATTCGGCAGATTGTCCGTGAGGAGCTCCTGCGGCACGAAGAACAAACGCGTTATGCGGTGCCGCGTTGCGCCTCCGTCGCTTTCCGAGACGCCGTCTGCGCATCTCCTCCGGCTACTTGGCAGCATTCGGTGAATGCTGCGGATTGTAACAGCTACCGACACGACCCGCATTATGGCCAGACCGAACAACGCCATTACGACTCGATTGATCGGCGTTTTGATCAGCATCCACGCGACGTTCGCCCACGAAGACCCAGCACTGCCTACGACATCCAAGGGGAGGGGATGAGTTACTCTCAGCCTGTGGCCGCTGTGGAATATTTCAATCAGCGTCCGGAAGTTCGCCCTCTGCCCGTGTGTTACAACTGTGGCACGCCTGGCCACATAGCTAGGTATTGTAACCGACGTCGGGCATTCAGCAATGGACAGTCGGGATCGTTTATGCAACACGGTGGTCGTGCAATGGACACTAATAGGCCAGGAAACACCACTTTTGAAGGCTACTTCCGAGAAGAAAGAAGCCGTCACTTCCCTCTGGACAGCTATTCTGGAGAACAAGAAAGGTATCGAAACCGTTACCGCTCTCCTGCCTCCGAACGTACTCTGACACCACCACCAGCTTTCCGAGCGTCTCGATCTCCATCTCCCAGACGGCGTGTGACGTCATCATCTCCTCGACGCCGCTTCGCGTCACCACCGCCGGGAAACTAGCCAGCGCGGCCGATGGAGGTGAGGTCGCTGGAAAATCTTTGCTGCCGACTCGGATACCTCCACCTATCTTCATGCTGAAGAATAAGGTTAATGTACTTATTGATGGCGTTTCTACCATGGCTTTAGTCGACACGGGAGCAACTGTTTCTGTCATGAGTGTGGTGTTCAAAAATCTGCTGGGACGCAAGGTTATGTTTCATTGGGACCACAGCACAAGCTTTCGTGGAGTGAGTGGGGACTCATTATACCCGGTTGGTGTGTGTAACGTGGATGTCTCCTTGGGTGGTCAAACCTTTAACACTGAGTTTACCGTGCTTCCGCGTTCCACACACGATGTAATTCTCGGCATTGACTTTTTGAAATTGTGTGGCGCCAATGTTGACTGCCGAACAGGAGAACTCAGTATTTGCGGAAGTGTGTCCTCTGCGCTCTTAGAAGAATCATCCCAGCAAGAGAGTGTGTTTTGTGTTTCTGAAGACACTGTTGTGCCCGCTTTATCCGCGATGCGCGTTCCTGTTGTTTGTTCGTCTTCTGTTAGTACTTCGTTCGATGTTGCGGTGGAACCGGTCCATAGAAACTGTCTTAAGAAAAATGTGTTGGTTCCGTATTGTATGGTTTCAGTTACCGATGGATGCGCAGGGCTATGGACGCTAAATTGCTCCACTGAAGCCGTAGTGCTGTCTCAAGGCCTAAAACTTGCTACGTTTCAGGGAGAGTCATTTATACCTATGGCAGTGCTTACAGAACTACCGGATACAGCACAAACCAGTGTCTCGCACACCGCAAACGAACACATGCTCGGAATGGTAGCTACATCGCTCAGTGACCATGAACGTCGTGTTTTGATGGCCCTGCTCTCGAAACACTCTTCAATATTCGACTTTGCACAGCACGACGGCCCCACATCGATTCCTGCATCCCGTACTCGCCATCGCATCAACACAGGATCCGCTGAACCGATTCGTCAAAAACCCTATCGTGTGTCCTCTGCGGAGCGAAAGATCATCAGCGCTCAAGTCGAAGAAATGATGGGTAAAGGAGTAATTCGGGAATCGTCTAGCCCTTGGGCAGCTCCAGTGATACTGGTGAAGAAGAAAGACGGCACGTGGCGATTCTGTGTCGATTACCGTCGCCTAAATGCCGTTACTAGGAAAGACGTATACCCACTCCCACGAATTGACGACGCCATCGATTGCCTCTTTGCGGCTTCTTACTTCTCTTCTGTGGATTTACGATCAGGTTACTGGCAAATCCCTATGCACCCGGATGACAGAGAGAAGACCGCTTTTGTAACGCCCGATGGACTATTTGAATTCAACGTGATGCCTTTCGGGCTTTGTAACGCCCCCGCAACGTTTGAAAGGTTCATGGACACTATACTTCGCGGTTTGAAGTGGGAAGTTTGTATGTGCTACCTAGACGACGTTGTGATCTTCGGCCGAACATTTCGTGAGCATAACGAGCGCCTGGACTTGGTACTGAACTGCTTGAGGAAGGCCGGCCTTGTGCTTAATTCTAAAAAGTGCCATTTTGGTGAACGACAGACACTTGTGCTGGGACACCTGATCGACAAAGAAGGTATACGACCAGATCCACAAAAGACAACAGCTGTGGAGGCATTCGAGGCACCTCGCTCTGTGAAGCAGCTACGAAGTTTTTTAGGGTTATGCTCCTACTTTCGCCGTTTCATTCCCAAATTTGCTGACATAGCTCATCCGCTCACATGCCTTCTCCAAAAAGGTGTTCCTTTCGAGTGGAGCTCGGAATGCGACTCATCGTTTCGGCAGCTAAAGCTACTGTTGACGTCCCAGCCTATTCTTCGCCACTTCAATCCGTCATCACCGACAGAAGTTCATACCGATGCTAGTGGTGTTGGCATTGGCGCCGTACTAGTTCAGCGTGTCGGCGACAGCGAGCATGTGATATCGTACGCTAGCCGCTCATTGAGTCGCCCCGAGCGCAACTACACTGTCACCGAACAAGAGTGTCTGGCGGTCGTCTTCGCTGTGCAACGGTTTCGATCGTATCTCTACGGGCGCCCCTTTACTGTCGTCACGGATCATCACTCTCTATGCTGGCTTGTGAATCTTCGGGATCCCTCTGGTCGACTAGCACGCTGGGCGCTCCGTCTGCAGGAGTATGATTTCGTTGTTTCCTACAAGAGCGGCCGGCGACACGCTGATGCTGATTGTCTCTCTCGCCTGCCACTCCCAACGACTGAATGTGACGCGGACAACTTTGATGAATACATCGCTTTTGTGTCCACGGGATTTCCGGATATGGATACCTTCATATCAGAGCAGAGGAAAGACGACAGCTTACAGCCGCTATTCGCGGCCGCGCGGGAGTCCGCTGCAGACAATCGTTTTCGCTTACGTGACGGCGCCCTATATAAGACGAACTTCTCGGCTACCGGTGCGCGCTACCTTTTGGTTGTCCCCAAGAGCCTTCGCAGTCACGTATTATCTGCCATGCACGACGAACCAACTTCCGGACATCTTGGATGCACAAGAACACTCTACCGTGCTCAGGAACGCTTTTATTGGCCCCGGATGCGCAATGATACCGAACGGTACGTCGCCAGCTGCACCCAATGTCAGCGTTACAAGCGACCAACTGACGCGCCGTCTGGTCGCCTTCAGCCTGTTTCGCCTCCTAGCACCCCCTTTGAGCAAGTTGGTATAGATCTTCTGGGCCCTTTTCCGCGATCCACAGACGGCAATCGTTGGGTCATCGTTTGCGTAGACCACTTAACCCGTTATTGTGAGACGGCAGCACTGCCGTCGGCCACAGCAAAAGACGTTTCCATCTTCTTGCTGTTTCAAGTTATCCTCAGGCACGGACCTCCTCGCATCGTAATCAGCGACCGTGGGCGGCAATTTACCGCGGATGTTGTCGAAGAGACCCTTCGTCTGTGCTCATCAAGCTTCCGCCATTCCACTCCATACCATCCACAGACTAATGGTCTAGTGGAACGCACGAACCGAACGCTTGCCAACATGCTGTCCATGTACATCGATTCCGCGCACAAAAACTGGGACACAATCTTGCCTTTCATCACCTATGCTTTCAACACCGCAAGACATGAGACCACTGGTTACTCACCTTTCTTTCTCCTTTATGCTCGTCCACCACGCTATAATCTTGACACTATGCTTCCCTACTCTGCTCATCACAGTGAGCCGATCAACGAGATTCTCTGTAGAGCAGAAGAAGCGCGACGCCTCGCTCGGCTACGCACCGTCACCTCGCAAGACCGGTCAAAGATCCGCTATGACGACCGTCACCGACATGTTCACTTCAATCCTGGAGATCAGGTGTGGCTCTGGACGCCTTTACGGAAACGTGGCCTGTACCAGAAATTTCTCGCTCACTATGTCGGGCCCTACGTTATCCTCGAACGCCTCAGTGAGGTCAACTACCGCATAGCACGGCTCACAAGCACTGGACGGCGCTCGGCTAAAACAGAAGTGGCGCACGTCGCTCGCATGAAGCTATGCAATGCACGAACCACTGAGTGACTCGCCCGGCGGGCTTCGTCTGCCAACGGGGAAATGTCACGAGCGGTTGCAATGCACGGCGCATACAGCGCGAATGAACATTCAGAAAAAAAGGTAAAGAAGGAAGACGACGTTGGGTGTGCTGTCTCGAGACCCCTTGTGGAAGTAAACGCGAACCATCCAGGCTCGCCTGTTTTTCAACCTTTTCGTGTACTTCTTGCGTGTAACACCTCCATTCGCGAACGTTCGCAATACATAACAATTCAACATTATGGTAGGATGCAGGTAAAATGATAAAGCAAAACGCGACATATTGACTTTGCCGACTTCTGTAGGTAATACAAAATGTACTTCAGATTAGATAGATAGATAGATAGATAGATAGATAGATAGATAGATAGATAGATAGATAGATAGATAGATAGATAGATAGATAGATAGATAGATAGATAGATAGATAGATAGATAGATAGATAGATAGATAGATAGATAGATAGATAGATAGATAGATAGATAGATAGATAGATAGATAGATAGATAGATAGATAGATAGATAGATAGATAGATAGATAGATAGATAGATAGATATTCGTGTTTTCATTTGATTTCTATTCATTTGAGAAATACTACCCACATCTCACATAAGGCCTTGGGCAGGAGCGGGTAATGCCATAAGGAAACAAATGTCACCGAGAACATATAAAAAGCGTTGTACTCAAGCAAGGCACCAGATCAAGAATAACTGATTGATTGATGTATGTGAGGTTAACATCGCAAAACCACCACATAATTATGAGATGCGCCGAAGTGGAGGGCTCCAGAAATTTCGACCACCTGGGATTTTTTAGCGTGTGGTTACCCAAATCGGAGCACACGGGCCTCCAACATTCTCGCCTTCATCGAAAGTGCAGCCGCCGCAGCCGGAACTCGATCTTGCAACCTGCGGGTCGGCTGCCGAGTGCCAGATCAAGAACAATGCTTACAAGATGCGTTAGGTTAGGAAAACAACCTCGCATAGTCACGAAAAGCGCGATTTGGGGATTTCGGAACACGGATGTCAAATATTGCGGGTAAAAGAAACCGTATACGAATCCGATAAGCATAATAAGCGGGCGATTTCAATGCGCCAAGCCAAACGGTGGTGTGTATAAAAAGAAACTACGTTTCTTTCCACCTTATAGAGCTATAAATAAACGCTCGACGCGGTGAGCATGCCAATGACAAGCAAAGAAATGCTGCCGATTCCCAGGACAAAGTCCGCAGAGTGTTGGGTTTTTCGTCACTGTTTCCGTGAAGTTGACAAAAAGAAAAGAGCTGCCGCTGAATCAAAGTACTCCTAGGCTTATTCGTCATACTTTACTTTAGCCCCGCCGTGGTAGTCGAGTGGCTAAGGTACTCGGCTGCTGACCCAGATGTCGCGGGATCGAATCCCGGCTGCGGCAGCTGCATTTCCAACGGAGGCGGAAATGTTGTAGGCCCGTATGCTCAGATTTGGGTGCACATTAAAGAACACCACGTGGTCGAAATTTCCGAAGCCCTCTACTACGGCGTCTCTCATAATCATGTGGTGGTTTTGGGACGTTAAACCCCACATATCAATCATACTTTACGTGGCACAAGTCAGACTTCATTGCACTTACTGTAAGGCCTCGATTGGCCCCTTCGTGTGCAGCGGGTGGCACGCTGTACGAAAGGCTGTTCAATGCAGCTAGAATTCGGTACAGATAATTCAGTAAGAATACAATTAGGCCGTACTTCTTAAGTAACGGTTCAGCTGAATGATCAGGATCAGTGTTAGCAACTATTCTTGTTATTTTGTTTTGGATTTTTCTAAGTTTTAAAAAGTTTGGACATCAAACACAAAATATTGTTAACCTATCCAAATGTCTTCTCCCCTGTCTTCCACATGGAACGTTTCTCGATCTACGGCGTAACGCTGTGATCCACTGCCTGGCAAATACACTTTAAGGCTTCTTTTTGTTCCGCATTGCTCGGCAGACTCCCGACAGCTGCCGTTATGAAGAACATAAATGCCAAGGAAACTCACGTGATCAAGCCTCGTGTTCGCCGTTTTTAGTGGGACGGCTCAGTGCTCTCCCATAGTTGAGTACGAAGTACTTGAAATCGTTAAACACTTTTTTTCTAAACACAAGAATATATTAAGTGAAACATAAATACCCTATATATAACCTATTGCCACGTTCCATTTCTCAAGTTATTGTCCCAAAACACCACACGATTCTCAGCGCAAACCGCGGCTGCAGTTTTCGAGAAGCTTCCTGACTGTAGTAGATCATTTCGATAAGATCACGCCCACTGTGCGAACTGTACAGATTGTTCTGGAACCTACGCCACCGGCAGCGATAACGCTAGAACATTCGACGACAAGAGTATAAATGCCGACGCGCTTCGCCGCTTGTCAGTTGTTGATCGAAGGCCGACGCTGCGTTCGCCGCTATCAGTCCGAGACTGCTATCTGTGCAAGACTGCTGCTGTAATTGGACTTTCCCTTTACCGGGCACAGGCTCGCCACAATAAACAGTTAAATCCCAACACGAAGTCTCCTGTCTTCGGTCACGTCACGACCCCGTGACAATATAAAAAACTAAAGATTGTAAAAAATGCGAGACTAACAGGGCATGCAAGGCATACAGGCAGTCCCTTTTTCCGTCCATCTCTCATGTGTATATTTTCCCAAACAAAGTATACGTTCAATAAACTGAAACAGGCAAATGAAATCGCGTCCCAGTTGGTAATGTCAAACGCACCACGAAGCACGGAAGTGGCACTAATAGACACGCGACGTCGAAGGTATTTGTGATGATTAACGAAACGTTGGTGACAAAAATTGTACACCCAATAGTGATACAATGTTTCCTCGTGAAGGCGGTTCCACTGCATAGTGACAGCCAAGAGTTTCACACTTTAAGTAAAACTGTCGTGGTGGGTGCGGCCTCACAGAAAGTTTAACCCTCGTAGACACAGTTTTTTTAAGTCTGTTTTTTTATTCTAGAATACACGTACTGTTTTGCTTCATGTATTTCAACTCCAGTAGAGAACGGTGGTGAAATTCACGAATCCAGATGTCAAAGTCAGCCAGGCCTGAGGTCAGCCAGGCATGAGGTCGGCCAGGCCTGAGGTCAGCCAGGCCTGAGGTCAGCCAGGCCTGAGGTCAGCCAGGCATGAGGTCGGCCAGGCCTGAGGACTGTTGCACGGAGGCGACGACGACGGCTCAATTTTAGACCCGAGTGCAGGTGCACAGTTATCGTGACGCAGTTACGTCCTGGATTGGGGCGTCACAAAACGGGTACGATGAGTCATACCGTACTTCCGCGCCCAGAGGGTGGTCACGGATGGCGTAAGCGCAACCCCAACACGAAGTCTCCGTAACGTAACCTCCCCTCGGCGGGTTACGTTACAGAGGTGTAAGAGCTTATACACGGAGGTATAAGAGCTCGTGTGGTATATACTCATTCGGAGCTCCACATGAAGTCAGTGTGATGAAGATGCGACGGTTTTCGCTGTAGTTTCCCTGAAACAGCTTGTCGTCCAGTTTCGGCTAGATTCGACGGTGTTTTACGACGTCTATCATAGTCTGACAATAAATTTACTTCTTATTTTTTCGTCCTTTCACATAACCATGCGCAAATTAAGCCACTTTACACCTTGTGTGTGCATCACCTAATCACTCCGCTGATAAAATCGCGAAGTTATTTTCCTAGCCGTTACTAAATTGTTGGAACCCTTACTGGAACGTTCATAACCGTATCATCATTAGTATTATTATTAAAATTATTTCTACTGCTAGCTAAAGTAGTTGTATCAGTAGTATTGATCTCAAGGATCTATGCAGTCATCATTATTATAAATTACAAAATTATTGTCAGACCAGTCTGACCCCATGCATGATCATAACGCTGTAGCTCTTTATAGCAGAATTATACCTATCACTGCATCGATTACGATTCAATCAGTATTTTATTACGTTGCATTTTATTGACGAAATGCCATCTGAGTCCAAAAAGCTCTTTTAAAAGTATTATGTTGATGCATGTTAATTAGTTTAAGAAGCCATGTTTCAAAGCACGTGCTGTACATGGGCATACGTGCAAAGTATATCGACACATAGGTCAAGGTTGCGTCTTAAAAGTGCTTGCTAAAATAAATACAAGGTATTCACTACATTGGATGCAGTCTCTCATGATAAATTATTTATTGATACGTTCTCTAATTCTTTTTCACTAATACTTTAAAACACCTATTTCGTTTTTGTCTCAACTGCTGACCAGATAATACACTTCAATCGACTATCACACGAGTGCCTCTGCAACTTAGACGCTTCGTTTGGAATTTAGTTGGGTGATTTACAGGACGGCATTCAATTGGGGTGAGCTTAAATGTGTTCCGTGCTATGTTGTATCGGCTACGTACTTCACCTTCTTGTGAAAGTTTGGGGCAGCATATTTTCGTTTTTTTCAAGCCAGCTTGGGCGCCACAAGGCGGGGTATTTGTGTTGACAAACAATGTTTACTTCACATTTATTTATTGCCGTACGTGTACATACCAACAATTTTTTTTTCCGTGTTCATCGTCCGGAATCCATTTCACCGCCCTTGTTTCTCACAATGCATTTTTGATGAGTACTCAGGGTAGTATACATGATATTTCGGTTATCCCTTGCACGAGTGCGAAGTTTGTTGACCCCTTGCGTTCTTTGTCCACGCTTCTGATCGAAATATATTCGTGCAATTCGGCACCGATTTCAAGTAATCAGTGTCACAACGCCCGTCTCTTCATTAAACTTTTCTTTTAACGTCAGAAAAGGCCGAGCCCGTGCTGTGTCATCCCAGACCTCAAAGTCTGTATAATTAATTTCCGACTCGGGTGTGCTGCTCCGGTCCACCTCCACGGAACGTAAGTTACTCTTCTCTGAAAACGTGACCCGAAAGTTGCGGATTCAATCCAGTGCATGGAGGTTGCAATTCCGAATGTTTGAGGCTCGACTATATAGTCTGCGCTGTCAGCGGACGTAAAACGAACGCCAAACGGCCGAAATTTCTGGAGCCCTCCACAACGGCGCACGATGATCTCATAATTTTGGCACGTAAAAACTCAGATATAATTATTATATGACACATCCAAGCCCCCAAAAAGTAGGTGCAAATATTAGCATTCTTCGTGTCGTTGCTTTTCTTTATATTTGCTTCCTCGTTTTAACGCTATCTTTCTCTGCCTATAGACTCCTCCTGTCCCCGATCCGCTTTCCCAAGTGCAGGTCACATAAATAGGTGGCTAATTGCACGTTACGAAACCCTGTGCTTTTTTGCACAGCTTTCTCAAAGCCTTTTTTTTTTCTTGCGAATTTGTATAGAGCACAGCCCTCGATAAGGGACTTCAGATTTATAAGCGGGGATGTTGGGATGCGTGGACGCAACATCACTCAGGTTCTTAAGCAACCACCGTGCAATATCAGACGACACTTTGTTGTGTTTTTTTTTACAGTGGCCTGTGAACCTTCACAGTAGGGGAAAGCGTTGTACTATCGTAGACTTGAAATGTTATTATTATTATTATTATTTATTACATACTGCAGTCCGTAGACCAAGCAGGAGGGGCACAAAAAGGGAGCATAGCGAATAAAGCGAACAAGTTATACAGCAAGTTAGAATACACAAAGCTACTGAAAAACAAGTCATACTAAATGGGATGCTTAGTTATGCATATCTAGCAAAAAAAGCGAACAAACTTCTAGAAACAGTTTCAAGCCCAAAAAGTAAAGCTACACAGTTGAAATAATAAGATGAGGTAATCTAGCATTGATATATCAACAGTGTTGATTACACAAAAAGATGCATGTAGTTTTCAAAGTCGGGAATGCCACGTTCAGGAAAAAACATTTGAAGGCAGTGCATTCCATTCGCTAATGGTTGTCGGAAAGAAGGGATGTTTGAAAAGGTTAGTACGTGCAAAGTAAGGTGTCAGATCATGGTTGTGAGCATGCCTGGTTTTCCTGGAAGAAGAGGGAGAGATGTATTTACTGGGATCGATATTAAACTGATGATCACGAAGCAGGGAAATAAACTTGAGTCTGGCGATAGTTCTACGCTGTTTCAAGAGCGGAATGTTGTTAGTAGCCATAAGTGATGAAGGTGAATCAAGATTGTGATAGGCATTATGTGTTGCCTAAGCTAAGAAGTTACTGAAACCTGAGTATATACTGCAGCTGCATATATACTGCATGTAGCACTTCGGTCAAATACGCACTTGAGCGAAATTACGCCTCCCGTCTTCGTACAGTATTTTCTGTCAACTTGTCTATCATGATATATATACACGATGCGGATCTTGCCAAATCAGATAAAATGGTCTCGAAACACTGGCTGAGACGTAGAGGGCGTTGAAAGCGTTGTATCGCTTATTGTTTAATCGCGATACATCTATAACTAACAATGTGGCATTTTACTTGCTTTATTTTGCGTCTTAATGGCTATTACTGCATAGAAACGATACACTGTTGGAATAGATTTGAGCGCAAATTAGCAACACACAAAAAGAGAGGACGACTGTATAGATCACCCTTACAGACGTCTTCTGTTTTTTTTTTTTTTTGTGCGCTGTCAATTTGAGCTCAGAACTATTCCAGAACGAACCAAACGCGCCCAACAAAGCATTTAATTAAACTACACCGTTGTTTTTCCGAATTCGTATATTTATACTGCAACTTCGTGCAATTAGCTATCATTGTATAATCAGCAACACTGTAACGCTCGGATCCTTTGTGATCGCAAGCTTGTTTATGGTGCTTTTTTTTTACCATCTCCTCTCGACTATCACTCAGTTCGACTTCTCAAGGTTCAGCTATGCCGCACCCTTCTCGCGTGGCTGATAGAGGGCGCACCGGTTGCATTCGCTGACAGGCGATGAGACGCGCCGGCGCCGGTGAGGTAAGTGCCCGGATTTCCCCTTCGCGTAGAAGAAAGTGACATAGCCGAGAAGTGACAAATGGTTTCTTCTAACGCGAGAGACAGTTAGCAGTGGTACAAGAACAGGAGTGTTATTGTGAACAACGCCTTTCAGTGAACAACTCGCTCGCGAAGAATGACTGTGGTTCTAAAGCCTTGAGAAACGTGTTGATAGGGATAAGTTATTGACGATTCGTGTCGACCAGCTCCCCAGGTATCCATATATCTTGAAGAAGGTGGCACTAATTAAAACCACGATAAAGTAAGACGCACACACACACGCACTCTCTCTCTCTCTCTCTCTCTCTCTCACGCACGCTGAAACAGTGCAATATTTCTCGCTCCTGCTGTTTAGAACTGCCCTTTTCCAGGTGCCACGCACCAACATGCCTAGAAAACCACACTCCTGCGCCTACAGAGTTGGGGCATCATCTATAATGTAAACGTGTAGATTGAGATAAAGCGGCAAACCAGGGTGTATAGGATGCACCCAAGGTCAACAGGAGCCTTGCTGTTTGAAATAGGTTTAAAAGTAAAGTAGAAAGGAGTCATAAAACGAAGGTAGATTGGTCTAGATTTCAACTGAAAAAAAAAACAAGGAAGAAAGCATTCATCGTCTCGTGTTCTTCGGAGCGTCAGAAAAAGAGGCGAGACTGAAAGCTTAGTGGCCGACGGTGCATCTCCGTTATGTTTCGTGAAATATCGTGAACTCGCAAGTTTACGCGAAAACAAAACAAGAGTATTAAGCACAAGATGCGCGCGCTTGAAGAGACGGAAAAGATTGTTAGTAAAGCCGACGTGTCGACAAGCAGTCTTGTGCCGCCTCGAGAGAAGTGGGTTTGTCGAAACGCCGGCTCCAGCAACCCCCGTTGCTGAAGCATCCTTAGGGTTCGGGTAAATGTGCATCACCAAATCGTTAAGCATGGCAATGTCGTTGGATCCAAAGTTTTGACCAGAGGACCTGTCTTCAACACGAATAGCCTTCTGCCCGGGCGATTATTGGTGGTAAGACGAAAACAATAATTTTTCGAGGGAGCGCGGGGCAGAATTGAAATGCTCAACCTCACAGCAATTGTAGCCCCGCCGCGGTGGTCTAGTGGTTAAAGTATTCGGCTGCTGACCCGCAGGTCGCGGGATCGGATCCCGGCGGCGGCGGCTGCATTTTCGACAGAGGCGAAAATGCTGTAGGCCCGTGTGCTCAGATTTGGGTGCACGTTAAAGAACCCCAGGTGGTCGAAATTTCCGGAGCCCTCCACTACGGTGTCTCTTATAATCATATAGTGGTTTGGGGACGTTAAATTCATCACATCAGGCAATCACAGCAATTGTAGACTTTCTTTCGAATAACGACAAAAATTTTAAGCCAAGATTACTGCCATGAACACATACGCGCTCTCAACTCCACAAGCCATCATCATCGTCAGCCTGCATTTATGAACACTGCAAAACGAGGCCTCGTTTATTCTAATGAACTCAACTTTATTCTGTCCTGTACGAGTTCATTTCACGTTATGCCTGAACTCAAGCCGCGAATTCAGGCAAAAAAAAATGAATTTGAACCTCACTAAGCACGCCCCAGGAAGCAGAGTTGAACAGCAGGAACACACAGCCTCCGCAGTCTCCGTCAAACAATTACTTTCACCAGGAAAAGAAAAAGAAAAAAAGTTATAGAAGAAGTGATAACTTGTTCTAATAAAATACTCGCGTGATATTCTCTTGACTGCCATTTTTAAGGGCTTTCCTACTTCGCAGTACAGTACGTTCAACAACCAAATAGAGCACTTAATTGGCCATTTGCGAAGTCTTGTTAGTGTAATCACAAAATCTTGAGTCAAAAAAAATTTTAGTTCTGTTGTTTAGAATGCCAGAATCTAAAAATACCACGACAAAAAGCTCCACTGTCAAGCTCAGAGTTGCTTTCGCAGACGTAAAAACCGAATCCCCGGTTCATCATCCATTAGCACTTGGTTCCTATACCAGGAAAATAACGTGATTGTTTTGAATTACAAAAAGTAGGTGAATGCTGTTGCTGGAGTTCATGATGCAGTGGCGGAAGTGTTTGGCGAAAGGTCGCTTTCATGTTCTTGCACTCTATTTGGGGGGTGAGGAGGGTAAGGAGGTGACATCTTCTCCTATATTGACGTTTTTTTTTTCTCCTAAATATGCGAACTGAGTCAAAAACAAACAGTTAGTCTGAGTTACCACTATCTCCTGCATCTTCTTGGTTGTGTAAAGTTTGCGTTGGCATGCCTCTAAACTTACTCATACGTTAGGAGGTGTAGCAAACAAAATATGTACGTTAAGCTGCTCGAGAAAGGCGGAAAAGTTATTGCGAGATCTCAAAACTACCCAACAAAATTGTCGTCGATGAACCATAACGCTCGACAACGCCGGCGGCACGAGTGGAGTGCGCCCTTGTGTGGTTCCCCGGTCGTTGACGTTTACGGGTTGCCTTACAGAGAAAGTTTTCCCACACCGAGTCACTCCACACGCACTCCCAGAACGACTACAAAATATGCCTTCTTTATTTACACCAGCGCGCAAGCTAGACCGGCCGAAATCTTTCTGCGGGAGATGACTCAACAATGCCAGCCCACTATTTTTTTTCTCCCTCTAATGGCGTCACTGGGTTCACCCTTTCGCTTGGTTTTCCTCCAAGCGCGTCTTACGCTCGCTTCATTTGCTGCGCGCACGCGCATTTGAGACACGCGTGATCAAACGACTCCGAAGACGCGTCGCAACTTCGAACGGAACGCACGAAGAAAACAGCTGCGGCCTTAAAACCGTGCAGCATTATCGCAGCCGTCAGGAATGCTCGAAGACACCCATGACTGATCTTCACGCATGATTAATCTAAGAATGGAAAGCCCTCCGAGCATCGCGAATGCGTCGTGTCACTCCCGGTCTCCGGAAACAATTGCCAAACACGAATTAAAACAAGTCATCGAACATCGTTTCCGAGTCTTCTAGGCGTTTTGTCGTCTGGCAACCGTTATCGGAAGCAGACGACATGGCCGCGGATGAATACATTCGCCGGGTGTAAGAACTCGGCGTGCATCGTTCTTCTGTACGAACTATGCAGTGCATTCAAATGTTCCACGTTGTAACGTCACGCTTACTCATTATTTAAAGAGCGTCATCTGTTCACTGATGCGAGCAGCAGACGTGGTGCGGACGTGTACACACGGAACAGCACCGCGGAGGAACGCGGAGTGCACAGGCACATCAGGTCACGTTGCACCAGGTCTCATGCGCCATCTTGAAGCGACTCTAGTTTCCGCCATACTGCACGCTTTTACCCAGACAACTGAACTAATTCATGTTGTCCGAGGTATATATAGCGCATTCAGGACGGGACAGAGAAGAAGACACAGAACACATACACTTCTTCTCTGTCCCGTCCTGGATGCGCTATACCTCGAACAGCATGAATAACCAACAAGCCCGCCGTGCAACCTTAGTGAACTAATTCAGCAATGAAAGACTGCTCCGGGGCAAGATCCACTGCTATCTTATTTGCTTTTCTTTCTCAAATCACAGAGACGTGTACACACGCACTTTCTCAACACACATTTACGTGGCGTGGAGCCAAGACTGCGGACCTATAGCCGATAAAGAGAGAGAGAGAGAAAAAAAAGAGATTATAGCGGGTTTTTATTTTGTGTTCCTCGTACCACGCATTGTGCGCCGATGCGTAATTACCGTGCCGGACACTAGCTAGTTGTATGCAAAAGGCGGAACAGAGACCTTGAAACCGATAGGCGCGCATGCCCCCGTCTCGCAACGGCAGTTCTCAACTCAAGGGCGGGGTTTCACGGCTCGTTGTCCGCAATTTTGCCCTCCTAACGGGGTAAAAGGGCGAGGGTTCAACGGTTGTGACGGACACTGTAAAACGGAGCTACTGGCTTGCAGATGCAGTTTTCGCTGGCACATTCGTTTACAGTAATTGATTGATATGTGGGGTTTAACGTCCCAAAACCACTACATGATGATGAGAGACGCCGTAGTGGAGGGCTCCGGAAATTTCGACCACCTGGGGTTCTTTAACGTGCACCCAAATCTGAGCACACGGGCCTACAACATTTCCGCCTCCATCGGAAATGCAGCCGCCGCAATTCGTTTACAGTGAAGAAAGTTCACTAGGCTTCCAAGCACCGTGGCAAGCATAAAAACACCAGGAGAGATGGGAGGCGGTTCTGCGCAGCTAGCAACTGGAGCTACAGCTCCGGGACGAGCGAGAGGAGTAGCCGAAGCACAGAAATGTCAGGCCATATAAATCGGCCCGATGGCCCCTCATGCTTCCGCCTCTTTCTCTCTCCCCCCTCCCCCCCCAATATGATTTTTTCATGAATTAATAAATCGTTTACTGACCTGCCTTGTGAGTATACTAGGTTATTCTACATTTAAACTACAAGTACGATATGATTGCGCTTTCGAAAGAAAACAATATGAACTCGGCAATTTCATATTCCAATACGGGAAGGAGAATGTTTAAAGTATAAAATTAAGTACGAGCTTTTATGATAGAGTTAAGGCTTTTGAGCAAGACAACAAAATGGCACTAATGTTTTTAATTTTGTACCAAGAGCTGATTTCATTATCACATTTTGCTTTTAGGGATATATATATATATATATATATATATATATATATATATATATGTATGTATGTATTAAGCCCTTGGAATCAAACTGAAGCAACAGGAGAATGGTTTGCTGTACCTGAGCATGCTGTGACAAGTTGGGATATAACATGAGCACTGCCGAACGTCTAGTTTCTTTTTACTGGAGTCGTTGCTTTTCCAGCTTTAGGAGGAATAAAAAACGAGCTAAAACTTTGTTTATTACGTCACCCTTTCCGCGGTACAGTCCTTGCGGTACTAACTCAAAAATTTTCCTTGGAACCTTTTTTACCGTTGTCTTGAATCGTCCGAATAGAAATTTCCTCTTCGGTTCATATTTCGTCGAGAATTCAGAGAGCCACCAGCATGTTGTGTAATATTTGGTGGGCGCGGCCTCAGCAAGTTTGGCTCCCACGAAAAAAAAAAATCAAAGCGTATTCACGAGGTGAATGATGTGACGAGTGGGGCAAAGTGGACGGACGGACGCACGGACCCTTCGACCCACTCATCAATCATCGTTCACTCCGTGTCTATGCTGTGACACCGGTTTTATTGAAACGAAATGCAATGTGACTGGCTACTACGACTACGACGACAACTACGACAACTATACAACTACGACGACACGGGACATACGACACACGGCGCAAGGGGCTTCGCCCTTTTAAAGAGAATTCGCATGGTGCGGCTGCCTAACGACTACGACAAGCCTAGCCGAGCGTTTCTTTCTTTTTTTTTTGGGGGGGGGGGGGGGGGAATGACACGATTCGCAGCGTAAGCGACACACTTACTGTGCAGCTGTTGTTGTTGCCTCTAATATGGCGCACACCTACTCAAGGGGATTGGCCAAGAATTGAATATATTAACTTATACTGGCAATTGAGTTCACTATTCTTAATATGTGTGGATACAAAAAATACACAATGATCCCGAATAAATAAAGGTACAGGCTCAAAACTGCCGCCAGAAGGGGCGCAACGCCTATATACCCACTCCTTTAGGAAGGGGGAACATGGGATAAATGAAGATAGGAGAGAAGAAAGAGAAAGGCAAAAATCAAAGTGAGTCAATTATGTCTGTCTGGAACAAGAGATGGTTTGACCGCTTGCTCAGCAAACATTCTTGTTTATTGGCAGTATTCTCTAAACTAATTTTTCAGATTGGCTTTTTTTTATTCATTTTAGTTTCATTTAAGTATCCTGCCGCCCGGTTCTTGGCCCATCCCCCTCTGTGGGTGATCGCCATTTATATGAGGTCATTAGCATCAGCATCAGCACAGACGGAGGCAAAATAGTTAGTAACAATGTAAGAAGTCTACGAACACGAAACCAAATCAGTTTTGTTCACGCATACCACTGGTCTGTCAAAGAAAGTCAAGGCTGTCAATTAGAGGTAAAGCGAGAAAAACTTGGGCAGGTTGGAAGGACATAACTGAATATGCGAACAGCGCAGAAAACAAGGACAGGTAAACGTAACAACATGCAGCGCTGTGTGTTGTTACCCTTCTCTGTCCTTGTCTCTTGAGCCGTTCGCAGATTCAACTAGTGGCGCCGCCGCGGTGGTATTGTGGTTACGGCACTACACTGCCAACCAGAAGGTCGCGGGATCGAATCCCGGCTACGACGCTGCAATGCTGTAGGTCCACGTGCTCAGATATGGGTGCACGTTTAAATAACCCCAGGTGGTCGAAATTTCCGGAGCCCTCCACCACGGCGTCTCTCATAATCATATGGTGGTTTTGGGACGTTAAATCCCATAGATCAATCAACGAATATTCAATTAGTGGTAGCTGTACGGAAATCTAAGCCACTATGCGTTTGCGGGAGAGTGAAATTCAAACATACCGTGCACTCAAACGTTCCCTGGTGGACCCCCCCCCCCCCCCCCTCCTGAATTCTTTTCGCCATGGCATATAGAGAGCGAAAAAAGAACAACCAGCCGTCGCACAATGCGAATAGCGTAACGTGTGGCCCGTCCAATGCTCCAACCCATTACATAGGCTTGTTCCCCTATTAACTGTAGCGCGTATCCACTTCAGCCATAATTCGTCATCGTCGTCAGTCACCGCATGAACAATGGGCACGAAATTCCTTGAAGTTGAAGTTTATTGCGACATCGTGAAAATACAAGTGACATGGTTCATAAGTATTACAGAAGGAGGTCCCGAAGTAAACACTGTCAGGGGGGACCTCCTAGCGATCATGTGTTGATTGGAATACAGGGCAGGCAAATGTCGAGCAAAAGAAAAGCATGTTCGAAACACGGAAAACGATAAAAAACACAAGAAAAAAACAAAGATAATTCAAAAGCATGAAATGCAACGATAGTACAGAAACTTATACATTAGTACACTCTGGGACAAATCGACGCGAATTCCAAGTTAACAAGGCGTAAAACAATTCCCAATTGCGAAAACACAGTTGCTGAAAGAATGCAAAAGACAAATGAAAATGAAACAAAGAAAAACAAATATGAGTTAAGAAAACGTGAAAGATGGTACCATGAAATGTTAGCAAAGATGTTGGAGTGAATGTTTCTTTAATTCTGCTTTAAATGATGCTATATTGCGGCACATTTTAATGGACGTATACGTATATTGAATTCCAGAGGTAAATACCAGAAAACAACGCTGTCTGTTTACCATAGTTTGAGTGCACCACCGGCAAGAGTAAACTATGTTGTAAGGAAAATCTTGTCGAATTTGGATTTATAAGATAACGGGATGGAATACTGTTTATTTCAATATCATGCTGACGCGCGCGAAATATGACCATACATAATTTCAGAGAAACGGAACGAAGGGTAGGGAGAATGCCGAGATTACTGTGGATAGGCGTAGCGGAGTCATTCCAGTGACTAAAAGTTATAATCCTCAAAGCTTTACTCTGTAAATGAGTAATCTTGGACAGATGAGTCCTATAGGCGTTTCCCCAGGAAGAACAACAGTATGCCAGGTGAATATGAATGAAGGCGAAGTATAGTGAACGAAGAATGTGCAAAGGGAAGTAAGTGCGGGTTTTAATCAGAACTCGAATTCCAAAAGAAATTTTGGACGAAATAGCGGCAATGTGCTTATCAAACTTTAGGTGATAATCAATGGTAACACCAAGAAAGGTGGTTGAGTCAGACGGGAGAATAACATGCGCGTCTATGGTTAGGCGCGGCACGAATGGTATATTGTTTTACGTGGAGAGTGAAATAGCATGAATGTAGTTTTAATCGGGTTAATTACGAGCTGATCATTACGGCACCACTGCACGATATTGGCTGCGCCTTTATTTAATTCTCTAAGTAATCAATCTAAATTACTATCAGAGGAAAATATGGTGGTGTCATCGGCGTATAGGGTACATCTAGATGAATTAAGACATTTTGGTAAGTCATTGATGTACAATAAAAAAGGAGAGGTCCTAGTATTGAACCTTGAGGAACACCGTGATTTATGGTATGAGAGTTAGAAAAAGAATCGCCGGCTAGAATAAGCTGGGATCTGTTCAACAGATAATTACGTATAAGCGTTAGTGTCGGACCACAAATACCTTGAGAGTGCGAATAAGCCCATGTAGATGGGATGTTTAAGGTAATCTGTGAATTCGATTAGCGCGAGTTCTGAAGAAAAAGTTGGGCCTGAAACCGAACTGATAAGGTGTCAGAAGACTAAAATTGTTCAGATAATTTGTGTCAGTCGAGTACTCAGCAGTTTCTCGATAACTTTGCTAAAGAAAGGAAGCATAGTTATCGGACGGTAGTTGTTGATTAGCGTGTGGTCCCCTTTCTCGAACACTGGAACTATTTTGCCTTTTTTTTTTGGTTCCTCGGGAAAATCACCATTCTTAAACATTAAGTTAATTACGTGGGCCAGAGGAATGAAAATCTTCGAGGCAACGAGTTTTATTTTAAACGGATGAATGTTATCTAGGCCAGCACCTGTGCAATTTACTTGCTTAATTACTTGACCACTGCAAGTGTTTACACCTGCAGTGCAAGTGTTCAGTGGATACCACGCTTCTCAGAAGAATGACAGCGAAAAACACTGCAAGTGTTTAGCGGATACCATGCTTCTCAGAAGAATGACAAAATATAGCATAGCGAATGCCGGCCTATACTATATACCCCCAAAAATTTGTTATTAATTCCCTAGCCGGTATCAAGCAAGTGTGCTTGCCCTTGTTGCCTTACGAGTGTTTCGAAAAGGCTCTGAAAGGCCGCTCTTCTAGACTTCGCTGTGACTGTGCTGCACCTTCCTCACAGGCCTGGCGTTCTTTTTTTCTTTTTTTCTCGCCCGTCGCGATTGTGATCGACTTGGCCGTGCCATAGTAGAGTGGATTTGTACTCTGTAAACATCGAACATTTTTTTTTCTTTCTGAACACAGAGGTACGGTGACGTCACTTCACGGCCAGTGTATCGACAGGTTCGCTGTGTCGTTCACACATCGTGGTGAGCTCGTTCACGGAGCAATTTTTTGTCGCCACGGCCTCATGAAGTGTGAGCTCCACGGGACGGCTTTTTTGCGCTCCCATAGTCGAGTACCTCGCACTCTAAATCGTCAACAACATTTTCTAAACAACAAAAAACACCATATCTATTACACAACCCTAGCTAGCTGCGTTGTTCAGGGTCACGGTGTCCGTTAACCTCTCCGCAAGACAAGCGGGTTTTTTTGTGTCGTTGTTACCTTGAACGCCGTCGCAAGCGGCAGCCCGCCTGCAGCAATGGACGGTGGCTTGGCCACCATCAAGAACTATAAATAGAAAACACATGCGTACGTTCCTGTAGCCAATGTCTAGATTCGACGACCCATATTTGAAAGTACCTCATGAATGTTACGTTTATTCACATTTTGCGTTATAACTCATGTATACCGGCAAAAAGAAATGCTTGACCAGGATATGTCGCAGAAGTCAATCTTCTCTGAACTTATGCCGTATTTGAATAACACGTGTCGTCACACGTTCTGGAACACACATTGGTCAACACCTTCGTAAATTATTTTTTTTTCATTCAAGATAAACAGGGTGAGTGTGGGAGCATTGCATGCATTGAGTGCAATGGTGTGCCAATTAGTAATTCCTCATTTCAGAGGACTTGAGTGTTATTGAGGAGCCGTTTGGTGAATAACACTTCGATATTCACGGATCGATAGTTCGTCTTTTTGCACGATACACTGTAACGCGTATACGTTGAAGGAAGTATAGAAACACGTTGCATGGTGCTGAATCCTGTACATTTGTAGCTTATTATCAATTGAAGATTAATATGCATATTAATGTCACTTTTTACACACTTTGTGGTTAACATAGCAACGTAAACAATAATTATGCGCGTTCCTGACATGCAGCGACAATTTTTTTTATCATTCCAGTGCACCATTTTTATTTTGTGAAATTTATGCATTTTTTTCCTAGCGCCTTACTATAACAGGCTACCCTTTTGAGGAAACACTTTCATTTCCTATATCTATTTCACTTTCACGCCAACTAGTTGTGCTCGACTTGAGAAAGTTCCGATTTCACGGCAGCCGATAAAGGTGAACCGCTAAGTGAAGATATACCCCCCCCCCCCTTTTTTTTTTTTCAAGACTGGAAGAGTCTGAATGTTGGCTATAACTTCGGAATTCCCCCGCAAAATCAAATCGTTCGGACTTTTGTTCCGGTATACCCACGTGCTACGAGCTTTATACAAAGGTATCGCGATTCATGAGGCGCCTTTGCGCAGGGGCTGAATGTCCCGCTTCATGTAAAAGGATGGCAGGCACTGAACACCCCTTCTGGCTGTCAGCGCCACTTACAAAGCTTGTGGGCTACGCGAAGAAGACACGGGAAGAAAAAGTTAATATCTGGCATGAAGACCAGCGCGCGCTTTTCATATAGATAGGCTTTTTTACGCTACGACGCGCATTTTAGAGTAGGCACACTATTATGAGGCAATATCTGGGAATTCACCGCCACCGCAATTTCCCGACAGCCTCTCCCACGAGTTGTCGGTGCCTCATCACAACATCTTACCGGGGAAACTGCATCGGAATTTGTAATTGCGATGCGCGTTCCGGAAACACGGGAACAATCGTGACGGGGCACGTAAGACGACACTTCTGGCCTAGCGCACAAAAGCGAAACAAAAGCACCGATCTCGGAAAGGAACGAGACAAAACACTTTTCCACCTGTAGAGTGACGATGTTCGCGCACCTATCCCTCCTTTTTTATTGGGAATCCGAACCGACTTGATCGACGTTTTGCCGTTGTAAGAGACGAAGTGATTCCGGCACATGCTTCGCTTTCTAACGTGACGCGCTCACTCAGCCCCATAATTTTTGACCGGAAAACCTCATCCATAAACGTCACTCAACGAAGTTCGCGTACTTTACGACCAATCCATCGCGTTTACCCCTGGACGGCACGAGACCTTCGAAGGACGGCGAGAAAGCTACCGACGCCGTGCCTGCATCTGTGTTTTCCGGCGGCAAGAGCGCCAAAGCGCGGGAAGACAAGCAACAAAGCGTAGACGCTACGCCGAAGCTAGCGCAGCAGGGAGCGCAGCGTCTAGAAAGAGCGTTCACGCACTCTCCCGCCGCTAACGGTGGGAGTACGCCGCGCAAGAGAGGGTGAGATTACGGAGGGAACTACGTTTTCGTATAGCGTCGCGTAAGGGGAGATTTTTTTGCTCCTTTGATACTAGGCCATGACCGGCGCCGTGCAAGGAAAGGATTCGAGTTGTGCAAGCGGGCGAGGGTGTGTGGGGAGGGTGTTATACGGCGGTGACGTCCGTCCAGGACCGAGCTGCGTTGCGGGACAGCCGCGTGCTGCGGCAAAGCCCAACGCAGCGTCCGGAGACCTTCACAATAAAAGGCACCGCGCCGGCTGAGGAGGACAGACACACTCGCTCACATCCTCAGCTGCAACGGACCGAGACGTTCGCTCTACCGAAGCAAAGTGTCTTCAATCGTGTGTGTGTGCATCGTACTCACTCGGACTAATTGTACTCATTCGACTGCACCATGATACCCTGTTGGAAACAAGTGACCACGGCGGCTTCCATGATGGTAAGCGCTGTTGTTCGTGGAGTATAAGTGCCCCATTGAGGCGTGTAGGATGAGGACGTCCACACAAAATGCGGGAAATTCAATACGGTGCGTGACAGAATTTTTGCATGGCATTCCGAGGCGTGGGGACATGCGTGTGGAATCTGTAATGATGTACATCGTAGGGTATACCTCTGTGAAGACTTTAGCCTCAGAAGATGCGTACGTGGAAGTGTACCAGGATAGGAAAGCCGAGACGTGCAAAACTAGAAGGCTGTGTGCACTGGTTCACTCGTTTGCAGACTCATACTTGGAGAAAGAGGGTTACGTCCGGTGCAAACACTAGCCCGGCCAGCTGTCTCGATTATAAGTCGTCTATCCCAATGCTGGTCGCACGTACAAAAGTAGCTATCGCTATACAAGGTGGTATCTGAGGGCTGGATTCTGTTATGTGCAGCATGGTCGGCAATGTAAGGTTCAAGTTAAATGCAAACTCAAATGACGACACATTCGCATAATAAAACATAGCGTCGGCGATTTTCTCTTATGTCCATTTAAGAGCAACAAAGGCGCGTATGCTTTGCAAAGACCTTTTGTTCGCTTTGGTGCGATTGTAAACTAGCACTCGTAAGGTGCGCTTGCGGTAAAGGACGTCCTACAGGCAGGCTGGCAATGCATTCCTATGATTTGATTGATTTGTGGGGTTTAACGTCCCAAAACCACCATATGATTATGAGAGACGCCGTAGTGGAGGGCTCCGGAAATTTCGACCACCTGGGGTTCTTTAACGTGCACCCAAATCTGAGCACACGGGCCTACAATATTTCCGCCTCCACCAAAAATGCAGCCATCACAGCCGGGATTCGATCCCGCGACCTGCGGGTCAGCAGCCGAGTACCTTAGCCACTAGACCACTGTGGCGGGGCTATGCATTCCTATGAGAAGTGCGATCTTTGATTGTGCATAATGGAAATTATTGAAAGCGAACACAGAGTAGATTTGATGGCTCGAGATTTTAATCATGGTGTATAAATACGGGTTGATTCGCTATAAACGTGAAAGGATCATTGGGCCTTACAATATCGGACAAGTATTTCAAGAAAAAAAAAAGAAATTCCATTTTTTGTTCTGCTTCATGACTATAGAGCTTAACAGACAAGCGCTACAGGTCTCTGTGTTACTTATATGAGTGGCCTCGCACTTCAACTTATCGTAAATTCTATCGTAAATGTCACCTACACGAGAGAACGGAAGAGCTTTCAATACTTGAAATAGCTTATATGAAACTGAACGAAAAAAATTCCTATACAGCTTTGTACCGTTACAAGTTATATTCTTCGAGCTTCTGAAATAATACTTGTTTTATATTACATTCGCACCAATTTAAGATATTATAGCAGTGGTAGGAGTAATAGCCGATGTGATAAAAAATGCTTGGCTAGCATTGTAATAGTAGCAGACACACCTTCAACCTTCAGCTGTTAGGCTCAAGGCTGATCACTATCATTAACTGTACGCCACTTGATTTTCCTAGAGCATACGCGGGATTTTCCCAGCTTTGGCAATGAAACGAGGTAAATTATTTCAAATGCCAAGCAGGAGATGCCAGGTGTAATAAACTGCTCTACACCTAGCTCATAAATAAAGAGGACAGAACGAAAAAGACACTGTTACTGCTCTCCCTGGCGAACGAACAGGAATATAAATTATCTAAAGTGATCTGGGATGGCTTAAGTGAGCTTGTACGCATACCTCCCATCCTTGGCTTTCATTACGATTGGAGATGGTAAAGGGGTATGTTTTATTAAAATACGGCAATTTATCTTCGCATTCTAAATACTTAAGAGAACTACATTATGATAGGACGTGAAAGATACTCAAAGGAAACAAGGCAGTGATAAGAGATCTTCGAACAAGAATGTCACTGAAGCAAGAACCTGTCTCAATCAGTCAGGTTGTTCCGAGGCAGTAATTTTTCTGCGCGCCGAAAGGTGATTGCAGGGTTGTCTAACACGTGACCGTATATAATTTATCGTCGTAACATACAGCTAAGATGAAACGCCACTTTGCTGTTTTTTTAACCACGCATTTGTAATATCGAATCCAAATGGTTCAAAGTCGGGCGTTCGTGCAAAATGTGCTGGGAGCCGATGCCATGGTGGGAAGACCTGTTTATCGCGATGATCGGGGACTTCACGGCGTTGCGTGCCGCGATCTCATCTCGCGCTTTTCTCTACGTTGAAGGTCAAGCATATACGTTGATGTTACGGCAACGCGTCCGCAGATAACGTGTCATTGCCAAAAAGTGGAGGAGACTATGTACCCGCTCGCTTTTGCGATGCGTCTGATAACGCCAAAAACTTAGTAAAAGAAAAGAAAAAAGGTGGAGGTACCATCTACCTTGGAGATAACCTTAAAGAAAAATATTATTTCGGAATAGTCGACTACGTAGTTCTTCCATAAATAACTCGATCGAAAGGGGAGGGGGGGGGGGGAGCTTCTCATAGGGTAAGTCTAACAGAAGGCCTCTGTAACTGCGATATGCAAATCAGAGACGAAAAACGATGCTTTTACAGCAGCGCCACCAACTTGGCACACGGATCGTTGATCTTTTTTTTTTTTTGCGCAGCTCTTGTTATCCCATATGCGATTGGCAATAGGCAATACCTTAGCTGTTACGCGGCGTCTACCTTTTATTGTAGACGACTTCGTGTTTTCCTATAGGCACTACGCAAAAATTGCCGCAGGTGAACACGATTGCGCAATCGAATCTAGCTATTAAAGCCGATTCGTCAAATGGACGGCAGCAACGATTTTGCGGCTACTGCTACTATTGCTACTATTAGTAATAAGATGAGAAAAAAATTAAAGCAAGTTTACAACGAAGATTTTATAGTTTTTTTTACCAATGGTGTCCCCCGACTCTCAAGAGCAATGAAATAAATTTGGCGACTTAGTAACTAGCTTTAAGCCATCATTAAACGTAGAGCGAACCATTATTAAACTCACCCAGCAGGACACCCTTCTGTAGCTTTAAACAGAATGTAACTGTACATACTGAATCACTCCTGTGTGGGTCGACGACATACGTACGCTTCCCTGTGCATATTTAGCCTAATTCATAATCTCAACTATAGCTAAACACATAAATAGATTATGTTCTACAAGGTGCCCCAAGTGTCTAATACTAATTTGAACCCAATTGTATGACTTACAAGCAGTCATAATTCTATGTCTTTTGTCGAAACATAGTTCCCTGTTTCCGTAATCCTTCCGGTTAAAGTGTTTCTCATAACTGATGAGATAGCTTCTCGAAACACTGCAGACAGTCACACGTCTATAAGGGACCAGGAAAGCGTAATTAAAATTTACAGGTAGTGGTGCACTGTAAATCGCTTAATTTTATAAGTGGTCCTGTTGATCGAGCGAATACCTGGACCAAAATTAAATGTTCTTTGACTCAAGCATAGCGTTGTAAAGAAAAAAACAAACAAACTGCGATATTTCCTCTCCGAATAAGGCGGCGTGGCGCACTAGACAGATCACTTCGTGTAGCAGGGGGTAATTAGAAAATAACATTTTTCTGTTAGCCGGAAACTTTATTTTTTGTCTATGTTAGCGCAAGCGTTCTTCGAGTGTATGAGCATCTATGCGTGCACAAGCGAAATTAGAGAATTGGGGTAGGGGGGGGGGGGGGTTGAACTCTTCGCCATGTCGACGCTATAGTGGCGTGCAGATCACGAGGTGTGTTGCGCGGATAACCTTTGCGAATGTTACGTGGTAAGCCCGACCGAATCACGCCACTCCCTATATACACTCGGCGAGTACACGTATACGTGCATTCTGAGCGTGCCCTGAAAGACGACGAATCGAAAAGCTCTGGAGGTAAACCTGGTAAACCACGAATCCTCTGTACATTTTGCCCACTCGATTTTATTACATCGCTCCCCCTAGCGTACGTCGCCGCACTAAATCGAACGATTGCCTTCAACCAATGACACGCGCCATATGTGACATTATTCCTATTTTATAGGATCTCGCGTCTTTCATCAACTACAAGTACCGCTTTCTAGTTTATAACATCTTGCATCTTTTCATCATCAGCTACAAGTACCACCATCTAGTAAACACTACAAGAACTAAACGAGAGGTGGCTACATACAGGAGACGGTACCGGCAGCTAGTGAACACTGCAAGAACTAAACTAGAGGTGGCTACATACAGGGAACGGTACCGCCATCTAGTGAACACTGCAAGAACTAAACTAGAGGTGGCTACATACAGGGGACGCACAGCCCACGCCCTAAGGAGCTTCGCCCCTAATATAACTTTCGCTCGCTTTCTTTCCCGTCTTCGCAGCTGCTGGTCAGCACACTCGTGGGTCTGTGTCCAGCCCTGGTGCTCGTTCATCCGGTCGGCGTCGTGCCGCAGACGCCGGTGGTCTACCACTCGCCCAACGGGCAACCCCTGCTGCCCGTCGGAGGAGGGCCGCCGGTCATTTACCACTACGGTCCCGGAGGCGTCAGGTGAGATTTCGGCACGAGTCGTCGCTCGATTAAGAGCATTCAGTACAGGATCCACAGACCTTGTCACCTTTCCAATAATAATAAGCCTTTCCGATAATGACAACAACAACAACAACAACAACAACAACAACAACAACAACAACAACAACAACAACAATAATAATAATAATAATAATAATAATAATAATAATAATAATAATAATAATAATAATAATAATAATAATAATAATAATAATCTTTATTGTCATCTTAAGTTGTACAAAACAAATAACAGGCCTGTCAAAGCGAGAAGGTGGCTTGGAGGACTTGGCCAGGCACATCGGCAAACGAGAGATGACATACACATAGAAAAACTTTTCATTAAAAACAGTCAGAGAAAGAATACATGTAACTCATTTACGCTACATTTAAACACGATAACAATCAAGAATCAAATTAGCGGAAGCAATACTACCTAAACAGCAGAAATGTGATGAATAAGTATTGAAAATTTTCAAACAGATTTTACCCATAATGCGATAACTGATGCAGCATTAAAGAGACGTTATAGGCTCTTTCGTAGACTGCGTTTAGTCGTTGCCGAAAAAACACTGTCGGGGGGGGTCATTAAGAACAGTAGGGACATAGACCTTTCTAGTAGCTTTGCCACATCGTGTTTTGACGAATGGCACAGAAAATTGAGAAGTTTTTTTGAATATACGAGAGGCAATGCATTAGTTTTTGAACTGAGAGCCCCATAATAATAATAATAATAATAATAATAATAATAATAATAATAATAATAATAATAATAATAATAATAATAATAATAATAATAATAATAATAATAATAATAATAATAATAATAATAATAATTGTTGGGGTTTCACATCCCAAAACAATGACCTAAATGAAGCACATTGGCCATTGGATATGCGGTCGTTGCGGCCGGGATTCAATCCCGCGACGCGCGAGCCAGCAGCCGAGTGCCTTATAGCCACCAGCTAGGCCACCGTTGTCACCTTCCGAGAAAGAAGAAGAAGAAGAAGAATAACTTTATTTATGAAGTCCAGCGAAGTTGATTTGGGGCGGGCCTAGGCGTCGGCCACGAGCCCTTGGGCTCGGGCGGCTTCCTCGGCTCGCTGGACGGCCCACAGTTGTTGTTCGAATGAGGAGCTGAGCAGAGCCCCCTCCCAGCGTGTCCTGCGGTCCGAAACTGCCTCTTCGTGGTTTTCATCGTTGCTTTCATCTAAACTCGAGCATTCCCATAGTATATGTGAAAGTGTCGCCCTTTCATCGCAAACCTTGCATTTTTCTGTTAAATACAGATCAGGGTAACAGAGACTAAAGAGAACTGGATTCGGATAAGTATATGTTTGCAGTTGTCGCCACGCAACTGCCTGTTTTTTATTTAACCTGTTGTGTGGCGGAGGGTACTTTCGCCTTTCTAGCTTATAGTGCTGCGTTATTTCGTGGTAACTAGTCATGCGGTCCCCCCACTCCCACTCCCCCCCGCGTGGAACTTCGTCCGAGGCGGCGTCGGCGTTCGCAACGGCTCGGTTCGTGAGTGCTCGAGCCGCCGCGTGCGCCGCCTCGTTGCCGGCCAGCGGGGTTTGTGTGTGTGCGGGGGTCCATATGACGAAAGTGTCATTTTTTTCCCGAATTTTGTCTTCGTTAGTCATTAGGATTCGCAGCGCCTCTCGGGAGACACGACCGTTCGCATAGTTGCGTATCGCTGCTTGCGAGTCACTAATTACTACTTCGGCCTCAGTGGTCGCCACCGCGAGTGCTATGGCCACCTCCTCGGCCGTCTCGGTCAGTGGCGTTTGCACCGTAACGCTCGTCATGCATGTCCCTCCGAGAAAGCCAAGCAGAAATAACAAGGGTGGACTCCGGAACCGGAGGCATAGATCTGACATTCGTATGTCCCTACAGATAACGCACCCGGAGTTTAGATTCATTCCAGGAATTCGGGCGGTCGGGAGAGATTTCGGAGCCTGTAGATAACGCTTTCCGCTTACGATAAAATTGCTAAGACAGCCTGTCCTAAAATGCTGAAGGTTATGGATTGCAGCTGATAGCGTGTGACTTGTGCTATACTTAATGCGTAGAAAGAATGAGTACGCGTATTCTATACTAAGCCAATATTTAGCAAGTATAGAAGCAGCTAGGTCATGCAAACTTGCACGCTCTTTGGCTGTTCTATGTTATTTTGTCGGTACGTATTTCTCGATCGGGTCGGTGGCTTACGCCAGGAAGTGGTAACTCCTATCAGAGACGGCCAGAGTACGTTGAGTGGGTCCAATCTACTGTGCCTCATTTTTATCAAACAAATAGTGATCTTTGCTTTAGTCGTGGTTATTGAGCAGCACAACTTGATCGTGTATGATTATGAGCGAGTATACGTACGAGCATATTAATGAACATTTGTATTCCGTCACATGATGCCCTGCAAATTGGTGTGGTAGGCCCCGTCGAGTTGTCTTCTGCGACTTTTAGCCCAAGGGCCCATCCAGATTGTGTTCTGTTCTTCTTGTTAAGACGTTCTTGTTCTCGAAGGCTTTGCCACATTCTAAATAAAGATAATTCAATTGAACTGAACGTTCCACGCAGCCCCGAACTGCAGCCTCCCGTCGTCCTCGTGCTTCCCGCATATCCGCCCGCGAACCAGCCTCCGATGCAACCACCGTTCATCGAGGAAGTGCCCCCCGTGTTCAAGAACCCGCCACCGGACCCGGAGGACACCCCGCCAGCCAAGAAGCCCAAGGTTCACGGACGCCGAGGCAACAACCAACCCGACTGTTTCGAGGTGGACAACAAGAAGGGCGTCGCACCGCCACCGACCCGCAAGCCTTCCAAGAAGGGCCGCGACTCCCAGACGAGGAAGTCCATGAGGCCGCCCGCGGAGTCCACCACCAAGAGGCCGCCCAACAAGCTCAACCGTCGCGTCAACCCCAAGAGCGAACGCCTTACAAGCGAGAGGTTAACTATGGCGAAGAACGCCTAAGTCTTTCTCGTCCGTCTGCGCTGAATTACCTTGCTGCGGCGCGATTTTCAACGGCGGCGGATTCCGCCATGTTGCCTTCTTCCGATCGGCTCTAAAGCGCAGGGAGAAGCGCCCCCTGTTTCTTGTTTCAAAACGGCAACGTGGTGGAGCTCCGCTCTCGGTGAAAAGTTCGTAACACGGCTGGTTATATACGCAGATGGTCTCGCGGGGCGTCGTCAGATTGCTGCGATGATTTTCCTCTGTGCGGTTGTCTACAATTAAGCATGGTCTGAATACTTTTGCAGCAGCCATAAGCGCTGGAAACTAAGCCATGAGCGTTGGAACTAACGGACAACTCAGAAGGTCGGTATTAAATGTTTTGCTACATGGTGAAAAATTCTTCCGAAAAAGGCATTAGAATCAGTATCAAGCAGTCTGAAAAAAAATTAGATTAATTAGCAGCAGGTGACCCGTCGGCATTCACTTTATGCTAACTTTGTAATAATAGACATCACCTGACAAAGAAAAAAAAGCTAAATGTGACGTCACTAGTGTCAGCACGCGTATTCGTAAACGTTGGCCGGAGATTGCGCCCAGAACAGTGCTAATTTGCCAAAGTGCAGATGTTTTATGTTTTTTTTTTCAAACGCACATTGAGGAAGCATCAGCACGTTGAAGGTGAATGCGGATATTGACGACTGCGCGAGCTTAAGTGACTCCGTGCAAGACACGGGGTGTTTTTAGTCATTTGGCGTAAGCTTAGTCATGATTCACATGACTAAGCAACCACGCTAGCTGCTTAGTCGTGACATTTCTCACATCCACATTACATTCCGTTCATTCCAAGTTCAGCCGATAGCCAGTGTTTCCGGGTTCCGAGCCATCAAAGTGTCGACCTTTGTATCTCTCACCCTGTATAAAGCAAGACCCAGGGGCACCGGCGCGTCGGCACCGATCGTCATGCATCAATCATCGCACAGTAATTTATCGATATTTTTGCATTCATTCTGAGTTTATTATTCTGTAAATAAACTGACATAATTTATCTACCATTTTCTGCCTTGTGACATCGTTGCATGTGGGTTGATGACAAGCCAGTGTTGGCGGTAAGCCGTTACAACGTTGCCGGTAACGTGTTACCTTTTTTTTTTGGTTAGTGTTGTACTCGGTCGTTACAGTTTAGGAACTATAACGGGTAACGCAGCGTGATGTTTCACGATACTCGTTACTTTATCATCCTATAGATGCCTCTTTCCCAGGGATCTCTCAAGGAGTTTTGTCGGCCTGCGAGGACTTTGTTTCGTCTGTGGTAATAGGACGCGCCGACGCAATGTTCACGCGGTTGATCCATCGCCACACAAATCTTGAAAAAAAAAAAACAAAGCTGTAGAACCCGCTATGAGAAACTTTACGTACTTCCTTTTCGTGGGAATGAATCGTAGCAGGTGCATTGCTGGCACCTGCTCCTTCTTTCCGTGCCCAAACGAGTGGCCACCCGAAGAGAAAGCACATGGGCTGGTTTACTTCGTACCACGGTCTAATTGTGACGCTTGACTCGTGGTGGAAGCAAATAAATTCCCCTAAAGGCTTCGGCTGCATAAAAAAAGAAGAAGAAAGAAATGACGTCCGCAAGATCACGTGACAGAGACGAGGGCACCGGCTCAGCACACAACGTGGCTGTCGACCACCTCATGGAACTTGACAACTCGCGCGTTTTGTAGAGTTCTCGCACATCCAGGTGACACTCGATAGCGTCAACCGGTTCGCAGGTGCGCAGCCGATGGAGCGTCTACCTCAACGGAATTCCGCAAGTCATGCTGCTAAAATATGAACTCGGCCGTTTAACACAACTTGCCGTAGTTGCACGATACGAGATTAGTTAATAATAACATTACCATACCTGGGCTCCAGAAAAAAAAAACAAAGCCGATTTGTCGTCGCCGGCTTTTAAGCAGCTCACATGACTTCTCTTGTGGGAAAAATACCAAGACTCCGTATACACTGACGAATCGGTTCGGCCGAACAGCTCAACCGGAGCAGTCGTGATACCAAGGTTAGTCACGACGATTAAGTTCAAGACATACCGCGCAACAACATCAACAACAGCAGGATCGGCAGCCCTTCGTACCGCCTTACAATTTGTCGTTGATCAACGTACACGCAAGGGGACTATTCTCTGCGACTCGAAGGCGGCACTGCAGTCTCTATACGCCATGGACCGCACGAGCAGCTTGTACCGGAGATAGCAGAGGTTATACACCGCCTAACCGAGAAAGGGCACCAAATTATATTTCAGTGGTTGCCCAGTGACTGCGGAATCATCGGAAATGAACCGACCGATCAAGCTGCCTTCTTGCCCCGCGCAGAAGACCATGAACTGCTACTACCACTTTCTAGGACAGATGCTGCTCGAAAGCTCCGCTGGCTTGCTTGCCAACAGGCCACGTAACAATGGAATCAGCCACACTTCATGCCTGCCGGACTGTACTCGCTTCACCCTACGTTGAGTCTTGAAGTCCCGTCGAGGCTTTGCCGAGCAGACGAGACCCTTTCAATGCAGGCTGTGGTTGGGCGTTGCGTGTAGCAACGGCTACACGCTTTCTGCATTGGTATGGCAGATACCGCAGACTGTGACCACTGTGGCAAAGAAGCAACCATCCGATATATCCTTTGTGACTGCCTAGAGTATATTAGAGAACAACTATGCCTTCGCAAGGAACTCAGCAAATTAGATAGTCAACCCCTGTCGGAGGAGAGAATTTCACACTACCGACAAGATGCAGCTTCACAGAAGGAGGCCCTAAAAGCGCTTCTGCGTTTTTTTTTTTTTTTTTTTTTTTTGCGATTGACCGGTCTTTCTAAACGGTTGTAGCCAGAACGATCTTCCCGTGTGCATTTTTTTTTTCATGAGTGGACGTGCGTTTTTTTATTATTCCTCTCTCTCTACCACCTCTTTCTTGCTCCTATCTATTTATTTATTACAATACTGCCAGTCTGATCTTCAGACCTTAGGCAGGAGTGTGGGTACAAGTGAATACAAAAAAAAAAGAAGGGGGGGGGGGCTTACAATAAACACATATGAAGTATTGCAGCGATAATAAGAACAAAAGAAGAAGAGTAGAACGAATTCATACCAGCAAAGCAGCAAGATATTTAAATGAGCAGTGCGAACATGAATACGTAAACATATGGAAGAAAAAAGGACGTCGGAGTTTCATGTACAACTATGCCAGAGCTATGTGCTGGGTAGCGAACCGGATGTCGTTAACCTCCCAGCCTCCCTTTTTTTCCCTCTCTCTGTAGGGGGCCCTAAAGCTTCGCATTTGGGAGTTGAACGCGATAGCAAGACCCAGTTCGTAGTGCGTACCATCAAACACTTGGTGCATGAAACCTTTTTGAATTTGCTATGCACCCACTACGTGGCCTTAAGGGAATAGGGGCGTGTGTGCCTCTTGTAGCGGGGTACTGGCTTTTAACCACGGAGCCATTATGGTAATCAAAGCTTTGACAACGTGAAATTTTACTATGCCTAGGTGCACATACCCTAGGGCGCAGACACGGGAAGGCGTACGAGGCCGTGCAAGATTTCGTTGAACAGTCCAGGACATTCACTCAAATACCTCAATACTAAAAGGTTCTTAGTTAACCAATGACAGGGCTACAGGAAAATTCTTTGATATCAATAATATACTGCTATTTTAGTAATAACTAGATAATTCGATTTCTTTCTCAATAATATTTTCAAAAAAATTAATATTTGTGTTATTTCTTTCCCTAGAGGAGTTGGTATACAGGACGCGCGTGCTTGAGAAGCACGGCAGCTACTTTTCCCTGCTTTTTCAAGCAGGGGAAATTCTTTCCACTGATTTCACAAGCAGAGGCGTGGTAGCATTGCTTTGTTAGCTGCAAAGATGCCATACTGTTTTGGGATGTCCTTCAGCGAGCACAAAAAAAAAAAAACGTTTCGCCAGGGCCCATGGAATCATGGCCGTCGTCTAGGTTTGGTCCTCCCTTCTCCTCTCGCACCTGAAAGGGGAGGAGGATCTTTCTGCCAATAAACAAAGTTAGTTCATCATAATCATCAATTATCACACGATACGTTATCTTCTACCAGCAGCGCTTGATGAAGTATCATATGACACGTTTTTCGTCATGGGTATGCACAGCTTGTGGAAGATACGAATGCAAGACCGCAATGCAGAGTCCACCACCTCATCAAGCACACACTTCATTCAAATGGCTATCCACCTCAAAAACATTTACGACGAGCTTGACTTTAGACTGGACTGATACTTTATCTTAGAGAACTGTTTGACCTCACCCCTTTTTTCTTTGCCTAACACGATGTGAAGATCTTCATGTGAGGAACTCACGCTGTGTTAGTCATTGAGTGTTTATGAGTAACGCTTGAACGCTTATTTTCGCGATTTGATTGTACTTTCGTTCGCTTGATTTGTCTTTATTAGGCAAATATTTTATTAAATACCATGCAAAAAAAAACCGTGTGGTAGAACATCCGCTTGCCACGCAAACTACCCTGGCTCGTTCCCCACTTGAACCCCAAACAACCCTGTTTAAGTCCCCTTTCTGCTCCGGGATTTTTTTTATCACATTGTTTACATTATTCTCGATTTTTCGGTCACGCATAAGATGATGATTTTTCGCTCACAGCCAACCACGCCGATGACGCAATTTCTGCGAAACGAGCTCTTTAACGCTAATTGGGGTAAAAAATTTATTCTGATGAGCATCCGCAGGCAGTTTGTCCCGGCAGCTCGTCAGGTAATCGACAGTAGGCGGTTACTTCCTCGAGATGTGCTTCGCATTAATTCTCCCCCGGCTGCCAACAGACTAGACCTTTTCACTCCCCCCAAAAAAGTGCGCTGCCGAGTCTATGACGTCATCTTATGTGCTCCCGTCGAACAGCCCAGAAAGAAGGAGATAATTCTCTACGTTAAAAGGGCTTATAGACTATCTTAAGGAGGCGTTTCTGCGCCAGATTGTTGCCAGTTTTGCATCTTTCACTACTAAACGAACAGCGTTACTGTAAACGCAAAAAAAAACGGCCGAGCTGCTGCCTAGAATGCTTTAAGAGCCGAAGATGGTGGCGTCCACATATCTTACAAAAATTATCTATGCACGGCCAAAAAAATATCACTGACGAACCAGAAAGTGAACACATAAGACCTTCCTCGTGAGGTGATGCTTCGAGTGATTTTATTATTAAGAAAGGTACAAACAATATACAAACTAAACACACAAGACAGTACTTGCTCACTTCGCATGTACAAGAAAAATAAAAAAGAAACGTCGTTAGGGCTTCCTGAGACGAACACACACAAACAGCACATAACTTCTCAAGACAAAAACAAAAAAAAGTAACCTATATCACAGTGCACAACAATGAAATGGCAGAATGGCCGCAGTCGGAAGACTATTATCACAGCAGAACACAAATGCGGAATACTGGTCTGTATGCTTTGGCATTCCTGTTTCTATGACTAGATAAGAAAGTCAGAGAATTGGGAAGACAGACTTACCTCACTAACACACAAACAGCACATAACCTCTCAATACAAGAACAGAAAAGTTACCTAAATCACAGTTCACGACAATGAAATGCCAAAATGCGCGCAGTCGTAAGACTATTATCACAGGAGAACACAAATGTACTACTATATCATTCATGTTTCCACGACTAGATTAAAAGTCAGCCGATTGGGCAGACCGCTTTCCTCACAAACAGCACAACCCTTTTCAAGACAGAAATAAAAAAAGTTGACCCAAATCACAGTGCAAAACAATAAAATGCCAAAAGAATGCCCACAGTCTTAAGACTATCACAGGAGAACGCAAATGTGCTATAGAATTCATGTTCCGACGACCGGATGAAAAGTCGGAGAATTGGGAAGACAGACTTTCCTGCAACGTTTTTTTTTTTTTGTATGCGAAGATCTCTTGTAGAGAACCATATGCGATTCGAGCGTATCTACGCCACTATTTTATGAGAGGGTGTAGCTGGGTCTGACGACTATGGTTATCTGATCGTGGCATGAATAACGCTTAAAGCCCGGCCGCATACGCCGTTAAACATTTCAGTGCAGACAGTGTGGCACAACATACCCGTGTATATCGCAGGCCGCGATACACGCAGGCGTGTGCCACGCGTGATAAACAGTTGACATCTGCACGGGAACTGCGAGAATACACTGGTAATTTATTTGTGAGAGCAACCAACGTCGGCAGCATCGACCCGACGAATGCAAAGAAAAAAATTAATGATTACAGCCGGAATAAAACCTGAGCGTGGAAGTCAGGTATTCTACAATTTTTTTTAATAGCTCAGGTGCTCTCGTCTACAGGCTAGTTTTTCTCGATAGTTGTGTTTTTGCCGCTATTATTTCTTGTGAACGTACAAGAATGCCAAAAAAAATTTTTAAGAAGAAAGCACTAGGGGATCATAACGCCTCACGAGGAACCTGTTGTTCGGGGGGCGCACTTTCCACTGGATCTGAGAGCGGCAAAGGCACAACGAGCGATAAAAACGATCTGTGGACGATAGTACTTGGTTCAAAACAAAAACTAAAAAAAAAACGTCGCAGGAAAGCATTTTAGCAGACATTTGCAAAGTGACCACTAAATCCATCAGAGAAAGCTAAAGCAACTACTCATTTGGAAGACCCCGATTCCCGGTAATGAAAAAGTAAAAAAAAAGAAAAATTAAACGAATGAAGTTTTCGTTGGCAATTCGCGAGAGAAAAATTACAAATAGCAGCCAGTTTACTATTGTATAAAAAGTGTTACACACACAAATAAGAAATGAACAGGAAACATGCGGTGCCCCAATAAAAAAAATGACATGGATTTAAAAAAACCAACCAAGAACAACAGCATCTACATTCAATTGCGAATGTCTTCAAACTTTAAATATTGGCGGATATGTAGCCAGCACTCGAAATTAAGGTCAAGCAACTGCTTCTCACCGTCATCGCTCGTTTCGCAACTCACGGAGTGCTTGACGACCCCGGCCAGGCTCATGAAGTCGTCCAACTCCACGATGCTCTTCAGGGCGGTCTTGATTCGCGAGACGGCCTCCTCTTCGCTCACCGCGGCGAGTTGCTGAACTTTCATCACCAGTCCGGGGTGGAGTCTGGCAAGCTCGCCGGCGACCGCACAGTACTTGTGCCTCGTCCCCAAGACGAAGTGGGCCGCCCGGGTCGCCAGGGCGTTGTTGCGACGCGTGGCGTCGTCGACGAAGAACTTGTCGCCGATGCTCTCCTCGGAGACGTGGCCCACTTGAACACCCGAGAGAGTGAAGTTGCCGGAGACATCGGTTGACAGCTTCTGCAACAGCAAGGGCACCGACTCGCCGTCCTCCGGCCGGAAGGACAGGTAGCACAGCGTGCGGCTGGAACACAGCAGCTTCACCAGCATGTCGGTATCGGTCTCGTCGTAGTTGATACCGTGCAGTGTCACGCGCCGTATCCCCTCGTTGCTGGACAGCGCTTGCAGCAGCTGTCGTTCGGGCCGCTCCTCGGAGGTCCACGACTTGGGGAAGAATCTCAGATCCAGCTCCCTGAGCGACGCCGTGTTCCCGATGAGGTGCACCAATGAGCTCAACACGTGGGGTAAATTGCTCTCCCGCATCGTGAGGCGCAGCGACTTGATGTTTTGGGGCAGGTAGGACAGTTTGTTGAGCAGGATGCCCAGTTCGTGAGGGCTCTGAGAGTAGTCCATCTCGACGCCGGACAGCTCTGTGCACTCTTGGAGTTCCGGAACAGTGTCTTCCGAAAGTTGGCACGTGGCGATGATGAACCGCTGCGGCACGCCTGTGTCCCGAACGGACCGGCATATCTGGACCGCACAGTTGTCCCGGATGGTCTGGACGGTGACCTTCGTCAAAGACGTGTGACGCGCGAGCGCCTTGACCAGGGAGTCGCATTCGTCCGACTCGATCCACGACAAGTCTAAGGTAAGCTGCTGCAGCACCTCGTTTTCCGCGAGCGCCACCAACCACATGGGGACCGGGCTCGAGTCGTCCGCGAATTCACCCTCGTCGAAGGTGATGTGGCTGTCGTAGTCGTCCCAAAAACAGTCGGTCATGTGGAATTCTATCAGGGCGCGGTTGCTCCTAAGCATGTCAGTGATGAGCTTGTGGTTCTCCAAATCTATGTTCAGCGCCATAAGGTTCAGCACAGAGACGGTCGCATTGTGGTGAAGCGGGCCGGTAATCGGAGCAAGGTTTGCCGAAGGACCACGGGAGAGCGACGTCACGTTTAGAGTGCGCAGCGTCTTGCTCGAGCTCAAATAATCGGAGAACATTGCGCCGCATTTTGGCAAACCTCTCGGTAGCAGAGCCATGTCTATCGACAGAGTCGTGATTGTCGCGTTCTTCTGGAGTCCCTGGATGACGGCGATCGCGTTGTCGTACCCGAAATCCACATCCGTGATGTCGAGCGTCATCAACGACCGGGTGCTTCCCAAAAACGCCGAGAAGGACTCGACGGACTTCCTGTCGAAAGGCACGCGAAACAGCACCAGGTCGCGCAGATTTTTCAGTTGTCGCAGCTTCAAAATGAAGATCAGCGAACGTTTCAAGGCGTATCTCGGCATACCCAGGTTGAGCTTCGTAACCGTGTTCCGTTTGCTTAACGCACCGAATATCGGTTGGTGGTGGTGCTTGAAGAGTTCGCAGTTCAGGTCAACCGAAATGACGCAGTGGTGGTTCATCAAAAGGCATCGCAAGAGCTTCACGGCATCCTTCACATCTTCCTTGCTAATCACCGAAGGTACGGAGGTCTCTCGGAGTTCCACGAAAGATAGCTGGCCCGGAGAAAGCTCCCTCAGTTCAAAACCGACGGCCCAGAAGAATGCGTTCCATTTTCGGAGGTCTTCGAATATATTGCAGGGACGGCCCTCGCTGCTGGTGCAAAGGGTCTTGTAGTTCAGCCAGCAGTCTGCGAAGACACGTTCCTTGATGTCCATGTTCGCTGAGAACCACCGCAACTCTCCGAATGTCCACAGTCGTATGCTCTGAAGAGGCGGTCGGTCGACGCCACCGGTACGTGTCCACTTTTCAACTGACAAAGTTAATCACGAGTACGAGGCTGCTAACGTTGAGGCCGCCTAGGGAACACTGGACACTGCGGCTACACAGTGCCTACCGACCTCTATGGATGCTGGTAGTGGTTTAAGGGCGTTGGGGTCAGAAGAAAAAGGCGCCTAATTTTTGCAACCCGGTAGGGGGAGCGGCCCTGAGCCTGTGCACACAAAAGGCGCATACTGTGCAGGTGTGAAAGGGGAACGAACAAAGGTAAGAGGTGAGGAGCAGTCATCGTGTCACAAAACCAATATTGTTAAGAAGTGAATCAGAGGTGTGACTAACGCTGAGGAATGCGCGTGCCTCTGCGCCTTTGTGCAGGCGATCTGTGGAGGCGCTGTCTGTGGAGGCGCTGTCTGTGGACGCGTGCCTGCCGGAACAGAAGATGCACCGTTTTTCGGACAGCGGCGCGAAAGGCAAACAGCAGTTCCTACTGCTCCGACGAGAGCATTCTTCAGGAGAAGGAGGGAGGGGGAGTACGGTCACGCATGCTTATGGAGCCTAATTCGACTTGCTTCGCAGGCCCACCTTCGAATTTCGGTGGGTCGCTATACACTGCCCGGCACAACCGGTATATTTTAGAAACTATAACCCTCGATTTCAGAAGCCACATTCTCGCGAATGCTTTTTTCCAGCACGTGTGGAAATGGCGGGGGACGTGATCCCGACTCAAACACGATGGACAATTAGAAGTAGCAGAAACGCACGTCGTGTTTGTCCGCTGAATGGTGTGTGGCCGGTTACACGCTGGAGAAGAAGTCGAAAGAAGTCGAAAGAGGTTCCTTGATATGTGTCAAGGAACCCAGCTGCCTTCAAACTGTTCGCTGTGCACAATGGGTGCCCACATCAAAAAGTCCCAACAGCGCGCTTTTTTCGAAATGCATCTTCTCCTGGCAACCTAACGTGCAGAACCTGTTTTCTTTTTTTTTCCTGTCGTTAATCTGAGAAATCGGAGCTGACCTCGTAGAAGACGTACTATAGACTACACACCACCTGCAGAATCTTAGCGCCGTTCAGTTTGTCCTCGATGCAGACTTTATCTTGCTTTACTTTTGTCCGTGTGCCAGCGAGTTCTATTACACTTTCTCTGTTAATCAGTTATCAATAAATTTTTCTTATCTGTCGCCATGATTGCTGAATAATACGATGTTGTCTGCAAGCCGTAAATCGATTATTCCTTGAAGTGGTTTAATGGCGCAACGGCCATTTATTGGCGAAACGGCGCCAGAACATGGCATTGTATATGAACTGGCTGTGTTAAGTCACTTTATAGCAGCTTGATATTGCTTTCGCCTAAAGGATAGTTATAGCGCGAGAACAGAACGACGTCAAAGGGAGAAGAAGGATACTTTGTCGTCGTTCTGTTCTCGCGCTATAACTATCGTCGTGTCATACCAACTAGCCCAAACCGCCACACTTATCGCCTAAAGAGGGCAAAATAACGCACTAATTGAAATTGAGAGTGACGTGAAAAGTGTGTACAGACAATGAATGGCAACCCCGGTATTTATTATTTATTTATTTAATACCCACAGCGCCCATACCCACATTATATGGGGGGAGGGGTACAGGAAAAGAACATAAAAACTTGCAGGTTTACATAAGTTTGTCTGAAAAAAGAAAAAGAGAAAAGTAGTAAATTTGCAAGACACAAAACATACACAGCTGCACCGAGCACAGCATCGTCAGAAAAGTCATACGTATTAGGGGGGAAAAATGCAGAAACCACAAAAATTGATTAGAACCCCATAATTAAAACAAAGTGCAGTATTAGGCTAGCCCAAGGGCAAAGTAACCCCAAAACAAAACATCATAGTTTACAACCAAGATACCGTACAAATCATGACGACTGTCAGGCGCACACTTCTAGTTTATAGGACTTGGCGGTCGAAAGATTCAATCATTTTTATTGCAGAAAAGAACGCATCTGTTGAAGAAATTTCTATACAGTTGTGGCAGGAAGTCGATTCTACTGACTTATATAGTTCTCGGGTGGAAAAAAGAGTTGCTGAAGGACGATGTATTGCGTTTATATGGAGGCATGTTATATGGGTATGGATGCTTTTTTCGACGTCCTTGAGATCAAAGACCACGAGGCAGTTGTCTTCAAGTTCAACTGCCACGTAAACAGCCCCTGTTAAGAGGTTGTGTTACGGGATGCCGGGGTAAATAACGTGAACGCTATTCACGTCTCTTAAATGCGCCTGGTGTTTAAAAAGCGGCTCCCGACCGATGAACATATATGGATGGAGTGGCATTTGTTGTCGGTAGTGCAGTGGAACGGGTTTCCTTCTAAAAGCATATTTATATATGTATCAGAACGTGAAGCCCAATAAGTGGTTCACCACACCTGTCTCACATTGGTGGATCATTATGTAGCAAAATGTATGAATGCGTGCGGTGTGTGTGTGTGTCCGATTCGTAATCTACTGAGACTTTTGTGGGTCGTGATTTTGACACTGGTCGCCAATTTCGAAGACAAGGTTTTATAACACGTGGTTAATTGTGTATTTCCCAGTCCCATAACTTCTGCCAGTAATGCCTGAGTCTTTTCTTTAGCAGCATTTGCAGGTCTATCAGAGAAACAGCTATAGAAGTGCTGGATGTGCCTTGAAGGGTGCCTGCAGCCAGCTCATCCGCTAACACATTTCCTTCGATCTCGCGGTGTCCTGGTACCCAGCCTGACGTGATGATTATCTGCGTTTTAAAGTGTGCATAGTATAGCGAGCAAAGCGCGACGACGACAAGATTTTTGTGCTGTTTGCAGGTCCTCAAAGCATTCACAACGCTTAAGGAATCCGTGTATATATAACGGCGTGATGAAATCAAAATTCTCTAATGTGTTTGAGAGCGACCAGCGCCGCAAAAGGCTCCGAGGTGAAAATACCTCTCTTAGGGTGGAGTAGGCCAACATCCGAGAAGAATGGAGCAGTTGCGGCGTACGACACACCATGGAGCGACTTCGAAGCATCTGTGATAAAAAAAAAAAAAGAACCCAGCGTATTCCTGCTGTGGCTCGGGAAAGTACATGCGGATATCTGGAGCGTGCTCTGTAACTTCCACGAAAGATACATCGCAGTCAATGATCTGCCACGGCGGCAGCTGTACCGCGGGAGCCAAAAGTCGGTGCTCAAGGAGTGAGGTGGGGTCACCATTTCACGACAAGACTTCATATGCTTAAGGATTAGGGCTTTCTCAATGAAAAAGACGAGAACTATAGTCAGATCATTCAAAACGGTGTTTGTGGGCTGTTTTCTGTTGGCATTGGCTTTCAAAAAATACACGAAGGTTATGTACACGCTCTCTGCGAACAAAACGACCGTTAATTAAATTCCACGTGAAGGTCTTCTACGGAGCTCGTGCCAAAAGCGCCCGTAGAAAGGCGAATGCCTGAATAACGGACGGGGTCATGCATCTTGATATTGTGTATTATGTCGCATTGAGAAAAATGGCTTCACCATGTGCCACCAAGCCACAAGCCATCGCACGTAACGAGCAACATTAAGCCACTATAACATCGATAAGGCCCAATGCATCTGTACAAATAATACTCGTTAAATAAACATATTGAACATAACCATTTTTGTTTGGGGGGGGGGGGGGTTAGAAGTTTTATGTTAAACGTAAATTTAAGATATAACCGTAGTTAACTTTATCACGGTTCAGGCTATTTGTGTGTCAGGGGTATTATTGGCCTTAGGCTGAAACAAAGAAGCCAATAAAGTAAGCGAGTATTTTTGCTTCCCAACAAAAAGTTGTCCACTCCCTACTCGCATTCTTTTTTTTTTCTTTCGTGAAGTCAAGACCATCCATGATGAGCGAAATTCCATTGAGGCAGACTACATAGGCGGTGCACTTGCAGACTGCATGGTTCAGTTCCCGGCGGCCCTCTCCCGGATCAGCTGGCATTCCACAAAAAGCTGTTTACAATCGGTGACGCGGGAGTCCTGTGTGGTGGCCCTTAACCAAATCATGAGCAGCGAGTGTAGCCTGCATGTCGGGTAGGTGCTCACTCCGTACGAAGTGTCACAGTTAGCACGCGGCACGGAGTTAACGCAGGCCGTGTGCTTTGCCTTCGACTGGCTTGTCTTTTGGGCACACAAAAGCACAGGTGCTGGCAGCAGTGCACCTGCTTCAGTCGATTTCCACAAAGGCATGTCCCTACATCTTCTCATAGGGGATCTCGTGGCTTTCTTCGAGCTTTGTGTGGCCCTATGGTCCCCACCGGCCTTCCACGCGTCTTAAGAAATTTCAACCTGCGATTCCCGCAAAATACAAGCAACTGCAGCCGCGCTTTCTGTATTGATGCCTGGTAGGACGAGAGCAGTCCGTTCGTAGAAAAGGGGGTGGCCAGTGGGGGGCGGAAGGCAGAACACAATAGGCCCGTCTACATTGACCCAACGAGGGCGCGTTGAGTCGAAATAAACAGGTTTTCTGGACTCGCCCTCCCCATGTATAAGCGGACGCGTCGGGGCGGAGAGTCGTCGCGGCGAGTCCCGTCGACCCGGAGCCAGGGGGTAGGTTCACCGAACTCGCCGCGCTCAGAAAGGGCATGTATAACCGGTCGCGCTGAGTTGACGGCTCGTGACCTCTCCCGCCCGTCGCAGTCTCCGCTTCCCCTGTCCCCATCACTCCGACGTTGCTCTTTCTCTGTCGGCCGGTACGCGCACGCTAGGCACGATGACATCCTCGTGGGCTCCACGCACCATGTGGACAGATGATGAAATAACGACGTTGCTAGCTTTAGTCAACGAAAAACACTGAGTGATTTGCTCGATAGCAAGCATAACAGAACGAGGACATCGTTCTGTTATGCGGTAAATGCTGATCAATTTTACGTTTAAATCTTGCTTGACACGTCCTACGAGAGCTTGTTGGTTATCGTTCTCACGACCGGCTATTTTGCTCTGCCCGTAGCAGGAAATCGGCTTGTGCGCCAGAAATCTCAAATACGTGCACATGAACGCTTTAATAAAGTTTCTGGTCACCTCGCTACCAGAATACATTTGCGTAAATTCACAGAATTGTCTACTAATGCGCAGCATTTCAACTCTGCTTGCATTTATTTTGCGTTCTTCACAGCCAGGTTCGACTATGAAAAGGCAAATACTTTCGGGTATTTTATTCTTTGTAAGTTTTGTTTTGGGTTTTTTTTTTTGCAAGTGGTGTAAATTGACTTTATCACAAAAATTGAGTGCCTTTACCAATACATGTAATTTCCCCCAGAGGAAAAGCGTAGTCCATGGTTGGTTTCGCTCTTTTTAATTCGTGTTTCATGAATCCCTGAATGGACTTAGGCATTTCGAACGTTTTTTTCGGGTTTAGTGTTCGGGTTTTGGACGAGATGAGGGTCGTTCCACGCCAAATATCCTAGACAGTACGCTAGACCATCTACGATTACACTATAAAAAGTAATGGTTGGTCACTTTACTACACTATTCATGTTTGGAACCATTTTTTAAAGAAAATTTTAATTTCTTAAATATGGTGGCAGTTAGGTTGCGACGAAATTTCGAAAAAGTGAAATATTATACGCAGCACGGTAAAACGATTCCAGTCGTTAGGAAAAGAACCGCATTTCCTTGTTAAAACGCATTCACCACTAGTGTATGTTAATGTGCTTTGCGGGGAAGCAATGCAGTGTTCTCGACCAAAGTCGGAAATTTTTACAGCTTTTCAACTTTTCCAGAGACAACGCAGCTGCATAGCTTGCTTGCATTGTTGACGGTAAGTGGGGGGAAAACACGAGTCGCGAAGACAGTAGTTTGGAAGCGCTGGCACATGAACTTTGAAAAATTTGCAATATTGCTCATGTTCAGGCACTTATTGGTCTGTGTGGCGCTCCATATAAAAATATACACTTTGGATCATTTCAAAGGGTGCAGGAACGATATTTATTTCTGTAGGTTTAATACAAATTTTTGTTTTACGCGAGAAAATATTATTTATATTGAGCTGCCCCCAAGGCTGTCAACGGCGGACCGTAAGCGCACTTCACTGCACCGAGGGTTCCTTGGCAGCTCCTAAATGCACCAAACCCGGCTTGTTGATTCGTGCTCCATTTTCCTGCGCTTACCGCCAGTAATTTTCCTGCGCTTACAGAACCACTGCGGCCATCGCGTTGTGTAGTGTTAGCCAAGACACCAACACAACCATAAAGTACAGCTGGTGCAAACTGAGAAAAAATACCAAGACAGCCATCGCGGTGGCAGAGCGACAACTGCGTAAACAACCGCAGCCCACAGCGGCGAGAGCGCAGGCTTGGAGGAGCGGAAACCGGTACCAGAAGATTGGCTTTCGGCTCGCCTCGACGCAAAGCGTCGCTGCGATCACCGCTCACCTCAACTCGTCCGTGCGAGTTCATATAAACTCGGGCGCGTCGAGGTAAGCTGAACCCGCCACTCAACTCAGCCCGCCCCCGTCGCGTCCATGTACACGGGGCTAATGAGTGAGAAAAGCATTCCGTGCCCGAGAGCTTTTGGTTGGAAAGCCACCTTGGTGATTTTTGCAAATCCAACCGAAAGCTATACTGCTTTTTCTCATTCACTCTGTTATTGCCGTGGCCTTCTCCTCCCCCCCCTCCTTTTTATTTACGAACGACAGGTGCCTCGTCCACCATGCGATCTGAGGGTTCGTCGCGTGCTTTTACTGGAACAAGGACGGTAAAAGCACACTCAGCGAAAAAAAAAAAAGAAGCAGTCTGTGTAGGAGAGTTCTGGTTCAAAAAAGGAAAGCCACCTTGCAGAGTGTTGCTAATGGTATATTGACTGGGGCGAACTCTGGGAAAATGACACCTACAAGATGAAAAAGTAACGATTAACGTAACGGCACACGTAAGTTACGTTGCTCGTAGTTAATGCTAACGTAAGTTATCCGTTAGAGTTCTGACATTTTACCGAGTACGTTGCTGAGTTAGCGACAAAATTAACGCGCTACCGGAAGCGACTTTACTTTTAACGCGTTACGTACGGTGAACACTGGTTGCTAGGAATGCTTCAGCAAGTGTACCTCCCAAACGAGCAGCTTGGACAACCGAACACCTGGACAAAGAGAAGCGGGCTGTGACCTCGCGTTTTTTTTTTCGGTACTAAGATATATACAATCAAACTAGACCAGCCATTCGGCCAATTACCTTAAAGAAATTGGGGAAGGGGAGTTTGTCAATACCTTTGTCGAGCCTGTAGGACAGTGGTGGTACGATTGTCACTATCCCGTTACGAAGGAGACGCTCACAGCATCCATCCAATGCCCCCCTCCCCTCCCACTTTAATCTTCAGCGTTTGCCTCCAAGAAGGAGATCTATTAGAGCTCACTTGCACTACGTATCACAGATTCGACTTCGCTACGTCACACGGAGGCTGGAAGGGTCAGGATAGGATGGAATAGACAGTTACAGTATACCGGGTTCACCGGGATACCGGGTGTACCGTGGTAGCGGAATCGAAGTGCGCATGCGCAGATACGTACGTCACCCGTACCGCTTACCGTACGCGCGGTATTTTTCAGATTTAAGGGCGCCGTGGTAGCGTAGGTGTACGTAGTGTACGCAAACATGGCGGCGCTCTCGGGCGCCCGCTTCGAAGTGATTTTGGCGTAGTTGTTGAAAGATTCACCTTGCTCGCAGCAAACGGCTGTTTAATGTGGCTTCGCCTGCCTTCCGTTGGCTTTGATGACCGAGTATTTCATATACTCGGTTATCAGACCGTGGTACATATTTGTTTGCTTTTATTAGTAGTAAAACAAACTTGTAACAATGCTTCCCGCGGTGGCATAGGCAAACATTCTATTTTTCTTTTAACTATCTAACCTACTGTCCCGCCGTGGTGTTCTAGTGGCAAAGGTACTCGGCTCCTGACCCGCAGGTCGCGGGATCGAATCCCGGCTTCGGCGGCTGCATTTTCGATTAAGGCGAAAATGCTGAGGCCCGTGTGCTCAGAAAGAACCCCAGGTGGTCGAAATTTCCGGAGCCCTCCACTATGGCCTCTCTCATAATCATTATGGTGGTTTTGGGACGTTAAACCCCACATATCAATCATCTAACTTATTATCCATCCGATAGGCGGCGCCACCATCCCAGCTAAGGCACGTAAACAATGTAAACGCTATCCCGCTAAACTATGAGACGCTGTCCAACCCGTACGTTTGCTGCACAATAGAGAGTTATAGTATACCGGGCTTACCGTGATACCGGGCTTACCGTGATACCGGGCGTACCGTGATACCGGGCGTACCGTGATACCGGAATCAAAGTGCGAATACCCAGATACGTACGTTACGCGTACCGCTTACCGTACGCATTTAAGGTAAGATTTAAGGTAGCGTCGGTGCACGTAGTGTACGTAAACATGGCGGCGCTTTCGGGCGCCCGCTTTGAAGTGATTTTGGCGTAGTTGTTGAAAGATTCACCTTGTTCGCAGCAAACGACTGTTCAAAGTGGCTTCGCTTGCCTTCAGTTAGCTTCGATGACTGAGTATTACAGATAAGTTGGCGTCTTTTTTCAGATAGCTTCCCATTTTGAACGCGCCTAAGCCTAACTACAAGATCAATGTAAACAAATCGGCAACGTCGATGTTTTCGCGTTTTGTACGTGGTTCATATTTATTTACTTTTACTAGCACAAAAATAAACTTCTAACAATGCTTCGCGCTGCAGCATAGGCAAAAATTCGCATTTTATTTTCATTTTCACTGTTTAACTTACTAACCATCTAATAGGTGGCGCCACTATCCCACTTGGAGGCACGTAAACCACGTAAGCGCTATTTCGCTAAACTATAAGACGCTGCCTAAAACGAACGTTTGCTGCACGGTAGCGTCATTCCTTTAACCTACGCTATCACGCTAACGCTAAACTATAACTGTCTAGTAACGTCATTCCCTTAAACTCTGCATCGGATTCGAGTCTTGACTTGAAAAATCTCGAAAAAAATGTCGGAAGTAGTTTAAGGGAGCCTATAAAGCCATTTTTAGACTACGCGCGCTACGCATAGATCTTCGGTAGTTTACGGATAGTTTACGGTTAACGTGATAGCGGAGGTTAAGAGAATAGCGTTTACGCGGTTTACGTGTTCCAGGCCCCCAGCTAAGACAATGGCGCCACCTATCGAATGTTTAATAAGAATCCGATAGGTGGCGCAAGCAAAGTAATGCTTGCTCATTACGTTACGCAAGCAACGTAACGAGCATTGTTTTAGCGTAACACGTGAAGCTTCAATTTCGGCGGGCGCGCGAATTGTACAACTGACCGCATGGTACACACACCGGCGGACGAATTTCACGACCACTACTGATGAGACCGTTACGTACGACCAATGCGAAATTTAGTTTCTGTTTTCCTTTTCCGTTCGCGGAGCCTCCGGCCTCCCCCCCCCCCCCCCCCCCGCCCCCCCATTCGATTTCGCTTCTTCAAGCGCGCTACGTCCTCCGTGATGCGCACGGAGGAAGGGTGATGCGCGCCTTGAAAGCCCAGTGTTTGTTTACTGCCTTCTTTGTATGTTCTCGCGCTCTGCATCTAGGTGGTGTTGGCTCTGCGCAATAAAATCAGTTGGAAGTTAGCGCCCGTCTCCTTCGTATCCCTTTGTCGTCGTTCTGTTCTCGCGCTATAACTATCACCCAGTGTAAAAGCACGCATGACAGTGTCAGTGTAAAAGCCACTCATAGCGCTGTTGGTCTGCCGGAATCCAGGCACTAGAGGGCAGACGCTACGCACGCGTTAATGAGAGCGCTCGTCGCATCTTCCCTTTAGCCCGTCATGGCCGAACACGCGAACTTGTTGGTGTTTCAAGTTCAATCGCAAGCTGGTGTGACTCGTTTAAGAAATGTCCACAAGTGCAGGTACCACATATATAACACACTACTTGTTCGAGGAGGCGTGCGACCTAATGGCCGTGGTAATTTTGAAGCATGACGCTCTCCACGTATGCCTCGACATTCAGTTGCTGTCCAAGCAGAACACATCGCAGGTAACCTGTACGACCTCTTTTTCGCGTCTGACAATCCAGACTTTCGAAAAAAAAATTGCAGCACATTGACGCGTCACGCACTAAACGATGCAAAAATGCAAAACGCGGCACTTCCTTCGTTCTGACATCAACACATTTCATTCCCATGCAACAGCGCACTATTTGCGATGCCTTCGACATAGTGAAATACGTTCCATCTAAGTGTGTGAAATTTTGAGATTATTAGCACTTTCCAAGCTATACAACAGAACTGCCCACATGATATATAAGCGTTATTTGGCGCGGGAACGCACTCGTGGAGTTTTTGTGAAGACCGCGTCTCTTTCTCGACTTGTACATTTGGTATAGGTGTGGTATACCGCTATACAATGCGTACTTTTGAAAGTCGCGGCAACCTGGGTGTCGTGAATAATCGATCTACGTTCGTTATGAGCCGGACTCTTACCTGAACACGTGCGCCTCGTCGTAAACGCTTCTCAAATGCCTGTCAAAAACCAAACCTACAGCAATGCTACCAAACACGCCCACGCTTTCGACGTACAGCTAGAAGCGACACCTCGCGCCTAAACGATCGACCCGAGGTGCTTCCAGATGTGCCACAGACTTGTCCTTTTGTCTCGCCGTCTTCTTTCTACGCCAAAGTTTGAGATTGCCCGCCGTACATCTGTTTGATAACCTAAGCAACGATTAGAAGCCCCAAGATTTCTACTACAATGTGTGCGAATCAATCAATAGACGTCGGTGTTTGCAAACACCGACGACAGTGTTGATTCGTGTCATCGAAGTAGAAACGGGCTAAGCGGATCGAACCAGATGGTCTGTTAGATAACAGATTAGATACAATCACGCCAAGAAACTGGAGTCGGTTTAAGAACTACTGCATATGCAGAGGCCTAGGACGAGCACCGGCGCATTCAGCATGGTATGGCCCTATGGCGTAGACAGGATAGTTTTTTTTCGGGGACGGCATTCTCTTGAAATTGTCATTATATCGCCCTGTATGATGCCATGGCGAAAAAATGTAGGCAGGGGCGGGGGCGTGGGGCAGGTATGCGACCCTCATGGCTGCGCCACTGAATGCATCAAACGGCATCATGCGTTGGTGGCATGGTAAGGCTTTTCTCTTAACCGTCGATATTACGGTCACGCTACGCTATAACTGTCTGTCGTAGTAATTAATTGAACGAAACGAGTGTTTCTATTTATTTTTTTATTTATTGCAATTGTTTGCTATAAACTCAACCCTTGCGTTGCAGTCGAATGCTGTAATTAACTTCCGTTTCCTTTATGGACGCAACGAAAAATCACCGCTTGCGCTACAACCGCCTGAACACGGTATTTACAACATCACAGTGGGGATTTGGCGGTACCCAAGGAGGCTTTGTTGAAAGGATGCATTGATGAGTTGTGCGCGCACGCTGTGCGAGTACACCTTCTACCCCCGAAAAGCAGATATTACCCAGAAGTATTCGAACAACTTGGTTGATAAGAAATATCTCAGCAATTTACCGTTTGCAGAGTACGTTTTGCTCCTCAGCAATGGCGGTGATTGATCCCCCCCCCCCCCCCTCTGTGGACTGATGGTTTCAAAAGAGAAAGCATAAAAGTACCCCTGACATACGCAAACGAAAAGCAATTCGCAGCAAACTCTTTCTGTTGCTCTGACCACTTTTTTGAAGATGGTAAGAAAACGGTGCTGATAGGTTGCAGAGGCTCCGGAGAACACGCGAGCCGAATAATTTAGCGCAGCACGCAGCCTGGAATTCACAATAAGTTATCAAAAAGAGGAAATTGCTCTCTTCTCTCGGCAAATGACCGAGGAAGCTTAAAATTCACTCGTATAAGGCCATCTATCAGCCATTGGCTTAATTGAACAAGGCGAGCTCCGTCGTTACAGGGATCGCCGCCAGACGCCGCCACCTGTCCACGCGCGCGCGCGCAATCACATAGAAAATCCGTGTATTTGAAAAAAAGAAAAGAAAATTGCTTAAGGTCACGAGGTGCACATGGCGTATTTTCTTTGCACCGGCCATCCCTCCTTCTTTAGCTTCCAGCGCTTTCGTTGGGACGAGGAGAAGAGAGAAAGCGATTGCAGCGTGCAACAAATCTTTCCTATTCGGCTCGTACTGGACCAATTCTTACAAATTTTGCGGCGTTGAATTCGTGGGGCAATAAGCTATTTTAGTGAATACGTTCTACGGTTACTTAAAAAAAAAGGTGTTTTGGGGCCCCTTTAAAATCAGTTGTGTTAATGACGGACAGTACTTCATTAGAAAAAAAAAATTCCAGATGGCCTGTGGTCTCCGAGGTTAGTTACAATTTCTCAGATAAATGCCAGAAAAGACAAAAGATATTGATATGTGGGGTTCAACGTCCCAAAACCACCATATGATTATGTGATACGCCCTAGTGCAGGGCTCCTGAAATTTTGACCCCCTGGGGTTCTTTAACTGTGCACCCGAATTTGAGCACACGAGCCTACAGCATTTCCGCCTCCATCGGAAATGCAGCCGGGATTCGATCCCGCGACCTGCGGGTCAGCAGCCGAGTACCTCAGCCACTAGACCACCGCGGTGGGGCAGAAATGACAAAAAAGAACACTGTGTGCTGCTTGTTAAGTGAGCAGGAGAGATAGCATTTAAAAAACAAGCAGTTTGTTTAGGGGGTTTTGATGACGTCACCCATTGAGCCCTGACAAAGCATCTAAAGGCTTCCGTGACACGTAGCCGCCACAGAAGGTAGTAGCCGAAACAAGATTGAAGAAGTTATAAAACAACAGAAACAGTACGTCTTGAGCCCGTGAGTGATAGCTGTAGGCATGTGAAAACACTTCCTTATACACACGCTAGATTTCACTATGTGCAAAAATTGCTACACAAGCGTACGAGTCATGTTCATTGTGCCATGCCACGTCACGCTTTTGTGCAAGCTGTGAAAACAGAAAACCAAGGAGTATTCGCATCACTACCCGTGCCACTAGATTCACCGAATAAGTAACGAATGTGTATCACATACGTTTGTCCCGTGTGCACACTACAGACGGGGCACGGAAACGACATGGAACGTACGTCACATCAAGTGGCGGAGGAGACTTGTCTGCTCATCAGAAAGCGTGCAGTGACCTCCCCTATTTTTTTTTAAATGATGACCAAATTATTAGTAGGGCAGCACGAAATGCGAGACTGAACTGAACTAAGCATATTGAATGGAATAAAAAAAGCCTTTTTGCAGCCATGACTGCGAGCAGCACTAAAACTGAAGTGAATGAAGGAACAACAGTCGCAACAGAGTAAACTTCCAACGCTGCTACCGCACGCCTTAGGTCAAGCAAGAAGCGAATTCCCCGCAGTTATGTCAATGCAACACACGAGGACGCGGAAGGCTTGGGAAAACCACATAACACCCACCACAAAAGCACAGCTAACAGTGACAAGCACGGGTCGTATCCTGCCTGATGACTTCAAAAATGACACCCGACCCGTCGTACTGCAGGGCCACCTTGCGGCTCAGTTTTAGTGCATGCTCCTGATACACTTAAAAAAAGTACAATTAACGTACCCTATACTTTCCTTTGCTTTATTATCTGCTGGCTTTCAGTAACGTTGAGCGATACCTTTCAGTGGCACACAACACTCTTAATAACATTGTGTGGTTTCAAGTTTTGAGCATGGATCCCTGTTAAGCAAAAATCCTACAGTCCCTTATGTGCTCGCATAGGTTGACTTGAAAGCAAGAGTCGTCTTTTTCTTTTGTTTCTCCTCCTCCTCGGTAGATTGTACTGATCCTTCAACCCCGCCCCAAAGGCTTTCTGCAACAAAGATAATTTTGGAGCAGTGCTTTCAGAATTAGCCTACCTTTGACCAAGTGGTTAAGCCGTATGATGAAATCATCAGCCGCATAATGACATTGGGCAATCAGTGACGTCTTGAGAACAATTTTTCGCATCACTCTGTGTTGATGCTGCCACCGGCAGTCCATTTTCTACTTTGATAAGGCGTCTAAAAACTTTCGCCTCAATAAAACACCCAATCTGGCAACATAACCTCTCATTCCGCAGTGGATCTTGCAGCATTCGCTGTGCTTCCGAAAAAGTGTAGCACAGTCCATAACTGCAACAAAAAGAATCTACTTTTTGCCAAAGAAACAGTCAACAACCTAGTAATTTGAAAATAAACAGTTGAACTTTATTATGAATTGCCTCCTTACACCCGGCCTCACCTGAAAAGAATGAGAAGAATCAGTAGGTATAAAGACACTTGAACTGAAGGAAGAGAACATTTTTGCCACAATTAAATATTGCATCTAATTTCCAGTAATAAATGAGACACATTGCAGCACATTTTAATATATCCATGGCACACTGAAATATTTAAAGTGCGAGGGGCACGTATGCCCAAGATGCCTGAATGAGCGAACAAAAATAGTGTTCACGTGAAATGCTCCGAATTATAATTTTTGTGTGGACGCCATAAAAAAAAAAGGCACCGAAAAGGGACCAAGCTCAACTGAAATGCTAGATTATGTTTTGCTCAAGTTTGCGGTCTGCTGCGTGTGTTGTTTGGTGAAAAAATTCTATTAGAACTCCAGTGTATTTTGCAGCGATACTTCGGCTATTTGCATGACTCCGCCGGCGAGCCCGCCGTTGTGCAAAAGATGCTAATAAATGCCCCAGTGTTGATTACACTACAAACTGTACTCCACGCATTCATCTTTAGTGTTTACTTAAATGTGCACCAAACTACGATAATAAAAATACAGTGTAATCTGTCCCACAATGTGAACAAACATTTCTTGAAGCTGCAGTTAAATTGTTCCCAAACAGCGTTGGTACACACTCACACCTGATTATAACAAAGCTGCATCTCACACTAAAGTAAGTTTGTTATATCCGAACATTCATTACAAAGATTTATTCCTAACACTATACTCATCGTAAGACTATTAGTCAATTCCTTCGTTATGACCGATATTTCATTATAACAGGGTTCGTTATAGCAGGGCTTAAGCAAACACGAAAAATTTCTGCTGTCATCAGAAATGGTGCCTTATTGCGTAAAAACAGCTGCTTTAGAATTATTTCATTAAAATTAATCCCGATGGACCACCTCACAGGTTCAGAATTTAGGACTTGTTGCTAACCCACGTGTCTAGTACACCCTTGGTGGGTTTCGGGCTTCGCACATACAAGCAAAGTATTAGAGCAGATCAGCAAGTAACACCAGCGGAAGTCAACTTACAACTTTGCGCCTTCAACGCAGGCGATGCAATAGTTGCATTATCTTACTGCTCACGGAAGTCCTCGACCTTCGTTCGTTCTCGCATTTGCTGCCTCTGAGGGATTGATAGAGAACGTCTCCCTGGAAAGTATTTCAAATTAGTTAGCAGAATTTTTTCTCCAGCTCATGTGATTTTCTAAAAAAAATTTGAAGCCAGATTAGCATCCGTTCCTGCTTTGAAAGCAGTGCGAGGGTCCTGTAATGTTTAGAAACTTTGAAGCGCTCATAATTTGCTAGTTATACATAGCCAATTACTGTGTGGCTCCAGTGCGCATTTTGCTTGACTTACCTGAACGATCAAACACACTGAGACTATGCAACATGAAAGTACCACCAGGGAACTTCGTTCAAAGAACAACGCCAAGAAACACCACCTCTTGCCTCACGTTTCTTGGGTCCATCTTTGTGACCCGTGTACAGTATTTGTCTTGTGATGAAGTGCGAAGGCCTGCATTTGCTGAGCTGATGAGCATCAATGTCAAGTGCTCGTCCTGAGGCTTATCTCTAGTCTGTGCATCACGCTGTAGTGGCCCCAAGTTTTAACAAATTCGTATGTTACCCAACTTTGCGTCTTATGCTTTTTCTAGAAAGTTTGTGCTGAACTTACATAATGCACAAAGGTGTCACTTCGCTTGCTGAAGTGGTCACTTTGCGAAAGAAGGAAGCAGCTCAAACGCAATGAAATAACAAAGGCGACAATTGATAATTTGTGCTCGTCCCATGAATATCTGTGCATTCATTCCATACGAACAGCGTGCTCTAAAGGAGCCCTGCAATTTTTTTTTGTCGGCAATCTGCAGAGCTCTAACCCATGTAGCACTGAATACTGGTGAACCCCTAAAATATTATCGAAATGGCTGCACAGTAATAGAAGTTATTGGTCCTCAAACTTTGAAACCGTAGTATAACAGGACAAAATGATCTCTTTCATATTTCACTTTCCTACTGCCGTAAGAGGTCGGTTTTCATCACTGGCACCTTTCACTGAGTCAGGGAGGCCGTTGTGCGGCCCAAATAATGTCATTTTACAATTATTTTTAAGTTTTCCTGCTTAAAAGCAAAAATCCTTTTGTATCCGAGGAAGCATTATAACATGTTTTTATTTTCTTTATCACACAGTTGTGCGGCCTATCTGGGACAGTATGAATATTACATGCGACTCGTCGCATCAGGCCGATCAAAATGCCCGGCGAATGTCGTCACTCCCGCGTGCTGAAGTCTCACTTCTTGCCACAAATAATAGCTGTGCGTCGCTCTAGTCCAAAAGCGAAGTGGTTTTTCCGTTGAAACGAAGTTATAGCGAGTTTGTTTCTGATGTGTCCCTCGCACGACCGTATTGGTGCATTCTACAGTTCGACAAGAAGCAATGAAAAGTACAAGCTTAAATTGTGTCGCTGGGCCCCTTTTAAATGTTGAGCTGTGAATGTTGTTTGTTTGCACTATTGTTGAACGTGTTCTTTTTATGCATCCTTTGTGCTTGAGAAGCGTGCTGCACGTTCAGGCTGCTCGCCGGTCTTTGCATGACATTCTAAATTGTTGCTATTAGGTTGTTGCTTTGCCACTGCAGTGAGACTGCGACATTGTTCTAACGCTTTTCAGGTGGTCACCGAAATGGCTGGTACATTTTACAGCCAATGGCATTTTTTATTTATTTATTTATCCATACTGCAGGCCGATATGCTGGCACACGCAGGAGTGATTGCATTATTTGCTGCATATCTCTCACCTCTGAAGAAATTCCAGAGTTGCCGCAACAGGGTCTGGATAGGCCAAGTTGAAAACATAGTAGCTGAGAAGTAAAAGACAGGTCGCCTCCGAAAAGTCCACAGGCTCTGTGAAAAGGATCTGCTGTTCGCAAGTCACAAAGCATTTCTTCTGGAAAATGCCTCCTGCAAAATGATGGCAAGCAAAGCAGTGGGTCAACGTAACTTCATCTTTCATAATCAGTGCAAGGTGAGTTGTGAAGCAATTGTAGAAAAAAAGGTTGCCATTACATAAGCTGCAATCAGAGCACAAGAGCTTTGGCTTTTGTGAAAGCCATATACATGGAGCGCTTTTCAAGGAAAATTACATATGATTCAGTCACTGCAAAGACAAAGTGTATGTTAAAAAACAATAAAGGTACTTATTGAAATTGTCCATAACAATTTATGTGACGTATATATTCCTTATCATGACAAAAGTTTTCGAAAGATGGGGGCACATGACAACTGAATTAAGTTTCAAAAGAAAAGAAATCTCATTGAGAGGCTAAATGGAATTAGCGTTACCACATAGGGTTCAGAACTCTTGAACATAGAAACTGTTCATGCTTGAATTATGAAGGACAAATTATACTGAATGTGTCGTTTTTTGATGAGGCATTTGTGGTGTTAAATGCCAAAAAATGCTGTTTAGTTTCCTTAGATACAATAATTAATAACTAATTAGACGTGTGGGCATACATACAGAAACAGCGAAATACCTGCATATATTCGACAAGAAAGCAGTCCTGAAATTGGACCAATGCCTGGTTTCCTTTTTTTCCAAGACCACGTCACCACAACATAATAAAACTTTTATTTGTGATTTGATGCAGATAAAGATAAACGCCAATCAGACATGCAAGATAACACGCATCTTAATCTTTCACCTACTTTTTAAGTGCACTCAGGAAAGACCACTGTCCAACGAAAAGAATTTTATCATTATTTCCTTCTTTATTCACAGCGGCAACGCTTGCCGTTCTCGTCGGACCAAATCCATATGAACATCCACCGTCACTTTCTGCAACTAGTCCATTTGTACTTTTCAGAATAAAGAGAGAGAAAGAAAGAAAGAAAGAAAATGTAGGTGTGCCAGGAACAGGGTGCGCTGGGAGCTTCAAGGCCAGCCTTCAATTACACCTCCCCACCCCCATCCCGTTGAGCTGCTAGATAACATGTGGATGAAGCCAAAGCCTATGTCAGCTGGGCTACGTCATCATCCTTGAGTAAATAGCAATGCAAATAAAAAAATAAAAGCTTATGCGGGAACATACCAAGTGCAACGATAGTAGGGGTGCTTGGCAGCTCGGGGAGTATTTCTGCGATGTCCGTTCCTTCCTGAAAGACGGAACAAAAGGGAATCCGGGTCACCAGTACATGAATAATTTCCCCAAGAAAACGTTTGAAACCTTTGAACATTTCACTTGGACTCTTTGTTTTCATTCGCGGGTGTCGTAACGCAACGTGTTTCGAGTTCGTTATGCGGAAATTCCGGCGTCTGCATTATTGATTGCCAGCGAAAGCTCGGCATTGTCCCCGAGCAGAAATACGAGATAAATGTAAATAAATGAATAATGAAAATCCTTAGTGTGAGCAGGAACCAAACCTAGGATTCATGTTAGGGGAGTAGGTGTTCTACAAAAGAGCCACGCTCGTGCCTAAAAATGTCACGAAAAAAAAACAAAAAAAAAAACACAATAGTCATGACGAGTAAGGAGTGTTCTTAAAGCACGTAATATTGCACGGGAGACGCACGTAATTACCATAGGCGTCAAAACACGTGATCAACGCAAGTGATTGGTTCAAATCCCACCAGTCATGGGGCACACAGACATACTTGATCGTTATCAGCTGAAGCATAAATTAGGTGCACAGGTGTTGCCTTATGGTCGCATAGTGCATACTTTGAAACTATGCTTGCAGTAGGCACTATAGGTTAGTTTTAGACGGCCAGTTTTATGCAGTCAAGGTGTTTACCGAGACGTGAAGCCAGGCCGGCGATTGAGAAAACAAGTGAACAGGGCCCGATTATGTTACCGCTGTTAAAAACAGTGGACATAGAGCGCAGGAGAGGAAGAGAAGGACGAGAGAGACGCCCGTGGCACGTGGGGGGTTCTTGGATCTATGCCGCAATAAACGTACGTCAAGACGCTCTGCTTTTCCTCTCCAGGCGTATTAGTCCTTTGAACCCGGTTTTCCACGAAAGGCTTCGGATTTTACAACCGCGTTCTCCTGTTAAAGGCGAAGCAGAAGCTTTTGTTCTACAAATGATCGTAAAATCAAAATTGTATAAACAATGCAATTTCGCACCCTGGTTTTGAATTTACAATTAATTTGCTTGCACAATGAGCAGTTGTGAAGCACTTAAAATTTCATATTTACCCAGTGGTGTGCCGGGTGGGCTCTTTGGAAAAATGTATACGTTGGGAAGAATAATGGCATGTTGAAATAATCTAGTATCATCGAGTCACAATATCCAAGAATAAATGTCATAGGTCTATTTGAGCTGCAAATATATAATAAAACTAATTCAGTTTGGCGCCCAAGACAATTTACTAGATTTAAAAATTCTTTAACGGTAATATAAGCCCACATCTTGCGTACATTGTAATCTCCAGTTTGCTTTTCTGACAAAATATACTTGTTCTGATTGAACTTGAAGCAGAAATATTCCCACTCTAAAACAGAAACATTATAACAGAAGCCAATTTAGGTGTGTCTAGATAAGATTGAGCACAAGGTCTTCGACACCATTGCCGCTTTGATGAAGCTTACTGTGGACCTAGGCATGAGCACCAGAACAGTGGTTTCGAACTCACTTTGTATTGAAAAAAAAAAATTTGTTCACCCCAAAAAATTATACATATAACTTTTGGCACACGTGAAATGCTTGGTGAAGATGTGAAACAACAATTAAAACTTCAAACCGGAATGCAACTCACTTCTAAGACCCGATAGAGATGCCTTTCATCTTCTCTGAAATATGAGCACAGAAGGGGTAGCATAGCTTCCTCTTCTGCGTTCGCGTTGCCTTTTTTTGTCCCTTTTTCCATGGCCAGCAGTATATATATGACATCTGTCCTTGTGATCGTCTCCATGTATCGAACAAGCGGTGGCGCATATGTTGACACTTTTTGATCAAATATAGCCTGAAACATCACATGCACCGATTAGTGACAGCATGTGGCCAAGTCAGCATCCTGAATCAGCTTCAGCAAGCAATAGACATCAAGCACATACAAGATACAATGAAGCTGGCAATCTGAGCAAAACCACAATGAAAATACTACTTAATAAATAAAAAATTGAACAAACTAAATATGAGTGATTGCAACAAGCGACAAAAAGTCCTACATCTGGTTTAATAAAGTATTTTCTCTTTGTCACATTCAGAGGAAGGAATGCTTTGATTTTTTTTTATCTTGCATTTTAAGAAAAATTGCTGGACTTTTAATTAGGAAACACTAAACGTTCGGCTTTGCTCTGACTCGTCGATCAATCGGGCTTGTGCTGCGTTCTGCCAGCTACCCCATTAGTTCAACCGGTCTAAATACTTGGGCAGCATGACCTTTACTCAACTGTGCTATTTTACTATACAGCGACCCAGCAACCCTTTCTCAAGTAATCATCGAATGGCTTCGTTAAATTGGTTTATTGTCTCGGGAATCGTGTGCCCGAAAGAAATTTCAGAATCTGCGAAGTACGAGCAGAATTACGAGGCTTTGTCGCATGCTTCAAGCGCCTTCCTTCTTTTTTCGTACCTGAAAGCATGCTGAAAGGTATACAGGAGAGGTGTGTCACAGAACGAGCGCTAAAAATAGGCGCGCCGCAAATTCTTGCGGTAACGCGCGGAAGAACGCCGCGAAGTCAAAAGAAAAAAAAAGGAAAGAAAAAGAAAACAAACGGCCAAGGCTCCCCGGGCGCGCGCTCTCCCCGCAGAAGCGTGGCTTCATCGATGAACCCCCTCACCCCACAACGGCGGCCGAGCAAGCCCGCGATTTTTCTAGAACGAAGGAGGCGTGGTCACACCGAGATGAGTCATCCGACGCGGAGGGCAGTCGAACCGTCTCGCACCTCTCCCCAGCTTTCGCTGCGCATCGCGCCGACGAAATGAGGAGAACTTTCTGGAAGGTGGCGCGGAACGTATTTAATCGAGCAGCCGAGACGAGAAAGCGGGAGGAGACGGAAGTGAGCGCCAGAGCGCGTAGGGATTCCGCCGTGTAGTCGGCGAAGTTTTTGGTCCGTAGGGACGAGGCCGGAGGTGAAGAGGATTTCCACCTGAGGGGTGACGACTCGAGCTACCGGCAAGAGTGTGTGTTTACCGCTATCGAGCGAAGACGCGGGGCAACAGCTGCGTGTGTGAAGCCGACGTGTTCCGGCGAAGAAGTTGAAGTTGGAAGAGGGGCCAATTGAAGACGGGAGGTTTCCTGGAAGAGAAACTTCGAGGGCTGCAGAACGACAACAACGCTGGACTTTGAGTGAGTGGTTCTCGGAAGAGTATCATTCAGACTTTTGTTCCAAGGACTTTGGACTGAATAGGTTTTATATCTCTTTAGTCTTTAAGTGTATTGGTTATTCAATGCATGCGACTGCATTGTAGGGCGTATTGTTGTCTGTGTCCGTTGTTTCAATTGTGGCTGATTGTACTGTGTAGTACGTTGTTTGATTGGTGACGTATTGTATGTAACTATTGTGGAGTGTGCATACGTGTGTATTGTGTTTTGATCTGCCATTAATGAGAATATAATTTTGTTTGTTTATCAACTCTCGGCTCTGACTTGTTCTTTGGACCACAGCCGGCGTCCGCTGGCGCGCCAAAAAGGACCACTTCTAAATTGTCCACGCTTTCGTGGTGCGATTCGGGGGGTCGATACTTCGACCCTTGGAATTAGCCCGGCGATCGCCTCCCTAATTAACGGGACAGGTGTGACAATTAATCTGGTGTCCGCGAAACAGGACCTTTTGGTGCACAGTGTGTCCAAAGTAGTGAGAAAGAGCCTCGAGTTGTTGATAGTGCTATCGGAACGATTTTGTGTGTTGTTCAGTGTTCTCGTTAACGAGTGCAGGGGAGTGTTCCGATAGACCGATTTAGGCAGATACTTTTTGCACGCGGCAAGGTCTTATTTGCGAGATACAATGGATCTCGAAAAGTTAGTTGCTCTTGGTGAGAAGATGGGTCTTTCTGGCGCCGAACTACGGAAGTGGGTAAGCCAGAAGGAGAAAGAGGCGGTGGAGAGAGAAAAGCAGGCCGCTGAGAGGGCGAGAGAAGAAAGAGAGGCAAAGGAGCGACAGCTGAAAGAAGAAAGAGAGCAGCAGTTGAAGTTGGAGCTGGAGAGAGAAAAGCTGGCCGCTGAGAGGGCGAGAGAAGAAAGAGAGGCAAAGGAGCGACAGCTGAAAGAAGAAAAAGAGGAAAGAGAACGGCAGCGGCAGCACGAGATGGAACTCGAGCGGCTCCGGTTGCAACAGCGAAGTGAAACTCCCGTCCAATCTAGAGTTGAAAGCAGCGAACGGGAAGATCATGGCTTCCGCTTGAACCCAAGCAAGCTGCTCGTGGCGTTTGATGAAAGGAAGGACGACTTTGACGCGTACCTTCACCGATTCGAGACGATTGCGAAGAGCCAGAATTGGCCGGAACATCAATGGGCAACTGCTTTGAGTACTTGCTTGAGTGGTGAAGCGCTCAGTGTGTACGGCAGGCTGACGCCGACCGATGCAGCCAACTACGCAAAGGTGAAAGCTGCTTTGTTGAAGCGATTTAGATTTACCGTGGAAGGATTCCGGGACAGATTTAGGACAGGAAAGCCAGCTGATGGGGAGACGGCTACGCAGTATGCCGCCCGACTTTGCCATTATTTCGACAGATGGATTGAACTTTCAGGGACAGCACAGGAGTACGATGAGCTTAGAGAGCTCCTAATTAGAGAACAATTTCTTACTAGTTGCCACCCAAGCCTGTCGCTGTACTTGAAAGAGAGGAGAGCTAAATCACTTGAAGACATGCTTGAATTAGCTGATCAATTCTTGGAAGCGCAAGGTGGCACTAATTTGGCCAAGGTAAAGAAGGAGTGTCCCGACGATTCGAAGAAATTGGCTCCCGAAGAAAAGAAGCGTGCACCAGAGAGCATTCCGCGATGTTTTCTGTGCAACCGAGTGGGTCATCGCGCGAAAAACTGTCGAACGATCTTTACGAGCCCTACGGTTGTAAAATGTTTCAAGTGTGGTCAGACTGGGCACAAAGCAGATGCATGTCGGAACGGAGTGAGTCAAACTCACCAGGTATCCTGCGTGCAAGCAGCACCGAAATCTGATAATAATGCCGTCACTGATGGATTCGTAGAGTTGAAGAATGGGGAGAAAATTCCTATTGTGGGGGCTGTAATGTCAAAACAGCCAACCGGTGTTACGAAGGAAATGCCAACGCTTCCTGGAAAGATTGCAGGCAAGAAGATTACGGTTCTAAGAGACACCGGTAGCTCCACGGTTATCGTGAGGAGAAATTTGGTACGGGAAAGAGAGTTGACAGGCAGAACGAAACCGGTTTGCCTAATTGACCGTACGGTCCGGATGCTTCCCGAAGCAGAAATTGAAGTTGAAACCCCGTACTTCAGCGGGAAGGTTACTGCGTTATGCATGACGACCCCCCTGTATGACCTTGTCATCGGAAACATCGACGGGGCGCGAGGGCCAAGTGATCCAGAATGTTTGGGAGAAGACCCGAAGTTAGAGCCCTCGCCAACACAGCGGCCGCGAGATACAGTGGAGGAGCATCCCGTGACGGATCTCACTAGAGCCCGAGGCGAAGCCGCGGCGCAAGAGACAGCGAAGGAGAAGACGATCGTGTCGAATAAGTTCACGGGCCGAGCAACCGGGCTTGCGTCGGCACGACCTCAACCGACCGACATTGTAAAGGAGACGGAGTTGGCCAGCCGGGAAAAATGTAGAGGCATGATCAAGCGGGTAAATAAACAGACAGGACCCGTCGAATGTAATGACGCGTTAACGGTGTCGGAAGAGACAACGATGGCTGAGACAATGCCTCAAATATCGTCGTTGGAAAGAGCTCGCCGAAAAAGAACGTGGAAGCACAAGAAGAGATCGAGCGAGCACCGCAAAAGGGGGCGCAAGCGCTGCTCGAAGTACTCAGGATAAGTGCTGAGGTCAAAGCAGAATGTGGTTGGCAGCGTTGAGTGTCATATGTTGTGTTAATGTTGTGTTATCATGTGTCACAAGTGTCGAAGTGTTGTGCTGTGATGTGATGTATAGTATTGTACCATTGTTGTAATGAGAGAACTTTGTACATTTGTATTGTTGGGAATGTGTGGTGGAGTGTTGTACTCATGTGCTTGTGGTTGTGTTTTCACGTGTTGCTTAATTGATTTACAATGTACAATTGTATTAGGTGATCTATTGTGAATGTGAAGTGTCATGAGCGACTGATGGTGTTACAGTCTGTAAGAGTGTGTGGTGACTGTTCGCGCTCGTCTGTGGGGTTTTGAATATTACGAGATAATATTCTTAAAGTGGGGGGCAGTGTCACAGAACGAGCGCTAAAAATAGGCGCGCCGCAAATTCTTGCGGTAACGCGCGGAAGAACGCCGCGAAGTCAAAAGAAAAAAAAAGGAAAGAAAAAGAAAACAAACGGCCAAGGCTCCCCGGGCGCGCGCTCTCCCCGCAGAAGCGTGGCTTCAATTATGAAACCCCTCACCCCACAACGGCGGCCGAGCAAGCCCGCGATTTTTCTAGAACGAAGGAGGCGTGGTCACACCGAGATGAGTCATCCGACGCGAAGGGCAGTCGAACCGTCTCGCACCTCTCCCCAGCTTTCGCTGCGCATCGCGCCGACGAAATGAGGAGAACTTTCTAGAAGGTGGCGCGGAACGTATTTAATCGAGCAGCCGAGACGAGAAAGCAGGAGGAGACGGAAGTGAGCGCCAGAGCGCGTAGGGATTCCGCCGTGTAGTCGGCGAAGTTTTTGGTCCGTAGGGACGAGGCCGGAGGTGAAGAGGATTTCCACCTGAGGGGTGACGACTCGAGCTACCGGCAAGAGTGTGTGTTTACCGCTATCGAGCGAAGACGCGGGGCAACAGCTGCGTGTGTGAAGCCGACGTGTTCCGGCGAAGAAGTTGAAGTTGGAAGAGGGGCCAATTGAAGACGGGAGGTTTCCTGGAAGAGAAACTTCGAGGGCTGCAGAACGACAACAACGCTGGACTTTGAGTGAGTGATTCTCGGAAGAGTATCATTCAGACTTTTGTTCCAAGGACTTTGGACTGAATAGGTTTTATATCTCTTTAGTCTTTAAGTGTATTGGTTATTCAATGCATGCGACTGCATTGTAGGGCGTATTGTTGTCTGTGTCCGTTGTTTCAATTGTGGCTGATTGTACTGTGTAGTACGTTGTTTGATTGGTGACGTATTGTATGTAACTATTGTGGAGTGTGCATACGTGTGTATTGTGTTTTGATCTGCCGTTAATGAGAATATAATTTTGTTTGTTTATCAACTCTCGGCTCTGACTTGTTCTTTGGACCACAGCCGGCGTCCGCTGGCGCGCCAAAAAGGACCACTTCTAAATTGTCCACGCTTTCGTGGTGCGATTCGGGGGGTCGATACTTCGACCCTTGGAATTAGCCCGGCGATCGCCTCCCTAATTAACGGGACAGGTGTGACAAGGTGATGAAAAGGGGTCGGAAAGCTACGTTACCATGTCGGCCCACCTCATAACCTCAAGAACCTTCTTCGTTTTGAATGCACGGCGTTATTTCAGCATCACGAGCCAGCACGTAGGCATGCGGTGGCACGCTGCAGCGGCAGTGATAAATATGCAGCTCGAGATGCTCAATTTAGCTCGCGGCCAAGGAATTTGGATTTACGGCATGGTCATGTGGTTTTATGGACTCAGTTTTTAAGAGAAAAAAGAAGCGATTCCCAGCTGACTTAAAATTGATTGTAAATTCCAGGCCGCAGAGAGAGAGAGAGAGAGATAAGGAAGCAAGGAAAGGCAGGGAGGTTAACCAGACACACATCCGGTTTGCTACCCTGCACTGGGGAAGAAATGAAGGGGAGGAAAGAGGTTGCAGAGAGATAAGAAAGGCACACACAGTCTACAGGCGGTCGCTCAGGCTTGTTGTCTTCAAGTAATCTAGGAGTGCTTAGTCGCTTTCTGCTCAATCGAGGCAGACACCCAAGGTCCCAAAATCTTCCGCACAAAAAATGGTCTAGAGTTCAGTTGGTTCGAAACCATCCAGAGCTGGCATTGCTGCGTGTTGTAGTAAGCGCAGCTGCACAGGACGTGTTCAGTGGTCTCTTCAGTTCTGCAGGAGTCGCATGTGGAGGTGTCTGCCATACCGATGCGAAAGGAGTACATCTTCGCGAACGCAACACCCAACCAAAGGCAACATAAGGCCGCAGACTGCGCTGTAATGTATGGGTCTCGTGCTCTCAAGAACCTCGACTGCCGATCGGCAGTGTTTTCTAACCATGCCTAAAAAAGTGTTGTTGGGACCCTTTAAGAATTATTTAGGTGTTAGTTCGTTTCATAACGATATGTGCGTCTTCAATTCACTGTGTATGCGGCACACGTGAAAGTGAAATGGAGTGTTTTTTGGACCTGCTTTCCCCGCAAACAATGTTTTGCACTCTTGCATTCAGATAGAAACACTTCTTTATTAAAGTTAGGGCGAAATTTCCAAGAACCTTTAATTTTCCTTCAAGAAATGGTTGCGTTCAAGTAAACATATCTTTAAACTACGAAAACCTAACTGCATTGGCAGAGCACTAATTTAGTGTCGATTGCATTAAACTTGATATAGAAACTGAAGCTGGCAGAATTTAACATTCCAACCTCGTCAAATGTGAAGATAAGGGCCTGTTTCATGAATCATCAGACTTCTTTCATGATAAAATTTCACGTGCCAAAGCCAACAAAATTGTTATAAGGCATGCATCAAAGGAGGACTCTGGAAATTTGTACCATTTGGTATTATTCTAAGTGTATTGACATCCCACAAAATAATAAAAGCCGGAAAGAGGTTAGGACCTAGCACATTGTGAGTTTCAATGAGGTGTAAACACCGGTCTCCTGGGGATTTTCAAAACAGCAACGACTGGTGGCAGCACATTTTCTTGTTTTACCGAGCGAGTTTTACCTCAACTCTTTCTGCTCACGTGTTTTGACGGGACTTGAATGGCGTAGGCTGCCTTTCCCAGACGTTACGCCTCTGACAGTAGCTCAGTGTCGGGCCAGGGGACGCCTGTGCACGTTTGGAAAAACCGGTTGGTACCCGGCGGCAAGTAGATTTGAACCCACAACTGCGATACTAAGCAGTAGGATTTGCGAGAGACTAAGTAGAAGTCAGAAACCTAATGTCCAAGGTTTGTACAGCTGCCCAAATCTTTAGCTATAGTGCACAAGCGCCGACTTTCCAGTGCGTCAGCGCCGTACGATGGAGTCAAGTTGCAAACAGATCAAGAGAAAGTGCGTGCCCAGAAAGCGCTCTCAGCTGGGCCCATCGTCTGCTTAGCTGTTCTTTCGTGAGAACGTCACCCTGCATTAACTAACTTCAGACGAAGAGGCTGCGCGTCTTGCCCGTATCCCTCACTCCGAAGATCGGCAAGCAACTCAGACAGAAAATGAAATCCGCAGATACACCCAGGTGCGCGAGATAAGCTGACAAATCTGGATCGTCTCGTGTGAGCTAATGCAGGGCGACATTGTCACGAAGGAATTCAGCCAAGCAGACGATGGGCCCAGCTGAGCGCGCCTCGTGAGCATGCGCGTACTCTCGCCCTATTTGCAACTTGACTCCGTCGTATTACGCTGATGCACAAAAAAGTCAGCGCTCGCGCACAATAGCTAAAAATCGGGGCAGCTGTACACTCAAACCTCATTATAACAAAGTTGTACCTTACACAAAAATAAGTTTGTTATGTCCAAAAATTCGTTATGAAGGTATATTACTAACACTGTCTATTTCAAGACTTTTTTAATTACTTTGTTTTGACATTTCGTTATATCTGGGTTCGTTATATCAAGGTTTCAATTCATCGCATTGGAGAGGTCGTATCTATTTGAGAGCCATTCAGAATGGATTCGAACAAGACACGCATGCACACAGGTAGTGAAGCAGGAGGTTAGGCGGGCAGATTACCCTGCGGGGATAGCATGCCCACAGCAAACACAAGAACATATCGATTAGCGAGATGCGGAAGAGGCTTTTACTTTGCAGTGGGTATAGTAAGGATAACAATGACATAAAAAGGTTCTTCGCAATTCTCAGGGAAGAGGGGTGGCCACAAGTGATACGGACAATAAAAAGAAGTGAGGGACAAAAGATAGTGCAAGCTTTTACACCACCTCGCAGTTCAAAGAGGAAGCTAGACATATAAAGTTTTTTCAGAGAAATTGACTGAGTACTCGCTGGCCGAAAAAAATATACATATATAGCCTATGGTAAGAAACTTTGGTGTCCGACACTCGGATGAGTCATGGTGAGCTGTCAGTGGTGGAGCTAGTAATGAAGGTGACAAGCACAAAATTCGGACATTACAGAAACACTGTAAGTGAAGAAGCCATGTGTACCTTGACATCCTTGGCGAGCAGCTTGTTCCCGTGATTATAGAAGAACGGCCTGTGGAAGAGCATGGGCCATTGATCTTTCACCGCAGAAATACTGGGAGGGGGATCAGCGTTTATGAAGCTCCTCTGTTCCGGATACATTTCCTCCATGTAGTCAGAACAACGGCGCGCGTCGATCTCTTTTGGGCCTTTCTTCGCCTCTCGTTTTAGAAACTGAATCCTCTCGTCAACCTCTTCTGGTGGGTCCGAGTTCGTCGCAGGCTGCCAGTTAACACAGCCGTATAAATCCTTGGTGGCTCTCCTGCCGCAACTTTGCTGCAACTGCTGCGCAATTGACACGACGGTTCTTTTTACTCTCTGACTAGCAACGTTTCAATGAGACTTTCCAATTGTTGGAAAAAGGAGTCGTATCCTGTGCCAAGCAGTCCGCCGTCTGGGTTGCGGTCCTCAAGGGCGTCGGGAAAGGCCTGCACAACATCCATGGCTGCCTGTCGAATCAAGTTCCGCTGGGGCCTGTCACTCATTGTGGTCAGTTGTTCGGCTACACATCGGACCAGATCCCTTCTTTCTCTCTGCGGAAGTGGTCTCCTGGCCTTGAGAGCCTTTTGAACAAACTTTGGCACATATATCAGGTGAAACGAAAAACCTTCAGCAGAATACGTTGAGCTAGTGTGCCCCCATGGAGTAGCTGGAAGAATAAAAAAAGAACAAAGAAAACAGCCTATACAGCACGAAACTAGATACGGTCATCTTGATTTCAAGTTGCGAACGGAAAAAAAAAACAAAAAAGCAGCCACTCCTGCTCACAGCACAAATAAAAATCACGAGTCCTTATCGGGTAGAAGGTAAAGTCTTGTATCACTTCAGCTTTATTAAATCCTGCACCTTCAGAATTCCCTTATACTAGGACGGTCAATGTAGACAGCAAATCCTAGAGGTGTCTTTTCTCCTTAAATGAATACTACGCACATGACGGGTCATTTCGTGCGGCCTATAAATAAAGACTGCAGCTCAAAACGTCACGTGCATTCATAACACTTGACCAGCATATTCAAGACCGATCTCGTTGCATATCGCGCAGGTATGGCGGGAAATGACGAGCACGATCCAATCTTTGAAAGTAAAGAAATTCCGGGGCTGAGTGGGACACACAGCAGAGCCGCAGCTAAAGCCGAGGGAGCAGCTTCCTAGAGCTCGTTAGGAATTCACTTGAGGCAACTAACACAATTACGCTTGCAAGGTATCCACTATGCGATAAATAATAACTATTGTGAAGTAACGAACTACCCACTATACCATTGTTTGTTATTCTTCGGGAAAACGAAATACCTGCTGCACGTTTGTAAGGCATTATGTGCGATTTGTTGAGGCCAGAGCCGATGATGACAAGAGCTGTTGATGAACTTGGTTGTGGGTGGGAAGCATTAGGCCACCCACTTGTCTCACAATTTACATTGCATAAAGTACGATTCCCTGTTCATTATGATTATATATGGTAACGTAATTCCCTGCTCATTATGATACCTGTACAAGGTCTTTTCACAACTGCGTAATTTCTTGGTTACTTATCCTGTAATTGACCACTGTAATCCATTACAATTCGAGGATTGCAACCACCATCGGTTACTCATTGCAACCACCATCGGTTACTTATTTTTTGTGATGCGCAAGAGTCTGACAACACCACACAAATTTCGGTATATCGTAAATAATGAATGGGTGAGGAGGGCATCTTCTCATTGAAGTGATGCAGTACATGACATGCATAACATGGATATTATTTGTTATGACCTGTCCCTCATGTTCATCATACCACTTTCGGTGAATGTCCAGCAAATGTGGGCAGCTAGGTCGATAGACACCCACAAATTGCCGGACATTCGCTAAGCAAGTCTTGACATCGATATCAACTACTGGCTCCGAGTTCCTCTCACAGGCTGTCGGTCGGCAAAGCCACATATGACCGCTCAGCTGGGTTTCGGCGCCTCTGCTCACCTGGCGAGATGGTTCGTCTTCTGAGGGCAAGGTAATTGGCGCGGGCCTTAAGTTGTTCACAAAAAGAGCTGTATCCTTTTCCGCGCAGTTTGCCATCCGGGCGACGATCTGCAAGGGCGTCGGGAAAAGCTTTGACGATCGCCATGGCTGCCTCTTGGAAGAATTCCCGTGTGGGCCGGGGGCAGGCTTCTGTCAGTTCTTCAACTACACATCGTACCAGAGCCCTTCTTTCAGCGCGGGGAATCGGCTTCTTGTCATTGAGAGCCCTTCGAATGTACCCTGGCAAGTTTTCAAAAGGAAACGGAAGACCTTCAGGTCGTTTTTCCCTTTCGGGGGATTCTGCTGAACTACTGTGCCCCTGTAGAGAGCCTGGAAGAATAAAAAAAAAGAACGGCCCATGAAACGTAAAGCTAGATATCGTAACTTTGATTTCATGTCATGAACACAAGAGGACGCCTATGACACGGCTTTGGGATGATGCAAGTTCAATCTGGTTTTTTTTTTCTTCTTCTTTTTGCCACACAGGTGTTGCCACAGCAAGACTACGACATCGAAAAGCACCTGCAAGGTGACAAATTCGCTGGCCGAAAATGCAGTTTAAAGCAGTTTAAAGGATAGTTCAAAGGTAAGTGTGAACGAAATGCACAAAATGACACGGCTTCACCTCGAATCCTTTTTGCGATCATGCAGTGGAGCACATGGTCAATTGCGACGCCAGAAACCTCCCCCCCGATAAACACTGAATGGTTACCTCAAAAAATGGAAGCTCTATAAACAATCTCTTTAGAATGATACAGTTGCAAAAATAGTTTTACAATCAACTGAGACGCTTTTATTTCTGACAAATCTGTAGGGATTTCCCTGTCGCTTTGTGCTCCGAACGGGTGGTTGGCGATTATCCCTTTTGTAACTCTTTTTCCCGCCAAACAGGATTCATACTAACTCATTCGCAGCCAGTTTCTATAAAGGAGACCACATTTAAGGTATGCAGTAATAAGGTTACAATTGTCATTCCAGTAACAAAAACACATAAAAGAAACACTGACTCTCTCCAGCAACAAATTAGAAACTGTAAGTGCATGTCCTTTGGAACAAAAAAAAAATGAAACTTGCAAGTTCTTTCAGCACGCAAACATAGGAAAAAACGAAATAGTAGACAGCACTCTTTATGTCTACTCTGTCCGCCTTTCCTATGTTATGGCGCTAAGAAAGCTTGCCAGTATGACTATCCATCAACCATACCAAGCTCCCATTCTTGCAAATTACATTTTAAACTTGTGTGCTTCAGCAACAAAAAAAAAAACAGCCATAAACTGGGGGTAAAATACATGGCCTCCACTATTCATGCAGGCATCCAAACAAATAAGCTAATAGTGCAGCAAAGCGACGCACACTATGCGACGGTCCTGTTGCCTATCACCACGAAAGCTCTGGAACTAGTAGTTTCACTCAAAAATGTACTCTCTTTGTTGATGCTTGCACGTGCTATCCACTGCTTACTGAAATTGTACTACTATCTTGCTTAATCAACATGCAGAGCTCGAGGCTTGAAGTCGGTGAAACATATGACAACACATATCATTTTGTGGTCCCTTTCGAGCTTGAGATGCCCGTCGTGAATTACGCTGCCTGCCACCCAAAGTCGAAATCACGTAAGATACACATAAACTACAATAATAAAAATACTAACAATGCATTTGCATAATTAAAAGGCACTCCAAGTCTCAAAACTTCCGAAAAGACAGAAAATGCAGGACGGCACCTCGATGAGCAGCGAAAGGTGGAACTGCCCGAGGCGCTCCAGCGCCAGCTACACGTCTTGTGTTACGGGAGAGCTCGTTCACATTTGCTTCGGGAGTTCTTTTTTCCAGCTCCATGCGGTCCTTCGAAATCACCTGTATTCAAAATGATTAAACAAGAATGTAACAATAGCCCTACACATGCAGTGCTGTCACTATGTACAGTCTGAATCAAACCTGTCCAGAATGGCCAGTCGACCGACATTTTTCGCAAAAACATGCTGGGATAGATGCAGTAATTACATTAAGCATAGTCATACAGTCGAACCCCGCTACAACGAAACTGACGGGGTGCGGAAAAAGCTTCACTGAAGCGAAAATTTCGTTGTAGTGAAAAAAAATATATATATATAGCTGATCTGAGCTAGCAAAACAAAGGAACGTTTATTCTCAAAATTCAAAAAATGTCTGCTGCTTCCTATTCTTTCCCAGCAGCGTCACGACGTGATTCTAACCCATGCGTAGCGAGGCCATGGTGAAAAGCACGCTGAAACAACGCCTCATCCCCCTTTCGTGAACGAACCAAACAGTTGCATTTACACGTTACAGTTGCATTAACACGTTAACACCAGCAGCTGTCCGCCGTCAAAAGTATCCGACAATGCCGAGGTGGAGGCAGGGTATCGTGGAGCGGCCACTTTTGCATTATTCTATGCCGTTCTTATCATCCATCATTCGCGGCTAGCTGATTTTGTTGATAATGCGGACAAACAGCAGCTCTGATTAGTTACCACACAGGCATTGTACCGCGGTTGCACCCAGCAGCTGCGTGAAGGAAACCGTGAACTGAGCGACTGAGCTTCAGCTTAAGGGGGGACTTGGCAATGGGAATAGTAAATTTAGTCAAAATGCTCAGTTTTTCAATTAATTTTTTTCTATATTCCTGAGACCATGTTTTACATCATAGTGTGACTTTAGACCAAAATAAGTGGTAGAATTTGAGAAACAAGCATTTTACTGGTGGGCTGTCATCAAAAGCTATGTGACAATTGGGCATGAAAAATGCAAATTTGGAGCTTTCCCTTGGCACAGTGCCACCATATTGGCATCATCATAAAGAGGACAGAGTGGAGCTCAAGATAGAATCAATACTGCATTTCTCCGATGAAAAATAAAGCCAGCTTCTTTCCGACTTCCATTATATCAGCTTCTAGCTCCAATTTCTTTGAGCTCCATTTTCCAAGCTTTCATTTTTTGAGCACTTGTTGTCGGTCATCCCTATGCCATTTCACAGCAAATTAAGCTACAGCGATTCCGTTTTCTGCACTTAGATTGTGAACACTGGTGAGTGCGGTAAAGCAGTCCATATTTGTGTGCACATCATATAGACTTTTGTAATTGGTTTTTTGTAAAAGTTGTTGGTAAGACAATATGTCCAGAACATTTCAAAAAAAAATTTCAGTATGTTTATTTAAATGTTAAAAATAAACCAATAGCATTACGGCACAAAATGGACCTTTGTGAATATTCTTATGCAAAAATTTTGACCAACTTGTGTCTAATTAGCTAATTAATTTTGGGATGACAATGAGAGCCTATCAAGTGTTGTAACTCAAAAGTTATATTAGATAGCTCAAAACCGATTTCAGTTATGATATCAGCACAACAAGTGACATCTGCATGCCAAATATCAAACCTTTGGCTACATAAATAACAAAGATAATTTTCATTGCCATGTTCCCCCTTAAGATCGTCTGCGGCTCAAAAGCAGGAGTGGCAAAAGCAGGGCAGTCCCACTGCCATCGCTATCGAGCAATGGCGGCATCTACGCTTGCGGAACAGCGGCGGTTCCTGGTGGTGCCAACGCGTGTTTTAGACTTCGTTGATGCATTTTCAAGCTCTGAAAATGCATAGAAATTTTAAAGATAGGGTTTACCACATAGAAATAAGTATCTGAGCCTGGAATTGCATTGTTAAATTTCGTTGAAGCAGGATAATCGAAGCGAAAGTGTTCGTTGTGGCGACAATATTTATGCATTGACTCTTATGGACTGCTGACAGGGAATCGTGAATTTTTCATTGTAGCGGAAATTTCGTTGAAGCAGCGTTCGTTGTAGCGGAGTTCTACTGTACTGCACTTTAGGCCCTTGTGCTGTAATTAAAGCACAAACGGAAGCTTGTACGCAACGCGAGGTAGCAGCTATGAATAGCACCAGTGTTCGCGGCCACGCATTTGACTACTCCAGACAAGTACAACTTAAGGATGCGCTCAGTAGTTCAGTGTTTTGGAACTGTTGCGATAGAGAGGCACGAAATGCTACTGTTGTCTTCCAAGCCTCAGGTGGTTTCAATTTTCATATCAATCAAAGAACTAAACTGATTGAGTATTAGCGCATCAATACTTGACATGCCTAAGAATACGAAGTATACTGCACGACGTAATTAATCACGGCGAATGCACCCACAAGCACAAGTGTCAAACTTTACACCGTATTATCTTGAACTACGGCATCAAACAGTAAGAATATCCAACAAAACAGAACGCATGCAGCCAAAATTTGAACACAACACCCAACATCGACAAAGTGCTGCTAACGACAGGCAGCAGCGAATTTTCCGTAAGGCGGGCGCTTTCCGACAAGGCACAGTAGCCCCACCTGTCTGAGGTGCCGTCGGCTTTACACAGGTGCAGCGGAACTAATGTAACCGCAATCGTTGTGTTTCTAGCCCCGAAATCCTGATATGACTGCAAGGGACACCTCAGTGGGACATTCTAGAAATTTAACCCAGCTGCAGTTCTTTAGCGTGCCCCTAAATCCAAGCACACGAGCCTCTAAGATTTCACCTCACTTAAAATGCGACTGCTGCGGCAAGAATCCGATCATGCTATGTTTAGGATAGCAGTCAAGCACCATAACCAGAGGACCACTGTAGCGGGTAGGCGTTGTTGAATGTCGCACAGAAACTTCCACAGTAAATTACAGATGCAGTCACCCTGGGCAGTGTGTTAGGCCTGCTTGCTGTTCAATATTGCCTGCCCTCATTATAGTGACAACAGTGCAACAAGGGGCAAGAAACACAGACGAACGCATAACTTACAACTGGGTTTAATTTCCAAAAGAAAGCAGCATATAAAAAAAATTAACGTGAACAAAAGATTGCAAACCAATATTTTCAAAAAACTACAATCGGGAATCCGCCAACGTCACTTTCGGCAGTCACACGCGCAAGACGAAAAGCCAACTTTTTTTTCCATCAAGAAAATGAACAAGATGCTGGCGCAGCTACTGCCGAGTCTCCCGTTTTCAGCTGCATCAATTATAACGCGCGTTGAGAACCACGTCGTTCCACAACTCATCACCTCCCGATTCCGGATTTGCGTTCAGGAGCGTCACACGTGCTGCAACGAAGGGCTAAGTGCCCGCTGTTTATTTGGCAAACATTATTAGTACTGTGTTTGCGCAACCAGTCCTTGATGCAGGCTGACTCTTCATCGCGGTTTTCGGCAAATATTGGTTTGCAAGCTTTTGTTCACGTGTTGTTTCTCTTTATATTTTGCTTCGTACCGGACAAAAACTTCAGCTGTGAGTTCAACGATCGTCAGTGTTTCTTCCCATCCCTTGTCCCTTGTTGCGCGGTTGTCCACATATTAGACCACCAACTAGACCAAAGATTTGTACTCTTATGTTTACCCCCATTCATTGCAAGTGTGACAGGTGTAAAATAAAAACAACCAGTCAGCTGCCAGGACTAACGATTAAAGAGAAACCATAGGCATGGATACCTTAAAGGTAATGTTTGCCACTAATAATCTGCCGGAACTATCCGTGTATACCGGGCAATCAAACATCACAGACATCTTGAGATTTCAATATTGATGTCAGGGGTGCTTGGCGGAAGCCCACCTCACAGCTTTTGTGAGTGATCCAATAAATAAAAACATTCTGTCCGTACCTTAAAAAAACAAGTCTTCTGACATTCCCGTAAGTTTCTTCCGTATTTGATGAAATGGCCAGCGTCAATAAATATTGTAGAGGTTTAATCCATATGTGAAACAGGAATTTTATAACACGAAGCCAATGATGTCTAGCTTGCTTTCATCCTGCACTATAGTGCTACTACTCCACAATGCCATTTTAACCTACAATGTAAAAACCGTAAAAGTGAAAAGATTACAGACATAAAAGCCAACTTTTGCTTGTACTTTCCTGATCCATTTTTTTTTCCCTTGATGTTCAGAAAAAATACTGTTTTCAGTGTACATTATTGTTTCTACTACACGTGGCCCTTTTAGGGAGAAAGAAATCTCAGTTGATATGGAAAGTCTTTTAAAAAATGAAAACCAGTTTAACAGCAGATTTTCCAGGCTATATAGCTATTTATTTTTCATTCGAAATAAAAAGAAAAAAAAGCTAACCTAGTTACACCCCAAGTGAAAGCTGTAGGATCTGCAAAGCACTGATTGGCCTGTGTTTCCCTTGTTTTTGTCTGCTCTTTTCATGTCATTATATAACATCTTATGTCCTTTTCTGTTTTATAGTCTCCTTTCTACTGTTTTTCTACCCTCTTCTGCTCCGAGCATGGTTTGTCTAGCTCCCGCTACTGTCATTTCACTTCCACTTCTCTCTCCTGTATACCAGCATCAACATTAGCATTGCACAGTCCCTTAGCTGGCTTGGACAGACTTACTTCAACGCTGGTGTTCATAGCCTGGCGTGCTTGCGTTCCAAACACGCTGCCTGCTCGTTTATGTGTATCAGGCAAGGAACCTGTGTGAGGCCAATGCCAGACTGTGGGACCTTGTGATGCCGACGAAAGACATGAGACAAAAGGAGGGTGGTCCCTGAAACCGCTCGGCAGTTAACATAATTCTGTCGTGAACTTACTTACAGCGCAACACCAGAAAAAATACAGGACAGGGAAGGAGTAAAATAGAAAGAAAAGACAGCGCCGTCTTTTCTTTCTCTTTTCCTCCTTCCCTGTCCTGTATTTTTTCTGGTGTTGCGCTGTAAGTAAGTTTACGATGGATCCTAACCAACTGGCCCAACTTACCGTCTTACTACAACATAATTCTGCATGGCCCCGCCGCGGTGGTCTAGTGGCCAAGGTACTCGGCTGCTGACCCGCAGGTCGCGGGTTCGAATCCCAGCTGCGGCGGCTGCATTTCCGATGGAGGCGGAAATGTTGTAGGCCCATGTGCTGAGATTTGGGTGCACGTTAAAGAACCCAAAGTGGTCGAAATTTCCGGAGTCCTCCACTACGACGTCTCTCATAATCATATGGTGGTTTTGGGATGTTAAACCCCACATACAAATCAATAATTCTGGATCTTATGGGCCTTCTGAAGTCCACACAAAAATCTGAATCTATTCCAAAAATTGACACAACTGTTCTGTTAATCAATTTAACTGTAATGAAAAGCTTTTTACCTTTCCCGTTCTTTCCTTGCTATTTGACACATGTGCACTTTTCTGAGGGACGCTGCCCACAGCTTCTTTGATCTGCTCCATTTTTGAGTGCCTACATAAAATAAACAAACACACTAACAATGCAGTTCACCAACTGTAGCATTTTATGCACTGATGCAATGCATAAACTACAAAAAAAGCGGTAATAAAGGGCTATGCAAATTTTAACTCGTGGTAATCTATTATAGAGACTTGGTTAAAGCTCTATACAATGAGCTTTAGGATAATGAAATTCTCAATTTAGCGAAGAAGTTGACTCCTTACAACTTTGCGTCCATGGAACACCATTTTTAGTCTATGCATTGAAGCTTGTTTATCAGAGAGCTCAAAATAACAAAGTTTCACTGCTACTTCAAGGCAATACAAGACACTAAACCAAACCATTGACTGGAGCCAGTGGTTATAGTTTAGCACTGCTCAGGCTTTTGGCGAACGCATTTTTCCGATGGCGGTGCCCTGTGTTTTCAACAGCAGTTAGGAGAGGCTGCTCCTCAGTCATGGCTCTTAGGTGAAAACTACCACGCATTCGTTGGTCTGGTGACGGCAGCAGATACCTTTCAGTGGGACTAAAGCCCCTGAAACTTTTGCAACCGAGAAAATTTTGAGACTCGTTAAGCATTTTAAAACAGCATGGCGGAATTTCATGGTTTTGGCACAGCTCGGCGCACAAATGAGGAATCGTATCAAATATGCGAAAGTGACGCAGCTGTTGCACCCCTGAAGGTGTCTGAAAACTAGCGTAATGGTGGGCCACAAAATGTCTCACTATTGTATGCAACTAATTGACCTGCTAGTTTTGCAAAAAACCTGTATCATCAAGTCTTGCTGTGAATCATTGCAAATGACAAGCGAGACTAAACGTTAGGATCACAGTAAACAGCGCACCCTCCGAAAGATAAATAAACCTCGTCGATCCGGCCAGGTTAGTTTGCAAGGCGTAGATCAGTGGCAGCTGTTCCGAAGGTTTCAGGCAGTGTTACAGCTTTAGTACCACTTACATGTCAATGCTTGTACCAAGCATAACCATATGCACAAACAGGGGGCACTGGCGCTGTTATACCTTCAGCACATCAACATCTGGAGCAGTACGCGCTGTGAAAGTGCACATGCATCTTCGAGGCCAGTAACTTCCAGCAAAGATAATGCTGTGCATCTCAGTCAGGCTCGTAGCTTGTGAAGAGGTACTCCACAGCCCGTAGCTTGAAACTGGCCATGTAGCTCACATTTCCACTCATCGCTCACAGCAAAACACAAGACAGGCTAAAACGAACTGACTGACAACACTACCGTGGAGCGGGAATGGCTGGCAGAAAAAAAATAGCAGGGCTAAAACTCGCACTGATGTCTAGCATCATTCCAATAAGCTGTCTTACAAAGCCTAAGGAATTCCACCACTTCAGTGGTGGAGATTGCTATAGAAAGATGGTGCTATCTTCTGCAGCCCTCAACATTAGCTGTCCGTTTCTTCATCTTCAAATTTCTCCGCATGCTACAGCCACCGGCCCCTTACTGTTTCATGTTTGCGGCAAGCGACTGTTGGCCAGCAAAGGCAGTTCCGCAATCTTCACTGGCTGTGTGCATGTGCACTGCAATGTCTCAACACTCGCAATGTTTGTGAATCCTGCTGCGATCTACAAATACTCCAAAAAAGAGGTACGAAAAGAGAGCAACATGGCGTGCACAGAGAGAAAGAAAAACAAAGCGCGCGTGATAGCGGGCAGAGGGTGTAGGGGGAAGCATCCCGAGGCGGGGCTGGCATAATTTTAAAAGGGAAGACGAAAACAACAGTAAGGTGAGAAGGTGCCATGCATAGGTAAGCAGGACTGCCACTGACGGAAGTAAGGGATGCGCTTGATTCGCGCGAGAAAAAAAAAACGATCAAAATGCTTATGACTAAAGCCGGGGGTACAATCATTATACGAATGCACTCATCATGCAAGTAAATACCGTATAAGATATTTTATGTACTGAATGACCTCTATAAAAAACGCTTTTGTGGTGCCCTTCAATTTCAACGTATATGGGTTCGACTGTAGCACCTAAGGATAATAAATGAAAGCCAAGCCTACTTGATCTAGCAATGTAATAGTGTAGCTATTGCCAAATGCAACTTAAAGGGACACTAAAGTCTAGTAACAATTTACGTCAAACTGAAAGCTCAATGTATGACGTCTAAAACGACAATATTATCAACAGCAGTGCCCTGCCTACCGAGAAATTATGGTAAATGCATGAGAACACATGCATTACGCGTAGGATATCTGCAAAATGATCTTAATGACATGAGAGGTATCACCTACAATTATTCACTAGTAATCGAAAAAGCTGGATTAAATGAGGAATCTTCTGTGCATCAAGAGACGTAATAAAATGCTGCTTGTTCGTTTCTGTTTGATTCATGGAAAAAGAACTGCCGGACATTACTATGGGGAATGGTGCGAGTGGTTCAAAAATTCAATTTACGCCTAATTAAACTGGACAGGTGGGCCACCTAGCGGGGCCCAGTTAAAGCAAGCACGTCTGCCGTCTTTGAGGCTACGGCAGGAAATTGTTCAATGGCCGTTTTTGCTGCTGTTGCTCCTGCTACCTTTGTTCTGCGCCTACTGGTGTCGCCGGCCACGCAGTTAAGCCGGGCAACTTTGTGCACGGCAACAGCGACGTGCGACGTCTTCTTTGAGGCGGGTAATTAGAAGTGCGCCAACCCGATGCGGACTGCTAAAACGTGATTTTATTTGCACTTCCTTGGCACAAAAGTAACACTACGAGGTTTTTGGCCTGCTATTTCAACAATCAACATCGACTTAATTGTTGCCTTTAGTGTCCCTTTATGAAACCAAGAGAGGCCCCACTCATATACTGAAACACACGAAGCTTTTTCCTGTGCAGCTAAAGTAATTGTCCGGCTAATGTACTCGATAGTGCTTTCTGACCACAGGGTTGCCGACCTAAAGACATCAGTCTAGAACACGAGTTAAATGGCGCGCACTTGTGTGCGTCGGCCTTTGTCGTGAAAATACCACTGCCTTCTAAAGTTGTAACTGACTAAAGTTAATGAAAAAGAAAACAAGATTGTAATATGAAGACAATGATTAATCTAAGAAGTGGAAATGACTTATTTTGAACGGTACCTTGCTTCCTCTGCCGATTCATCAGCGCTTTCATTTTCGTCCAAAGTAGCTCGATCTTCTAGCTGTGTCATCAGTGCCTCCGAAGCCCTTTCATTGGTGCACATTTCGAGCAGGCTGGACAAAGTGACGTTCTCCGGAGAGGCATCGGAGTCGTCCGGACAATCTATCAATTCTTCATCATCCTCGAATGGTTCACTCATCTCCACACATCCGGTCAGGTCGGACACAGACGCTACTGCTGCGTCACCGGCTGTAACGGCATCAGCAGACGTGTTCATCAACTCGCTGAGGTGTTCCTCCTGCGCTGACTTGCCCTTGCAGCTGGATGCATTGGTTGATGAACTCGGCGTTGTCTTGTGGTTGGCGAGCGTGAAAAGCACAGAAATGGCATAAGTTTAATATGCATGCTGCAGCTTGCGTGGAAGTATAGAGCGGATGCTACTACTTCAAAGCTCTAGTTTTGTACCAGTCCTAGCGAGTAACTACCATCCGATATAACTTAACAAGTCCAAAGAGGCCTTGCTCAAATGACCGAATCATGGCAACTGATCGCGTCCACGGCTAAACAAATAGTGCCACTCATGCACTCAAGAAGGACATAGTTACCAGTCCTTCATCCAGCTGATGATGTCAGTCTGCTGTGGACACCCAATGGTGCAGGCACGCAATGCATCCACTTTGGGGAGAAAATCTAAAGTTATATCAGAAAATAGCAGCAATAATGCATAGCTAGAAGTATCCAGTTCCTTCTTCAATAAAGTAGTTTTTAACTGCCACCCAATACTTCTATAGGTAGGTCTACCTTTGTAGGTTCGGCAATATTTCGACAAAATGATGTAAGAGCTGGTTGTGGTATACTGATACAGCCGACAAAGCAATAGTATAAAACAAATTTTTACGAATTGAAGCCAGTTACTCACTGAAAAAGAGTGGGACATATAAGCCCCACTGATTCGTAAGAGTGTTCACAAATGGGAAAATACTGTCCCATTTGCTCATGAAGGCACATTCTCACTATTGCATTAAGGCGGCGGTCTCACTCCGGCGGCACGAACACATCGTTTTTGTCACTTTTCCAACTGACGTGGCGGCTGTTCTTCTTGTCTTATATAGTTGGTTTATGTGTCATTAAAAAGCTTAGTTTTTGTACACTTTAAACATATCTATTAAAAATAAGTAAGCTTGTAGCATTTGGGTAGGGAGAGCCAAGAATAAGCGCTAGTTACATGGTTTGGTCTGACTATGTGTCAGCAGTGACCATTTTCTGAAAAATCTGCGGCAGTTACGGCACTGTTCTTTGCGCAGAACATTTAAGACATATTTATCTATTTCCTCAACGTAGCAAATTATTCTAGCGCTATTACTGTATTGCTGATTAGCTTTTGAAAAGAGCCAAATTTAGTAAATGTCGATGCGGACTATCCGGCACCTATTCGCTAGAAAAAATTAATTTTCCGGGTGTATATAGAGAATGGCATTTTCCGTTTGAGTGCTCAATTTTATTTATGTAAGCCCGCTCGCTTTTTAATTATATTGATCTAAATTGGGCAATATTCTCATTAGATAGACCTACCGTGGCCCATTTTTGCGGCGAACTACTGAAGTTCGTTAGCTGAATTTGCACGTGGATAAACTAGAACCCCTGATCTATTTCCTCAACGTAGCGTTTTTCAATAAAGCAAGCAGAAATGCGAAACAAAGCTCGCAAATTGTCTTAATTTATCGTGCCGTAAACATCAACAAAATCGTTGTTTTCTTGAAATAGCGCTGAAATCTAAGCATGCATAGCCTAAAATATAACAGTTACGGTCTCCTGGTATACTTATGCACACGAATCGCACACAAGAACTGCAGGAATATTGAGAAATCTACATTATTCCTATCTCTACAACGAAAATCTTTCCCTAGCGCCACCTAAACAGAAATAAGGAAAGCGCTGAATTTGAAGGTTCCCTGTCTCCCCGAATGCGGCGTGCGAAAACATTTTGCCTTAGGAGGAAACGTCTTTTCTAACTTCAAACCATGCACCGTCATCTGTAAGCCTTCCTCCCCTCAGAGTCTCATAAGGCTGCGCGGTACCGCGGGAGAGCGTGAAAACAGGTGGGCAGTATCCTCCGAGAGGATGGGGTGAGCGTCTTCACGGGAAAAGAAAGGCTGAATTCTTGGAAAGTCCCTCTTTTATGTGTGCACGTCTTTGTCGCCCTCCTCACCCCCCACGGACTATAGCGAAAAGCGAGGGTTGTGCGACGACAGTCAGAAGACAGCAGAAAAACGAACGACAAACGAGCGATACGAGCGAACTGAGCAGACGTGCGTGGGTAAGGTATTTGTGAATATCTTTTTTTTTTTACCGTGAAATATACGGAGCTTCAGACGTGCTGCGCTTGTTGGTATGAACCCATCACAACAAACAGCACAAACACGAAACGAGGCACACCTACAGGAATGAGATGAAGTCTGTTTTTGTACTTTCTGCGTGTTTATTTCATTTATTTACTCTGGGGAAAACTATGGTGCGGCAGGAGGTAAGGACGCGTGTTCGCTTTCCGCCTTTATATACGACAAGCGCACATTTCCATAGCGCCGAAATGCGCGAACACCAATGTTCTGGAGTACCCCATGACGGCGTTCCTCATAATCACTGCAAACTTGCTCTAAGGGGACGCGGGCGCTTGCAAACTCTTCTCTCGGAGTCACCTGTGAATATCCGTCATCGGTTTCAGTAAACCACAAAATCGAGCAATATTTATTCCGTTGCTCACTGCATGAACTGGCTAAAATCATGCTACTGCCTGAAAATCTTGCAGATTTTTCAGCCAGTAACAACGAAGCGAAGTGGCATGAAATTTGCTGAATGCACGGCGTGGTGTAAGAAAGTACTTCGGCGCGGGGACAGCAATGAGGCACCAGGGCTCTTTTTTTTTCTGCTTTGAAGCACCCGCCACAAGTGAGGTCCTTCATTTCATTTCATTTATTTATACTGTTAGCCCAGAAGTGGGCCGTTACAGGGTGGAAGTACAAACAATTATTTGCAAAAAAGAAGTACCGTACAGGTCTCGAGATAATTTCTCGGTATTATTGTGACCAGCAACTCGAAGTTATACATAACATACATAAATGGAACACACATGCGATGCAATACATACGCGCAGAACAGCACATGACGCATTTGAGGCGGCACTTTTGCACCGCGCTGAAGATTTGAAAGACAACTACTGCAGAATCATGCAACCAACAAAAAGTACACACACACGCCAAAAAAAAAAAAAAACATATGTCACTGTTATTCGGAAAATAAACGTTTTAGATTCTGTTCAAATGATGTAAGCGAGGAACAACCAATTATAGACTCTGGCAGCATATTCCAATCTTCAATAGCACGTGGAAAGTAACTGAACTTAAAGCAATCGTTACGTGGGACTAGGGGTGGTATATACATATTATGGCGATGTCTGGAGTGTTCTTGTGTGATGACCTGGAAGTAATCTGAATAGTTTAGTTTAAAATGACTATGAATTAACTGGAAGAGGAATTTCAGACGCTCAATCCTCGTCCTAAGTTCAGGACTATCCAGTCCAGCTTTTTTACAGAGTTCAGTAGGAGAATGATGTCGGCGATATTTATTAAAAATAAATCTCGCACCAAGTCGCTGTATTTTTGTTATTTTATTGCAGTTTGTCTTTGTGTAAGGGTCCCAGACAATTTTAGAATATTCGATAATAGGTCTGACAAGAGTTTTGTAAGCAAGACACTTTATATCAGATGGGGCGGTATAAAGGTTACGTCTAAGGCTATACAATGCCTTGGTAGCCCTGGAGCATACATTATCAATATGAGTGTTCCACCGGAGGTCGGGCGTGAACCATAACCCAAGATATTTATAGTTTTGTACACGCTTGAGGAAAGCATTGCCAATCTGGTAGTTGTAATCCAGAGGTGCTTTCTTTCTAGTTATAGTCATAAAGACTGTTTTTTCTGTGTTCAAACTCATTTGCCATTCTTCGCACCAATCCTTTATTCTTTGAAGATTGTTGTTTAGATTAACTTGGTCATGTTCAGTCTCGATTCTGCTATAAACAACACAGTCATCGGCAAACAACCTTATCGGGACCGTAACGCGGTTTGGTAGGTCATTTATATATAACAAAAATAAAAGGGGACCCAGCACGCTCCCCTGGGGAACTCCAGAATTCACTGCAACTGCTCTAGACTGTTTATTTTTTATTTGAACAAACTGCAGACGGCAGCTGAGATAGGATGAAAACCATTTTGTCAAGTGGTTATTTTGAAACGTTTTGTCAATTTTAAACAGTAGCTTTGAGTGCGATACTTTATCAAATGCCTTTGCGAAATCCAAATATACCACATCAGTTTGACCACGCAAATTGATTGTTTTTGAAAGATCATGAACAAATTCGATTAACTGAGTTGTTGTAGATAAGCCTCGGCGGAAGCCATGCTGCTTCGAAGATAATAGATTGTGCGTATCAAGATTCAGGGATGCAGAAAGGCGGATAACTTTTGACTATGCTCCCACTGAGCAGGTCTGGTGGGGGAGCGGCAGTGGTGAAGCCCATCTATATTTCCTATGCACTGAGGGTTTATGTCACTCAATCTAAGGATTGCAACGTCGAGTAGGGAACTTGTTGGTTTTCTTCAGTGCCAGTGTACAACACCATGCGACAAGGCACCCTGCCGACGCTTTCGCCTGAAGGAGAGAGAGAGAGAAAGGCAAAGGAAAGGCTTATATGCTACCCTACACGGGGGAGGGGGAAGGGGAGAAAAAGAATAGAGAAAAATGTCAAGGGCATGCGGCACCTGCTGACAATTCGTCATTGGGAAGTCTGCCGTGCGGAGAACTGTCAATGCTTCAAGATAGCAACTCCTTGACTCGTTAGCGCGAGTCATACACCTGACGAGTAGAAATAGCCGATCTTGGACTTACGCCTAGTAGCTCGAAAAGAACAGAAACGTTTCTGAAACGGATAAGTTTATAAGAAAGTGTGGTGACGTCGGTGTGCATAAAACACGTTTACATGAGTGCGAAACATGCGCTTCGCATTCATGTAAGCAATGGAAGGCGCATTGCACTAATGCGTAGGAAATGGGCAGTTTTGCGAGTGCCGGTCGATTCACGGGCCGTAAATCACGATGAGGGGAATGGTGACCCCCCGTTGTGCGAACTTCGTGCGTCCCTCTTTCGCTATAAGGAATTAATTAATATTAGCTCAAGAAAACAAAAACACTCGAGAAAGAAGTGGGACGAAGCAGAAATGTCGGGAGCTGAGATATTCCTGCCTCCTGCCACTCCTTTCTCAATTCATTGTTATTTTGCTCGCGCTAATATGTACCTATTTATATAGTAATTGATGACGCAGAAAATTGTGCGAATTTCTGTTTCCCATGCTCGAGGCACGACTAAGCTAATGAGTTATTTTTTTTTTAATCCTTTTACATAAACCAACTGGCCCAGCTACAAGTCGCTGTAATCCGATACTCGCTCGCTGTAATCCGACACCACATGGTAGCTGCGGCGTACAGAAGACGAGAGGTCCTGCAAACGGCGTCGCATCACCTTTCCGAAACGCGCTTGCAAAGTCGATGGGCTACTCTGGCATTCGTGTAAAATTGATTACAGCCTGACAGCTCGAGGCAACTGCCAGTCAGTCGGCTGCCAGCTGGGGCGACTAACTAACTTCATTCAACAAGAGGCCGGCACGCCGTCTCCACGGTTGTTGGGAGTGGGGTCCAGTTCGTCTTTCCTCGATAAGAAAGCACGTTTGCGTATAGCCGGGCGTCGACAGTTTGCCGTAAGCCGGCACGGCACGCACAGCGTTTATACGAATGCGACAACTGGCGCATCACGACCATGTAAACGGGGGTAATGCGCTAGAAAGACGTATCGCACAAATGCGCCAGGCAGGTCTGGATTTCGAGGGGTAAGTCGACCCAGAGTACTTTTCACGACAAAGGAACGCCGACCACTCGTCGTGTTGGCCTTGTGTGCACTTCTCGCACACTATAAGACAGCTACGAGGACAGAAAGCAAGAGCTTCTCGAGACTAAAGTCCGCTAAATTTTTCTCTTTTACCTAAGTAACGACAACTGCCCCCTCTCCCGACCCTCTCTCACACACAGCCGGTGTCTGCCGCCATGTGCTTCCTAACTAGGAAGACTTCCAAAGCCACGTACGTATAAGTAAATTAGCCTCGCGCCTATCAGTGAACAATGTGCGAACGCGACGCGCTTTTCTCCTTCAGCTAGTCCCCCGTCAATAGTGAGCGAGGAACGCGTTTTACCAGGTACCAAGAAGGGGTGCCCAAGGCGACACCACTAACACCTGAATAGTCTAGATGGCCTCGCATGAGGGCAGGAGATGTGGAATGACAGCCACTATGCTAGCCTGAAGGTGCGAGGCAGCATGACGAGGGGGGAGGCGGACTGAGTGAGGATGAGGACGGACACAAAAATGCGTGCTCAGCACGGAAGGCGACAGTGCTGTAGTAGCTGAAGGGGGAGAAAAAAAAAGCCCCTGCTCAGTGCCTCCTTTCTTCGAACCGTGTCAGCGTGATTTGCACCCCCTCGTCATGCAGTGTGGCACGCCGGCACACGTGTGGCAGTTCACCTCCGAAATGTTGGCCTTCCAGTCCTGACTTGGTGGCGCCGTCTGGTGTTTTTTCCAGAACTACTCGCAATATGGCGACAGTAGGACCGCCACCTTAATGATTACTTGGGATGATACGGCCAAAGAAAGTGGCCCAAAGCATCACTTCTCAAGTTGTTCTGAGGAATATCGCTTCTCAAGTTGTTCTGGGGAAAGTTGTGTGGACCTCATTCCAGTAGTAGACCACCAGCTGCACCTGCACCTCTTATGAGCCTTCATAGCGCTCTGTTCGGTTCCTGTAAAGCTTACATCACTGCATACACCAAACCACGCCCCCTTTTTGTCCATTTGACTGTCCTTGCTTTGGCTGTTGAAACTGCCTCATCCAACTCTTGTGTTTGAACAAGTGCCTTCTTTTTCAAATTATACACGTTTATTAATTAGAAAAAAAAAATATTTCCATACGTCACTATCCCCACCAGCGCTAAAAGATATGCATGGCGATTTCGCAAGGGATTTCATTGCGATGCATTCATCGGTGAGGTTATTGCACAAATTTACGAAACCATGGGATGACTGAAAGCTGTAATCAACTCTGAAAAACTAGATAACGAGGAAATCATCCAGAATTTTGATTGGTCATTTCTTTCCATCCTGAAAAAAAGAAAGATTCGCAATCTATCATAAAGAAGTGATTGCAATTCGACACCTTTGTTAAACTACTTCCACTCGTTGTGAGTGTACTAAAAAAATTTTCCTCGAGGTTACGAAGACTTAGGGACTTACTTTTGCACTAATTGCAACGGGAGATGTAGGAGAAGTGAGATGTATGTGTCCGACTGTAGCACAAAGGGTTAAGAGACTTGTAATAATGATACTGCTGATAACAATGATACACAGTGATGTAAACATTACGGTGATCAAAGGAGACCTAGAAAATAATGACTCCTTATTAAAAATAACAATAACACAGATAAGTAGACTGATTCCATAAATAGAATATTATGGCCTGAATCTAAATCAGGATAATATACATGGTGTACATTCGCAACAATTCAGTCACTGTTTTTCCAATGACAAAAGAAAAAAAATCGATTTACATAGTCAGCAGAAACTGTAACAAGCTGCTTCGTTACGGAAAATCAGTTCGTCTAAATCTTACGTAACTGTAACAGCGGTTACTTTTCTGATCCTCCGTAACTCGAGCTCCAACACTGTTACGTTTTCACTCATGACTTCACCACTTTGAGTACTCACCACATGCGGTACGCGAGCGTAGGTGCACTTGTCATTAGCTTCGGGCAGCAACAGGTTAGTTCCGGACGTTTCCAGCGCTTTTACTGCAGCAGCTGAAGCCCCTGTGAGGTTCTCGCGTTCACTTCTGAACCGGCTCCTCAAGGCGATCAACCAGCGGCGCTGTGAAGCGAGACAGAACAGACAGACGATGGTGTTTCATATAGAAACAACCTTCACGTAGCTGCTTATTCTGTGTCGTCCTCAGAACTTGACAAAACTTGGTAGCACGAGTAGGAACTAGCAGTTTTGAAATGTGCAGGGTTTTCGTAAAGTCATGCTGCCTGATATAACTGCGTGAAAGCATCAACTTACCCTGCTGTACTTTCCTTCCATCACGCGCGGATACTTTGCCACTAGCAGGTCAAGTACTTTGTTGTACTGCCTCTGTGTAGGGTGTCTGCAAAATGAAATTATAAACTATGTGCAATGCATGGCAGCAATAATCCTTTGAGCAAGCACTACTTGATCCTTAAACCACATAAGTCCCTCAAGTTGAACCTAGACAAAGAATATTACATGCCACGCTAAGATACCTATACCGAAGTCAAACGCAGAAAAACAGCGCAACACTCACGGATTTCACACTGTGGAGCGCCTTGAACAGAACTGAGATCATGTGCGTCCTTGACTTGTGCAGTGACTGGGCGCTTGCTCTTCAAAAAAGCGTCGCAATATATGCCGAAGGATTGAGGCAGAGCGAACTTGAGACAGTCGTTGCTCTCGTGCACTGACGTGTGTTTGGTAGGAGCGTCGTCGACTTGCATTTCGTCACTGTCGCTCGCCTGCCCGCAGGACAGAAATGAACACGGTGCATCTTCGATTCGTGCGAGGATCCTGCATTAAATGACAGGCGAGCGAGTCAACAACGCACAAAAAGAGTGCACACTCAGAACTCGACGACCATCAAAGGCAGTAAGTTCTTGAGTGGAAAGAAGCTTTCGGACCTACAGACAAACACTGTCTGTGCATTTCAGACGACAAAGCTTTTGAACTGTTTTTAGAATTAATACTAACAGAAACTTTTGTTCCCTAGGTTTTCAGTCCCACAGATAGCTTGTGTAATCTCAATTTTGGAACGGCTTTTATTCCTTGTCACCATGCACCTACTAATCACAGCTCAAGCAGCACATGGTTGCTTGGACAGGCAAGCATACAATGCACAGACGCAAGGAGAACCAAATAAGTGAGAGAGCTTCGTTCTCTCACAACTCTTTCCATAGATGTTCTACATGAGTGGCATTCAATGACACAAGTTCCTTTTAACTTGGCCTATCAATATGTTTTCAGCAATCAGAATAAAAATTTTCTGTGAACGATACGAAGCTTGAGCAGGGATGTGATAGCTGCACTGACTGTGCCACACTGCTCCGAAAGAAGAATCCTGCGATACCCTGCTACATTTTTGCCATTCCAGACCAAACATGGTGTTTTCGTATTTTAAAAACGAAACAAAGTTGAAACAGGAGATCTATTTTATCCTCATGGACACACATTAAGCTACAGTGGTTGTAACTATGCGTAGATCAAGAAAAAATGCGCACACTTGTGCAGAGCTGGTCAGACTACATATCTATTACAACATAGACCACTTACCGTAATTACTCGAATTTAACGCGCACCTTTTTTTCCGATTAAGCGAGTTCATAAATTGCATGCACGTTAAAATCGAGTATGAAAAAAAAGATGAATACGATCATTCCCTTGCCATCGGCATTTTCAAAATGGCCGTCCCCTACGTGCTTCGGCATGGCGCGGTGGCCGTTTCTGCCTATGTGTTTCCCATGTGCAGCACTTTGTACGTGTACTGTGGAGTTCGTCATCTTGTAGTGCATTAGCATCGACGGCATGGAAGGGCCGACTCCAAAAACTCGAGTGCACCACGATGCCGCTTTTAAAAGAAAAGTCATCGCGTGTGCAGAAACGGACGGAAATCGGGCTGCATCGCGGTCGTTCGGAGTTCCGGAAACGTGCGTGCGGGACTGGCGGAAACAAAAGCAGAATATTTTGTAGGTGTTCTGTGAGATTGTCGACAGAAAAGCATTCACGCAAAGGCTTTAGTAGACCACAGCAGGGTCGGTTTCCGCAAATTGAAGAGCTGCTCGGCGAGTATGTGCTTGAGCAGCGAGCGGCCCGTGACGACAGAACTGCTCCAAGTGCGGGCTATGCAGTTAGCCTTAGAAAAAGGGCTAATGCGGAGCCAGTTAAAAGCGAGCAGGTGCTGGACTAACTAACTTTATGAAGAGGAAAGGCTTTTCCCTCCGAAAGCGAACGGGCATATGCAAAAAGTTTCTGGAGGAGTACGATGAAAAGCTTCACAGTTTTCAGAGGTTCGTCCTAAACTTGCAGCACAACAACGGCTACCTGCTTGGGCAAATCGGGAATGCCGATCAGATGCCTTTTTACTTCGACATGCCTGGCACCACAACCGTCAAGAAGGGGGCGAAGCAAGTTCGCGTGCTGACATCGATCCACAGTAAAACTACAGTGACGGCAATGCTCTGTTACATGTCAGATGGGCACAAGCTTCCGCCGTACCTCATATTCGAATGGAAGACACTCCCGAACGGAGTTGTTTTTTCAAGTCTTGTGATCGTGCGGGCCAACTAGAAAAATCTGTGCGCGTTGCAATCAATGTCTTGTTTTTCTTTTCTTTTCTGTCATAGAAACCGGGTGCGCGTTACAATTGAGGGCGCTGTAGAATCGAGTAAATACGGTATAACAAAAGTCAACAGAGGAGTGAATCTCCTCACCGTAATTGAAACGCCGTTTTTGAAAAACTGCTCACAAGCAAGGCATGATGAACAATGCAGTTGTGCAATTCAGAGAATCAAGTCGTGCGACAGAGATGTAAATTTTCATTCACCTAAACTTACTAATGTTGGAAAATTAATATGCGCAGACCTGCAGTGCCAACAAAGCAAAAGCAATATCAGTCGGTGCTTCGTGTGTGAACACAACAGACGGGTGAAGCTTTTCGAAAACGGGACGCAAACGACTATATGTCTTTTTGTTTGTTTTTTATGCCACACGCACAGAAAGCATCTGTGGCACTCCTAAATAAAAAAAAGGCTCTGCACTAGAAAATTGGTGACTAACCTTCCATAGTTGCTCTCTTATGTGTTGGACTTTCCTGCATTCCACCTGCTTTTGAATTCCCAGGTGCAACATGGAAAGCAGTGAAGACCATGCTCCAATTAGTACTATGCCTAATTATCTTGTACCGCCAAGCTTCCTAATCTCTTCTGCTTATTTAACTTCCTGTTTACCCCTCAGCGCTTGCCTTCCTTTGGAATCCAGTTTGCTACTCACAAAAATTGTGATCATTTATGGCATACTGGGTGCAGTGCAGGTGTACATGCAGTAGCTGCCCTCAGAAAGTTTAAAAAAGGCTACAAATGCGTTACCAGCAGGCCTGACTGTATTTCTTGATTTTGACTAATATTTTTGTACTTATATGGACATACGTTTTGTTGCATGAGCATGTGGCTGGCCTACACCGCACAGCATTTACCTCATTCCAACCAGCTTATGCGATAAAGAGTACTGTGCGTGTGTCACGTGCAACACTTATCTTGACAGCAGAAACCTTAATAGTGCCCCAGCTTTGACATAGCCAAGTGAGCAATCTGCCTCTTTGCTCCATCGATTTCGCCAACAATTTTACTTGCCTTCACTCACTGTGAATGGCGAGAAGGTATCCGGAGACTTCCACTCACATCGGTTGCGCGTGCGTGCTCACACAGTACGACAATGCAGACAGTTCGAGCATCCACGTTCACTGCAGCTATGGATGACAGCTTTCACTTTTCCACACACCACGAAACACATTCTTAGCCCCGTCAAGAAAGACCTCAATACTGTTGCTTCAACGTTTAAGCCAAATCAGGCCGGTCTTCATAATAGACCCTCTCCAAAATCCACAAGAGTGCTTTTCCTTGTTGCACATTAGCGCGAAACTCGAGGCATCAACTGTTGTGCTTCAGAGCAACAAGAGGTTATAGCTTCAGGTGCTGGGGCTTGTTTATTATGCGTGCTTATATCGAGTCAGCTTAGTCTTCGTTTTCCATGTCATGGTAGAAGCAAACTGTGCTTGAACACATGCTGTTTGCAATAAATGACTAGTTGCGACTACTGATTGATATGTGGGGTTGAACGTCCCAAAACCACATGCTTATGAGAGACGCCATAGTGGAGAGCTCCGGAAATTTTGACCACCTGGGGTTGTTTAACGCGCACCCAAATCTGAGCACACAGGCCCATTACATTTCCGCCTCCATCGGAAATGCAGCCGCCGCAGCCCGGATTTGATCCCGCGACCTGCGGGTCAGCAGCCGAGTACCTTAGCCACTAGAAACTAGTTGCGACCAGTTCGGCTAACCATACTGTAGAAAAGCTTGTTTTACAGTTATGAAAAGCATCTGTTACAATTACAAACAAATTCCGCAGACTTATGATACTCTTACGATAATCTGTTGCAACACAAGATTAATAAAAACATATGTGCACAAAACGGTGTCAAGGCTATAACCGAGCTGAGATCATTGTGATGACATACGGTACATCTACCAAAAGCAGTGATACAGAGAAACACGTTCAACCTCTTTTCAAAGGTGGTAGCACACTCAGCTAACATAAAGCTATGTTGAAATCTTTTCTCTGCACTGAAGTGTATTGCAAAGACTTTGGTTGAAAATAAGATGTGATGCTTGTACCAATAACTGTGTTGAGCACTTGATTGTATCAAGACTGATCCCGAATATACAAAAGTGAGTTGCGTCTATAAACTAGACTCGGCTCATGCAAGATAATTATAGATTATTTGGAAAGGCTTTTGTCTCAGAATGAATGTGCATAACAGGCTCAGATTGATGATGATGACATCGTGCCTGAAATAGATGTTGGATTAAATCGGCAATATTGAACAACACTCACGGACTTTGTGGATAAGGGGGTGCAACGTCTTGATCACCAGTATCCACTGCTGCATGGCACAGAACTGAAGCACTCCTTGAGATGACGCGCAGCTTCGCTTTGTTTAGAATTTCATCTTCGGGTGCAAGATCGACAAAGTCGTCCAGGTCGGTGTCATACACCTGGATCTGTTTGGGACAGGGAATCGCATTTTTTAAAAAGAACTTTTATGCATTCGAGTATGTAGCAATCCCCAAAGAAAGGCATAGTTAAGCATATTAATCAGTGCATTGTCTATAATAATTTGCAGGATTTTTTCATCCTTACACTGCAAAAACAGTGGCACCATCAGGGATGTGTTTTTTGTCATTCTGTTGTGCCTCTTGTTTTAACAATCTGCGACTAAGACGTCCAGTCTATGAATAGAGCGAACACCATCAGCATTACACCGCATTCGTGACAGGAAAGGCATCAGGATATAGTTTGCACAAACACGCCACACGATTGCTGCTCTGCAGCAGGCCAGCCCAGCAGGTTAAGCTGTTTTGACAGCACCGCCTGCCACGGACCGAAAACAGCCTTCACACTTTCGATGCACCACTGTTGCTGGATCCATACTATCAATCGGTAAAAGAAAGGCGTGCATTGAACTCCTTCAGGTGCTAATTGATTCTGCTGAAAGCTTAAGTCACGTTTTCCATTTGCTGCACAGAATTAATTAAATATGTACATTGTTATAACACTCCAAATTTTAGTTTATACTAATTTTCATCGAAGTAAATCAGATATAGACTCTCTTATGTCAGTGAACGTGATCTACCAAAAAAAAAAATCCCATTCGGTAAACACCGAAAGAAGCAAACGTTGACGTAACAACCCTATACGTCTACACATGAATAATCTAGGCCAGCAAGAACCCATTCATCTGTTTTCAGACTCAAAAAACACTTCACAAGTATCATTCAAACATTCACTACTATCAGAAGTGTTTCACTTTGCCGCAACAAATTTATGAAGCCATTAAGTACTGCTCCTTTCTTCAGCCTTTCCCTGCACCCTCTTGGCTTTCACACTGTTCCTGGTCCAATGTCTTGAATGCAACTGCATTAATAATGGCAACCCATTGATAAGTGAGAACAGCAAACTGTTGTTTCACGGGCTGGGGCAATATTTCACTTGGGAGCTTGTTTATTACAGTAGATCCCAGGTATATCAGACTCAGATTTATGAAATTATTGGCTATATCGAACAGCTGAGAAATCCCCTTAAAATTTCCCATGCAAAAGCACGAAGCTGGTGTACACATATATTGAACTGCCGTTGAGCAAAACATCCTATATATCGAGCGCTGCGCCGTGCTGAAGCCGAGAGAAGGAAATTTTCTATTTCCTATCAAATATTATTTTTATTTTAGCCACATTCTAAAGCATTCAAATTCTTTGTATGCACGTGTTGTTGTAGCAGTGCTATTTTATTTTATTAATCTGGTTGGCTTTGCAGCCCTTGAGAGTGTACAGGCTTGTTTGATGTATAATGCCTGACCATAGTGTTTCTCAAAGAAGCCAATCTCTTATCCTTTTTATAGCATTATTTTCTTCTGAGTTCGCCGAGATAATGCAGGTGTTCCACTGCATCAACCACATTTTCCGCTTTTATTATCCTGGTAGGATTATGATTGTTATTATCTGCAAATTAAGTCCTTTATCAGCAATGGTGCGTGAACATAAAAACTGATGAAACAAAACGAGATGTCCATTTAGAATGCTGGTGTTGGGCCACCTTTCAAGGTTCCTCCATATAGGGTTTTACCACATGGAATTTTAAGAATCGGCATGCCTTTCATTTTCATTAATTTTTAGTTGTTTTCAATCATTTGACTCATCATCAATTAAATATTTTTTACAGTAATATAAGAGTAACCACATTACTTTTTCACAGTAACTTGAACTGCAACAGGTTACTTTTGGAAACCGCACCGATACTAGAAAACAATATTTCGGTCCTCATGATAGCGATAGTTCACAAACAGTGCCGGTATAAGCACATTGAACATTGAACTCTGTGCCACCACACATGCCTTTGGTGGTAGCAGGCGCATTCTTCTCGGCCTTGGTAAATACAGCAGCTAAGCGCTGGTGGAAATGCCTTGAACTATTGTCCAAAAAGAGGGAAAGCTTTATTTAGTCTGTCTGAACGGTTTTCCCTTTAAATAACAGCCCTTGTGTTGTTGGATGCCATAAGTCTTGAAGAAGGGATTAAAATCCTGCACATAAGACGAAAAGAAAGAGGATGGGTGCTGTTTTTTTTTTTTTTTCGTCCTATGTTTGTGCAGTTAATCACTTCTTTTAAACATGTACAAACTAGCCAACGTCCTGATGCTTGCTGAGTCACTAGTATGAGCACTCGTGCTACAATAACGAGCATATTGCACGGCAACTCAGGGATGAAGCCTCACAGCTTGACAATACGCCAGTGAGGTTTATCATGACAAGCTATGAACAATGCCAGCTTTCTTTTGAAAGAAAATATTTTGCACCAAACTTTCCGTGGTTTACAAGAATATGGAACACCTGCAGATTTATCAGCGTCACACCGTTTTGGGAAAAATTGAAGGTTTCCGGCAAAATTTAAGGGGTAAACATCTACATTTAGAAATTGTTGTGACGCTATCGACATGCAAGTAAAAAAAATAACGTATTTCTTTCATTGACACGTGTATGTTCAGGTAATCGCTAACTTTTATTACTTTGTATCAATATCATGACTGAATCAGAGCAATTGTAGCAAGACAGGTTTGTTTTTACCTTTGACCATTGTCTCTACAGTTTATTTCTCAAGTTTATTATTATGATTACACTACCAAAACAGTTATTTTCTTTCTTCTTGGTTTGTTCTGCAGCCACACATTTTCGTTTGCATCTACCCGTGACGCTAGCAAGGCTATCGGTCTTGGCGCTTTCACTTGTCTAATTCCCGAGGAGAAAAATGTGTGCATACAATAATGGCCAAGATAAACTTACTCAAATAATGTAGCCATGCAAGACTAAATGGTCTAATTGCAGAATGGTCTAAAATGTGAACTATCTGCCAACTTTCACTGCTGTTTCTCAATTTGCTTTGCTTTTCACTGTCGCACCCCCCAACAAAAATACTCTTATGAAACCAGCGGTTAAGCAAAGGGCACAGTAAAAGAACAAAAAAAAAGGGCCAACTCGCAGTCAGATATGGATGTTCTTCTAGGGAGTTCTTACATGTATCGGCTCATTCACTACTCTAACACTACAATGGGAGAATCCATGATTTCACCTTTTCCTATCATGCACATACGACATTAAAATATTATAAAAAAGCCAATTGCTGTATAAAACAAACCAAGAAAAGGTGACACACGTCCAAAATAATGAAAAAAAAAATGTTACTACACGAACAGCCATGTTGCGCTTGTGTTCCAAGTTGTTCATCTCTGACCGATAATGGACCACTGACACTAAAATAAAACCTTTGAAATGTTTGTATTGTTTAGTTCTTATGTATACATGGTCAATTCTGGTTGAATATTACTGGCAAACGTTACATCAAAGGCATCCTAATTTGTTTTCTAAATTAAGCGTGCGTGCTCATCCGACTTAACAGCCTCTTGCGACATGACCATTAGTATAATGTAGATGAAGGCCCTGTGTGATGTTTTAGAAGAAAAGCGAGTATTACAGACGTTGAATTGCATATGAAGGGCGCACACAAAAGCACAATGGGCGCCTGACGAAGGCGCTTGTTCCTTGCCCCTGTGGGTCTGTTGGCGGGCGGCTCTCAAGGTGGTTTTGGCTAATTAGGCCAGAAATGCCCTCATTTCCTGAGGGGACACGCTCTAATTGGGACATATTGACTCCGTAATTACAAATGCTAACCGAAAACTATTCTTCCTTCGAAGAGCTCTAAAACATTCCAATTCCACGGTGCGTACTCTAGCGTACAGGACTATCATTCGCCCAGTGTTAGAATATGGAGTGATTGTTTGGGACCCCTTCACTAAAGCTAACATAACTAAATTAGAAAACGTGCAGAAGAAGGCAGTCCGCTTTATCTTTAATAGCTTTGAACTCCTACATCGTGCCAATGAGCCTTCAGTTACCGAAAGAAATCGTTTAATACGACTACAATTTCTTTACCAAATAATTAAAGGGCATTATAAGCTTGATGTTTCCAATATCATTTCTTTTTCTTCTGGGTACGCCACCCGCCAAAGGCATCATGATACTTACAATAACCCCTTTCCGGTCCCTAAATAACTGCTTCAAATATTTCTTTTTCCCTTGACAGTAACTCAATGGAATGGACTAACTAATAACCATGTGATGGAGCCGTCCTTAAAGTTGTTTGCAGCAAATTTGACCTGATTGTTCACATCATGCCGTTCTATTTTTTGTTTGTTTGTTTGGTTTATGCATTCTTGAGTGCCAACATTGTGAAAATATATCTGTAACCACCCTGCTAAAATCTCTGTAATAGGGATTGCAGTATGAATAAATAAATAAATAATCAGGCTTAACTCTTACTGAAACACCAACATCGTTTTGTTCTTTGCCCCGTGCAAGGCCTTTATTTGGAAACTGTGCTGTTACCATCAACAAAGCTTGAGTACATGTTGCCTAGGCATTCTGCCACTTTTTTCTTACCAATTTAGGCACTTTTTTCGAAATGACCCTAAGATTAACGATGCTAGGAGCAAATTGTACGGTACTTTAGAGTGCTCACAATTTAATTTTGGTATTACCAGACACAAAGGTAGAAATATCGCCAGACAAACATTTTCGTCAGACCTTAAAATTTTTGCTAGGTTACCAACGAGGCTGGTCTACTATTGATGCACACAACTTGGGAAGTATGCAACACTTTCTCCTCAGCAGCGAATGCACACGAGCTGGCACCAACGCCCGTGCATTTCAGACTTGACCTCATGAATAGCACCCGGCCTTCGGAAAACATTGCCCAGTGCATGAGTGGCACTACTTCTTTAGTCACGGAGGAGGTCATGATCAGACTATAGCCTTCTATAGAAAACGCCATCCGACATACCCCAATTGACCAGCCTTGGAACGCTTATTCATCACATGTATATACGAGTCCGAACGATATGTCTTGTGCTGACACAGCTAGGGGAAGCGTAGCGTCCCCCGTCGTGGCGCGCGGTCGACGCGACACGATCAGCTAAGAGGAAAAAAAAAGAAAAGTAAGGGGGAGGGGGGTAGCGCATCACCTCCTGCGACTCTATTCAGTTTTCCCCGTCATCCCAAATACTGAGACGCGATATCTTAATCGCACAGCTGCGCACACAGCAAGAGAACGCGCCTCGACTTCTGTAATGGACGGTTCATTCCGTTAATTAAAACGGCCTCTTAATTGCGCAGCAGCGCCGCGCTCGACTTCTGCTAGGCTCGGTTCATTCCGTTAATTAAAAGGACCAGCGTCGCTCATGCACTCGCAAAATGCACCGCGGATAGCACCAAACTCTTACAGAAAAGCCACAACTACAAAAAACAATTTTCTGCCAAATTTAGCGGCAGTCTGGCAACAACCACTTCTCCAGTCTGGCAACCCTTTATGCAACGCCAAAAGGAATTTTGCCGAAAACTAAACGTGATGTAGAGGTTTAAAGAAGAAACACAAGAAAGTGGCGTTAGGGATGCCAGTCCGAACGTGAAGGTTCCGGGCGGGTTTTGTTTGCGACATGCAGCATGCGTTTTGCTTTAAGCTGAGGAACTTGTTGAGCTCGCGACTGACCACAAGTGACAGCAGTTGGAACATGCAAATAAGGAAAATCTACCAGCGTGTTCTCGAGATCGACGTCCACGATTGCCGTCACTTTTTGCAGGAATTCGGCGTAGGTTCCCGTTGCCAGCTTCAACTTTCGCCGGCTGCCGTTTTGTAATATGACGAGGCAAAATACGGCGCTCATTTCGACGAAAGCAAAAACGCGGTGGAAGCACGTGACTCGACAGAACGCAAGATCCGCACGTTCGTACACGAACGAGCAACGCGGGAAAATGCGAGGAAGTACTCAGTGTTGCCAGGTCGGACAAGACGGAACAGCCAAAAGCCGAAGACCCTGTTTGTGGCCGGAATGTAGCCAAAAAAGACCAAAAATGGCAACAAAATTTGTAGCCAAATATAGCCAACCTTATTAGCAATTTTTTTCGATATATATTTGATTGATTAATGTATATGTGGGGTTGAACGTCCCAAAATAACCGTATAAGAGATGCCGTAGTGAAGGGCCCCGAAAATTTCGACCACCTGGGGTTCTTTAACATGCGCCCAAATCTGAGCACACGGGTAACATGGGCCTACAACATTTTCGCCTCCATTGAAAACGCGGGTGGCATTCAAAACGCCGAAAATCAAAAGGCCGAGCTATAGGAATGCCGAAGTTTGAAACAGCGGAAAATCGAAACGCCGAAAATATAAAGAGTCGTAAATTTAAAATGCCGAAAAATCAAAATACCGAAGCATCAAAATGCTGAAACATCAAAATGCCGACATCACCCAGCTATAGTGGAAGATAATGTATAATAACAAGATAAAGGCTCCACGGGCTCTGTACGATACAAGCATGCGCTTTCGGCCTCGTTTCCAATAGCCATGTTCTCTTCGAATATGGTTCAGCCATTCGAAACTCACAGCCATCTATGGTAGTGCAGGATTCGTCCTTGAGACCGAGCCCCTACATAGCTCATGTGGGCAGTCCACTTTCCTTTTCCTTCTCACAATCTGGCGCAAGGCTTCATCACTCGGAAGGTGTTGCCTTGAAGACGCTGGTACATATTCCGTGACTTGCTGCATAAGCTTCACGGGTGCCTTGCCCGAGGCCACCGCCGGAGCTTTGATCCGCTCTTGAGTGCGAAGAACTGTCGCTCTAGAGACATCCAGAGCATGGATAGCGTGGACCACTTTTTTTTTTCTGACCGACTTTGCAAGTACCTTATTTATGAAGGTCGGTAATCATTGTAGCATTACACATGTCTAGCCTCTCGCACCTCCAGTATTGTCTAGAACGTGTACTTTTTTTTAAGCATCTACCCATAATCATCTTTGCATCAAAGTTCTGTTGTTCTCTTCTGGGAGCACACCGCAACAGTGTATTCTTCCATTTGAAATCAAATGACAACTGTCTCATATTGCTGCTGCTTTTGTACTCCGAACGCTGGACAGCACTGCAATTTTTTTTTCTGCTGACTCACAAGAGCCGTCCTGTACAACTGATATGCCGAGCTGCACAAAGGGTAACACATGCTGTTTGCAATAAGTGACTAGTTGCGACTATTGATTGATATGTGGAGTTAATGTCCCAAAACCACCATATGATTATGGGAGACGCCATACTGGAGGGCTCCGGAAATTTCGACCACCTGGGGTTCTTTAACGTGCACCCAATTCTGAGCACACGGGCCTACAACATTTCCGCCTCCATCGGAAATGCAGCCGCCGCAGCCGGGATTCGATCCCGCGACCTGCGGATCAGCAGCCGAGTACCTTAACCACTAGACCACAGTGGCAGGGCGCATATGTTTTATGTAACCAGTTCTTTACAGTTGCGCAACGATGTCAACAGCAACACGTGTATTAGCAACGATGCCAGGCATGGTATGACTGGTATTATTGCCCAGGAGGCCTTCAAGGAAACTATGTCAAAGAAATAAATAAATAGGTATGACATTTTGGCACAAGAGGATGGTAGCCCTGGACACTGCTTTATAGATCATTTGCAGTGGACAGTGCCTATAACTATAAAATTCACGTTAACCCGACGTGGCGGCAGCATCGAAGGAGTAGATGTGTAATGTTTATACACTTCAATAGCCAGCCGCAAGCAACTGACGTTTGAAGAACTTACGCCTGCCTGAATAGTGTGTGTCCCCAAAGCGATTCCAAGGCATCACATGGCATTCGGATAGGTTCCTGCTGGTACCATTTTATTCATAGCATTCATCGGGTCAACGCTGTTGATGTTGGTTCTGCTTCACACACTCACATTTAAGTCACCAATGTATGTTGCAGTATAGTTGCTTCCGCGACGTCCCTCACACAGCTTATTCACACATTCACGCGTTCCAAGTTACACACGTGTTACTGAAAGCACTGGATTGGAGCACTATACATGTAGGGACGCGGTATTTTCGACGTCACGTTAATATTGTCAGAACGTCACATGCAGGCACAGACGGGTTGCTGCCAACCCGCTATCACATCGAAACCGGTCAACCGCAAATTGTCATCGAAGTTCCCATCGTGGAGTGCCAGTACGATCTTAATATTTGGTTCCTATGACGTCACAGTCGAGATATCTGTACAGTCATATCCTATTTTGAGATTATTGTCTTTGGGGGCAACCACAGCTGTATGTGCAGTAAGAACATTCTCTGCCGATAAGTGCCCCGACACCTTTTCTATCTTTCTGCGTCGAGCAGTGACAGTTTTCGGGAGACATTGGCGACTGCTATCTCATTATCTCTGCACGCGTTGATAATGAAATGCGTGACAAATTAGTTAGCGACGTGGTTCTCCCCAAAACGCCACTGACGTCCATACAACCATAATCATTATTTAAACTTGATTTCCAGACAACCGACACATGCCCGAATCAATTAGTCATAAAGTTATCCGTTGTAACTATCAGTATTCTGTAGAGGAACTTTCTGGTGAAGCTATCAGGTCCATAGATAGATCAATGTAAACAGTGCAGAAAAAAATGATAACCAGCACGTACAGAATGCTGAAATTAGCAAACATATCACCACTGTAGCCCGTCTCCGAATGATCTTTTCGGCAACCGAAGCGAAATCTCATTCAACGAACACATGCATATGCGCGCGACCGCATAGTCACTCATAAACTGACTTTGCGTAACGAAAATGGCGGCAGAATGAACACCAGGAAATTGTCACGCAGTTTCTCCAAAGAAACTACGTGAAATTTTTCTTGCGGACGCCGCCTGTACTGAAAAATCTGAAGGTTTTTTTTACACATTTTTTTTTAATTCTCAGACGGCGATTACCAGCATGGACACGTGCCACCACAGGAGATGACGTCAATACTTTCGTAATACTAACACATAAGGGATGCCAAGGCGCCTTTGACATAGATAGGCCCTCCTGTCGAAATGTCGGCCAGCCTGCCTGAGGCATTTCCTTTGTCCTTTCTGCATATTCCGCCGCGTGTTTACATCTGTCGGCTCCCATCAATGTTTTGGACTTCCATAGTGGAGGGAAAAACTGAACAGTTCAGCGACACGGTGGTGGACGAGGTCTAACCACCGTTTACCAATAGGCCGAAACACCCAGAGCAGTCACGTCAAATGACGTAGGTTCAAGCCCTGTATACACCACCTGGAACACCTTCTACGCCGATCTACACCTTTTTATATTCCTTAAAGCCTCTCTTCTGGCCTCATTTTGCTGTACTATTGTCACCTCAAGACATGTACATCCCACAAGGCCTTTTAGAGCTTCTTCCAAAAAGAGCCCAGTGTGAGACGTCCCTAAGTTCTTTGATCGACTTTTATATAGTGCTAAGTATACTTCTGACTTTATGTGCACCATTCAGTGTGTTCCCAAACGCACAAGACCAGGAACCGTCATACCTTTGCGCACACCTCGGAGCACCTCGCACCTTTTATGTCCCCCCGATGCGCTGTGTTTCCTTATAACCATGATTATGATGGCCTATGCGAATGGCTCTCACCGACCCTGGGGGATCATCCAAGACAAAAGTTATCACATGTGAATCGTATATATAATGAATATATAATTAGTTATAAAATGGTTAGAAAAAAATAATCTGCAGCTTTTTCCGTTCTAGAGTTGCTGCAATGGTTTATTTTCCTGTACCTTCATGTCCCTGTTGTCTTAATTTACCTATTCTTTGTGGCACTTGCATTGCTACCCCAAGTATTTCCGATTTAGTTTTCGGCGAAAATTTCGATCTTTCTGTATACTTCCCTGTCTTTCTGTCTCTGGTTTTTAGGGGCGAAGCTCCTTATGGCGTGGCTTGGGCGTCCCTCGTATGTAACCACCAGTGGCACATACCCGAAATAGGTATAACACTTGACCTCCAAGGTGGTGCCAGTGAGAGATTTCTTCTGTGCGTTGTTTAGCAATAAAAAATAGTGCTCAATGTACATGCCAATGGCTGCTAATGGGGAATGAGAGACATGAGCATTCGGCTTTTAGTCAACGCGCACGCTGCGATCCCCATTAGGAGCCATTGGCATGTACATTGAGCACTATCGGACAAGAAAGGGATGCTACATTATACTCGCTGGGTGTAACCTCCTTAGCTTTAGAAAGGTTTAGCGAGCGTTGAGCCGCAGTGCCATGAATACAATGAACTTGTATATACCATGAATGAACTCAAGGTGGTTAAAAATGAGAAGTAGATACGAAGCGCAAGCCGTAAGAAAGTAAAAGCCGAATTCTCCTGTCTCTCATTTCTCATTAGCAGCCATTGGCATGTAAATTGAGCCCTATCTGACAGGGAAAGGTTGCTACGTTATACTCGCTGGGCGTAACCTCCTTGGTTTTCGAAAGGTTTAGCGAGCGTTTGGTCGCAGTGCCATGAATACAGTGAACTAGAATATACCATGAACTCGAGGTGGTTAAAGGTGGGAAGTGGACCCAAAGCGCAGGCCGTAAGAAAGTGTGCGTGTGCCACCTCTCGTTTAGTCCTTGGAATGTACGCTGGATGGCGGTGCTTCTATATGGGGAATATATGATAAAAAGATGCGAGATGGTGGGACTTGGAGTGTTGAATAGATGAACGAACGGACACACAAACAGATGCATGGATGGACGCATGAACGGACGCAGGGGCGGGTGCACGAAAGAACGCAGGAACGCGCGCACAAACAGACGCATGGACGGTCACACAGACGGACGCATGGAAGGACGAATGCTTCGCCCCACTCTCCATCATTCACTCCGTGGATATGCTGCCATTTTTTGCTCTCTCCCTCTGTACTCGTTTTCTCATCGATCAATCTTATAACAGGCCAAGCCGGAGCGGTGAGTCATGGGATTTGGCCGAATTTCGTGGACAATGCCCGTTCATGACGATACTTCTTTGCGGAGCGAGGACGTCTTTTGGCGAGCTTTAACAACTTCGCTCTCAATTATCCTGGAAGCAGCTCCTTAATCATCAGGCCGGCCTGTATATATGTGACAGATTAAAACCACTGATGTTACACCTTCTAACGCGTGTATCCATCCTTACAGTGTACAAAAAGGACAACATCGGGGACATTGGACAGGAGTAGCCCCGCCATGGTGGTCTAGTGGCTAAGGTACACAGCTGCTGACCCGCAGGTCGCGGGATCAAATCCCGGCTGTGGCGGCTGTATTTCTGATGCAGGCGGTAATGCTGTTGGCCCATGTGCTCAGATTTGGGTGCACGTTAAAGAACACCAGGTGGTGAACATTTCAAGAGCCCTCCACTGCGGCGTCTCTCATAATCATATCGTGGTTTTTGGGACGTTAAATCCCACATATCATTCAATCATTGGACAGGACTAGACTGAGTGGCATTTGGTATCACGAGCTTGCAGTTTCTCCCCCAAAAGGAAAGTGAAAATGCTGGCCTCCAAGACTGTCTACCGTCACGCAGCGGACAATATCAGAGGCCAAGCGCCACCAGTTTTCACTTGGGCGATCTCCGCTGGAGGCTCTGTGCGGAACGGGAAACGATCCATTCAGTGAACTTGGCAGAATCGAGAAGTTCCCAAATTAAGTCATCACGACTTTTTATTTTCTTGCTTTTTTATTGTCACGAGCATCACAGCATGGAACCCCTATGGACGCAATGTGGCATTCGGGTCAGTGAGCATCCATCATCACATTTGATGACAATAAACAGCAATTAATAAAAAGCATTTACAAGATAATCAACGCGCTCACAAAGTGGCAGGGGCGTAGCCAGAATTTTTTTTCGGGAGGGAGTCACCTCCTTGATTTAAGGGGGGGGGGGGGGGCACTCCTTCGGAACGGCCATTTCTCGCTCTCTATGTCATGGCAAATAAAAATTTCTGGGGGGGGGGGGGGGACGAGTCTGGTATGCCACACTCTGGCTACGCCCATGCAAACACCACACCACTACAAAAGACAAAAAAAAGGGTACAACATTATAATTTCAAGTAACAATTGCAATACAGAACATTCTCGTGACATTATCATGATAAAGAAAAGCAAAATTTACGAACCCCCCCAAAAAAAAGGAGTTTACAAAGCGGCTGGTGAACACAGGATTAAAATTACCAGGACAAGTGGGACAGTCGTCAGATGCTATAAATAAAACGGCTTTGCAGTTTCGAGAAAAGGTATACGGAATCTTGCTAGTAAATTAAAAAGTATTGATACATTGTGCGCCCAACTCAAATACAGTGCATATCTTCGAGCGGGTCTTTTGCAAAACACTTCGACAAATAGCAATTATATGATGTTAGGAGTAAATTCACATGTACCGTACGCCCGCTAAGTGGTGTATAAGGCAGAGTTGACGGTAATCTAGTGTGATAGTCTTTACATGTTTCAGCTACGTCATCATTTCATTATGCATTAATGTCACAGCCATGGTTAGGACGCTGCAAGGCAACTATAAAGCAACAGTGAGGACGATGGAATTTAGCAAAAATAATCATATTATAGGGCATAGTTTCTCCAAGTGGAAACAGTGGACAACTGCTACTGGGTTTGCAACAATATCCTCGCTTGCCACCATGAAATGCATTTGATTTAGAATTTTTATGGAAATTTAGATAGGGATGCCCTGGACTTACTGGAAGATGGTGCATATATCTTGTGACGCTGCGTGCAACGGCAGTCACGGTGTGGCAGTTTGGGCTAGATGGTATGAGATGACGATAGTTATAGCGCGATAACAGGACGAAGACATAGAGACAAGAAGGACACGAGCGCTCCTGTCTTTCTTGTCTCTTTGTCGTAGTCCTCTTCTCGTGCTATAACTATCGTTCAGCCATGGACACACCTAGTGCTTGTGAAGGTAAATATGATCAATAAGGCAACTGATTCATAAATGGGTTCCTGCAATACATTAGCACACAAAACAGAAGGCACAATGTTTGTGTGGTGAGAATTTGGTGCTTCCCTGGTTCTTATTTACCCCAATAGATGGCGCCACCTATCTAGCTTGTAAGGGTTCTCGCGTTTATGGTCTCAGTATTCTAGAACCCGTGTTCTGAAACGAGCCTCGCTTCCACTCGACTGAAAAAATTTCGGTTCTCACGAAATAAGAATGCCTATTGCTCATGTGCAGTGAAAATCATTTGCCAAAGATCGCGATTTGCACTCGCACTACAGCTTGATTTGAGTCGGCGGCTGCTGTCTCCGCAAAACGGACATCGCGTGTAGCGATGAACGAAGACGGGTTTGCGAATTGGGGCCACGTGCGTAAAGCCTATAGTATTTCACGTTCCGTAAAAAGTCCACCTTCCCTAAAGGCCAGTGCATGCACAAATTTCTTCCTGCATCCGACAACACAGTAAGCAAAAGAAGCGTACAAGTCTCAAAATGCAGTACTTCTAAAATCCAAAGAAAGAGCTTCGAAAGGAAGCTCATTTGCCTTACTGCTATGCAATTGCTTTGAGAAGGACGCAAGTGATTTGAAAGCCTCAACGTCTGAACAACTGTGAAACGGACGATGTGACGCCTTAATTGACAAGTCGTGCAGGACGAAGAACGTCTTAAAATTCAGCTTCTACAGCAGTCACCAAAAAGTGTTGCAGATGCACGAAGCAACTTGTGCGGTTCTAGCGAAAAAAAAAACTGAAAGCTCCGCTACACGTATAATGACATGACACAAAATTAAGAATTGCTGTGACACAGGGGAAAAACTCCGCGCCAAAAGTTTCAATCCAGGATGTCGCCCACCTTCACAAACTGGCGTATGTGCAGCCAGCAGTCGCGATTGAGGTCGACTATCTGCTTCTGACCGTCCTCGCGCCTGTGGCAGCTGACACTGCGCTTGACGACCCCCACGAGGTGCATGAAGTCGTCCAACTCGGAGATGCTCTTCAGACTCCTCTTGATTCGCGACGCTGCCTCGTTTTCGTCGACGGCGGCGAGTTCTTGCACTTTCTCCACGAGTCCTTGGTTGAAGCCAATCAGCTCGGCAGCGGCCCCGCAATACTTGTGCCTCGTTCCCTTTACGAAGTGGGCCGCTCGCGTCGCCAGCGAGTTGTTGCGACGCACAACGTCGTCGATCGCGAACAACTCGGTGGGGCAACTTCCTGAGCAGCTCAAACCGATGCGGAGAAGTGTGTAGTTCTTCGACATGGTCGCGGAGAGCCTGCGCGCCAGCGAGACGGTCGACGCGTCTGTACAGCAGGGGCTGATGGCCACGTCACACAGCGTCCGGCTGGAGTCCAGCATGTTTACGAGAACCTGTGACTCAATCTCGCCGAACAGGAAACCAAAGATTACCAGTTCGCGGATGCTCTTGTTCTTGGCCAGCGCTTGCAACAAAGTCCCATCGAACCACGCGGTCCGGAACGAATCGTTGGGGATGAAAACAAGCCGCAGCTCTCTAAGCGCCGTTGTCTTGGTGATGTATTGCACCATCAAGGACCTCCACATGTCGTTCATCCCCTCCATGTCTATATTCAAACACAACGACTTCACGTGACTGCACATCGGCAACTGGCGCAAGGTGGTGTGCAGTGGCTCGTCGTGAAAATGTGCCCTCCGTTGCAGGGTGATGCAGGACAGCTCTTTGCATTCCGAGAGGGGGGCTGTGGTTTCCTGCCAGAAGCGATGCTTTCCGAGGGAGACGCGCTCCTGCACGCCGGCCTGCCGCACGGCCCGGCATATATCGGCCACATCCTTGTCCTCCAAATACGGGACGTTGACCTTCTTCAAAGAGTTGTTGCACGCGAGCGCAAGGAAGAACAACTTGTAGTCATCCAGTTCCATCCACAACAACATATCCATTGTCAGCTCGCTTAGGGTATTGTTCTCTGTCAGTGCCACCAACCAAAGCGATATCAGGGAGGCCTCTCTCCTGAATGCAAAATAGATGGGTTCCACAATGGAGGGTTCCACGATGGAGGCTTCGATATTGATCAAGCTGTTAACCATGTGTAGGCTTCTCAAGGTTCTATTTTGGATCAGCATACTGACGATGAGTTCATTCTGAGAATAATCCAGGTCGAAACCGATTAGGTTCAACGCGGAGAGGTGGTTGTTGTGGAATAGCGCCCCGATTGTCGGGCTAAGATCGTGCTCAGCATTGAGCTGAGACCCCATGTTCAAAGTGCGCAACGTCTGGTTCAGTCTCAAATAGCGTGTAAACAATGATTTCGAGCTCTGTACACTCATGTTGATGGACAGTGTCGAGATTGAAGTATTACGCTCAAGTCCCTGAACAAGGATGACCGCGTCTTGTTCCTCCAGAATCTGGTAGATCATGTTGAGCGTCGTCAATGATCGGGTGCTTGACAGGAACTTCGAAAAGTCTCGGATGATCACGCTGTCGAAAGGCTGGTCGAAAATTTCCAGCACTTGCAGTTGGTTCAGTTTCGGGAGTGTTGCGACGAAGCTTCGAGACACGCTCGTTGCCAAGTATTGCGACCACAACTCGAGCTTTCTCAGGCTTGGACTTCGGTGCAAAGCTTCACGTATGGGTTGGTCATGGCCCTTCAGTATGATGTCGTCTAGTTCCACCGAGGCGATGCAGCGGTGATGAGCCAGCAAGTGTTGCAGCAGCTTGACGGCATCACTCAGCTGTTCCTCCACTCGATTATATGTCCGCCCGCCAGCTCTCACGATAGACAGTTGACCAGGCGAAAGCTCCCGCAGTTGAAGACCCACCATCCAGAAGAATTCATTCCACAGGCGAAGGTTCTCGAAGATGTTGCACAAGCGGCCCTCGGCACTCGTGCACGGTGTCCGGTAGTCTAATTTGGAGCCCGAGAACCAACTGTGCTCCAGCGACATGTCGGCAGACCGTGCGCTCGGCCTTCCTCGTGAACGACTGCAACTCACTAAAACTGCGAAGACTGTGGATCGTAGCTTCCTTCCGACGTGACCGATGAGAATAAGCGATAGGGATAAGGAGGGGGCTGCCAAAAAGCACCGTCCTTAATCGGTGCCCTGTCTCATTGGCTGTTTGTATCTTCTTTTTTCGGCCTCCCATTTCTGCGAAGCTGCCTAATCTTGACCTCCCTCTAAACCCAGCTGTCCCGATGGCATGCAACTGCAGCCCCTCCAATGAGTAGTCACTGAACAATGGACAGTTTGCAGAATAGTCACCGCGCATGAGCGAGGAAGTTCGTTTTCAACAAGATAGCTTCCATGACAGATTAGCTTGGAAACAATTTTTTTTTTCATTCACCATTGACCCCTACTTTTCCTTTGGTTCGTTTCTCCACTTTTTTTGTTGTTGTTGCTCATGGGGAGCGTACAATGAGGCGATACATTCCTGCAGCAAGCTTTCAAAAGACTTCCGTGTCTTTCGGCACCTTCACTTTTTTAAATATGTAGAAATGTGAGCCTCCTCAGAACTAGAAAATTAGTCTGCAAACCATTCTTCTGGTTGAAAAATATTGCTCTAAGAAAGCCACCTCACACGTGTACCTCCCTCTGTCCCTTGTGTGTATTGTGGTGGGTCATGTGCCCCAGAGACCAAAAAAGAGAAAAAAAAAACGTCCCAGACAGGCTAGGACAGCATCGGGAAGACGTCAGCAGGCTTGACCGACAAAGCAGCCCAGTGGCCGAGCACGGCGAGGTCAAGGTATAGTGTACTGGAATATTCTAGTACACTATAGTCAATGATCCTGGCATCGCCTTTGACAACTCTCGGGGTCATCCACTTGGAGGCCCATTTGCACAGACGTCTTTTCGCGATATATTCAGGCAACACCTGAAAAGGTCAGCTGGTCGGCAGGCGTGCTCCCGAGCCTGCATTATTATAGACTAACGCACATATCCGTGAAAAATGCATGACCCCCCGCCCCACCCCTTTCAGCAAAAGGTGTTGCAAACTATGCATCGCCCCTGGGCCACACATTCGCCCCTGAGGAGGGGTCCGAGTATACGACCCAGAACGTCAGAATTTCACATGTTAAAGTAAATATAAGCTCCGGCATTGATTGAATACCTTGGTTGGTGCCTCTTATCAAAAGTTAAGCCTTCGAAGTGCATTTACTGCGTCTTTTGTGCGTGAAGCTCTACGAAGTGTGTATGCAGGCTTTTATTCATAGAGTGCTGTTCTTGCTCCAAGGGTAGTCATATCTCCCCATTCTAACGAAAGTACTCGACACAGCAATAGCTTCTTGGCAAAATTACCCAAGGCAGCGAAAGCTAATACCCTACTAAAAGAATGACCTGGAGGAAATTTTGAGTTGAGTGAGTCACACGTTTGCTCGGAGGAGAACTTTGGGAAACTCGAGGCAGGATAAATTGTTTAATGGCAAGAGTAACTTGTCCTGCAAGCGAGCCACTAGGGCTCTTCGCTTAGAAAATGCTTTTCGTCGCATATGTACACTACCAGACAGTGCGAAAGAATGCTTGAAACCTTTGACGCGCAGGTGTCCATTCTCGGGGAAAGCGAAGGAACAACGCACGGCAAGTGCGCAAGGCTGTCAATGAGGAAACGGTTTCTGTTCACCACAAACCTTGCAGTAAAACCTACTCGCACTCATAATTTTTCATTGCACGCTCATTTATAATATAGCACGACATTTCTTGCATGTCTAATGTGGTGTATAAGACGTTAATGATGCTAATATTATTAAAGATACACGCTTAGATGCCTCGTCAGGGGCGAAAAGCCACCCTCGGGTTGAAATCAGATTACGAATGAGATTCTGCTCTTCTTCATAGCTGCTTGCGATTCATAGAGGTGTGCGCCGAGAAGTCGCGCGCTGCTGCCACCAGTATGCGCTGCGCCGCCGCCGCCGACGCCAACTGATCGGCGCGCCGCCGCCGTTTATATGTTTTCCTGGCGCTTCATTTATCTACGAATAGATTTTTTCTGTAAACCTGGCTTTCTTTGGCAGTTTATTCTGTCACCAGTAAATTATCGGTCCTTTCTGAATGATGCCCTCTTGTAAACGCATCGCAATCGATTCGCCTGCCAGTTGCAGTTAAATAACTGGATCAGAAGAACTTGTTCAGTGCTCTTAATAACGTAGGAAAGTAGTGTTAATTGGACTGAAAGTAAACGTTAATTTTAAGCTACTTGCAAGCTCACTGAACTTAAGCGAATGCAGGTCGGTGACAGCACCAACGGCGCTAGTTTGGCGAGGACTATATACCAAGATACTCTGGCTGACGATCGAGTCTACACAATTCCTTTCACACAATATGTAGGAATAAAAGGTGTGAAAAGTTCGTGTTGGAATAAATATCAATGCGACTGTGAAAGCGAGTGAAGGAACATTTACAGTTCAAAGTGCAAGATGGACTCTAGTTAATGTAGAAGCGCTTATATGCATATGAAAGCGGTTGCCTTTCATATGCATATGTTTTTTTTTTAGACTATAGTTTAAAAAATCCAGCTGTTTGTGGCAGGCATATTTAGAAAAAGTCAGTTATGGAGCTGGAAAAAGGCCTTTAATGAAGAAAAAAAGAGACGAACACATCAGATGAGGTATGCACTATCAAACAAACGATCCAGTTGGCAGGTTCAGCAAGGTCGACAATTGGGCGAGGTTAGGATCACCATAAACTTCGTGTGAACTACTGCGCAGAACATGAATGCATGCGGATAAAACAGTAAGTACGCAATGCCTTGTGTTTTCCTCATCTTTGTCGTGCACTCGCCAGACAATCAAACCGAGTAATCTTCGAGTAAATTCGACGAACTAGATCTAGTTGCCGATTTATCACAGCAGTGTTTGAAACAGTACATCACTAACCGGCAGCTTGCTGTGCGACTTGCTTCATAATATTCAGAAGAGGAATCCAACGAAAGACAGCCAAGGAGCTTAATGGATTTTGAAGACAGCTTCTCTGCCACTAGATTTAATTACAGTAATTGTAAAGTCCCTTTATAAAGGCGGACCTGAAGATAGTGTTGACAATTATTGACCTATATCAGTTTGCCCATCTTATCCCAAATAGGTGGAAAATTCTTATTGCAATGCATGATTTCTTTTCTAGAAAATGTTTTGCTTATTTCAAGTCGCCAGTTTGGTTTTTGTCTCAGGTCGTGGTACTATTGATCTACTTGACGAATTTGCTGATGAACTGAATGATGATTTGGAACATAGTACGTTTGCCTGTGCTTTATTTTTGGATATATCCGAAGCATCGACACCGTAAATCATTCTATGCGGCTTGAAGAAATATATTTTCTTGGCTTCAGAGGTTTGTCCTACGACTTCTTTAAAACTATCTTTCTCACCGCTTCCAGGTTGTTCGAATAGACAATTGGTTGCCTTTCAGCAACAGGCTTCTTTGAAAGCTGGTGTACCACAGGAATCTATTTCACCTCCTTATTTTTTTAATTTATTCATAAATGATTTTACTTCTGCTGTTCTAAAATGCCTCATATTTCAGTACCCTATGACACTGTCCCTCAACCAAACACGTTTGTTAATATAAAGCATTGTTAATATAAAGCATGTTAATATAAAGCATGTTTATTGCAGAAAGCCGGCCCACACACAACCCAGCAATGCGCGCATAAATAGGCTGTCTGAGTCATTTCATAGTTGCACAGCTAACAGCGCACAGGTGTTACAAACAGCACATTTTCATGAAACACTAGAGTATCGACGCCACCGTGCAATCACTATGTAGCAACGCGAGTTTTTTATTTGTAAGGAAAACTGAGGGATGACTTACACATGACGCTCTTGGCATGTTTTGTTTTATTTTGAAGGCTTCAAATACTTCTCGTTCAAGCTTATTTTTTATTCCTTTGCAAATGACACTTATTGATTTGAAATCAGGGACGCAAAGCCATTGCAGTGCAGATGCGAGTTTACACCAGTACCTGCAGAGAATATAATGCGGTGTTCACAGTCTATCATTGAAGCTGGTCTGCTCTTTTGACTTTTGTAGACACGGCCTCATGACAACGAAATTTCGAAACTCACGTACGTCTGCGCTGCAAAGGCTGTAGCTGCGCCTATGATTTTAAGTCGGGGTGTCATAAAAACAAGGAATCGAGAAATACAATTTAACACGAAAGTTGCGAAGTCTTTCAAAATAAAAAAAAAGACAGCGTGCTGACATATGTGATGCGAACCCTCAGTTTTTAGTCAACGGGCGCACATGGTGTTGATATTTTGGCGTTTTGTGGATTCATCAAATGACTTCATCAACGCACGACTTGATCTATTTCACCATTTACCACAGTACAGACCGATCGACCTCCTTTCAGCATGTTGTACGAGATCTTCAGAAAGATAATCTGAATTGTGCATAGTGTTTTACCATAGATCATCGTCATGCGAATAATCTAATAATTGATAAAACTGCCAAATAAAAAAAAAGAACCCTCTATATATGACAGATGACGAAACGGCATTAAGCTATGTAGAGATTTATCAGCGGTTCTAGAGGTTGTTGAAGTGTTGTGTCCGGTTGTTCTGGCACAGGATATTCGCCAAAACGGGGTCGAGGCAGCTTGAAGATACTAAATTTTCTTTGGTAGAAGGAAACTTGACGTTTATTAAGAATAATTGAATACGTGAAGAACATATCGTGAAACCAGACGAAGATGTCTCCACTTAACCCACGCCCACCCAGGTTGACGTTTTCCACTAGGCATTGCCACCACACTTTACCTATGGCGCCAACGTGTCCCTTTCTTGATGCGAGGACGTGGGTCGGACATAAGTTTCCCACTCGTGCAATGGAGGAACAAAAGGACCGCTGCTCGCCACGCTCAATTATCGGGGGCTAGTTGTCATCTGCCGTGACACCCCTCTCCTCAAGCAGGGCTTTGTGGCCGGGAACCATTGCAGTAGCTTTCGTGGAACACCTTGCCTCGTTGGGCAGCATAGCACCCCACTTCCCCTTCTAGTACACTGTACCCACAGGCCTCCGGCGACCTGTTTCTTGTATTAGGAGGACGAAGAGGAAAGGGGTCACAACTTTCTGCCTGACTCAGCGCTGTTACCAACAATGTGTTCCGTGGACAAGTACATATGGGCGATTCCATAGCTACTCCACTTTAAATTGAAAAAAAAAAAAGGCTGGAAAATTCTTTCTGACACTGGCTATGAAAAAACTGTATTGTAGCCCCTGCACCCCCCCCCCCCACTTTTTTTTTGCACCGAATGACTCTTAGCAGAAAGTAGGTGCATTTTTGGGGGGTCACGCATACCTACAACATCACGGAGGGAATCAGGTGGCACTTGGGGAGCCTTTGTTGAAAAGCAGCTGCAGCGTTTGAATCACCCGTTGTAAGACACGAAGGACACGAGCGCTCGTGTCCTCCGTGTCGCTGTTGTCCCTGTGTCGTCGTTTTGTTCTCGAGCTATAACTATCGTAAGGCCACAGGGTTGAGTTGAAAGGAAAAGGAAGTTAAAAAAGAAATACTCGTAAAAGTGCGTTCAGTAGGCTAGCGGTTGTACATGTGCACGTACGATTTTTCATAGCGTGAAAAAAAGTTGCCAGTTCTCGACGCCATGCAATGCCTTGGCGATTTGTGAGATCATAGAAAAACCTGGAATCAAAGGAGCAGGCACTACTGGTCATGTAATAGATTAACCGATCTACTCGCAAATGTTAGGAAAAAAGTTTACATTTTGAGCTCATGCTTTTATTAGATGTCATACGTATCGCATACAGTTTTTTTGTTGTAGGAGGAAGAAGAAAGGAAGGATAGAGATGTTATATATAGCCATTCTTTGTTTTGTGGTAGTGTGTGCATAGGCCCGGCGGGATGCTCAAAGAACCTGAAATATCAGTCACATCAGCGGGAGAAGACTCGCCTGCTCGACTGCAGAGTGTGCAGTTGCTCGCCAGTTTTTAACGATACCCAGCAATTGAATAAATGCGTGAGGGAACTGATGGAAGCATATATCAAATGTTACGATATGCGATAGGGAACTGACTGAAGTATATAAAATGCAAAGAAAAAAAAACATGGTCCTGATCGTGTACCTTCCATCGCGTTATCACTAAAAGACGTTGATCACTTTTTTTGGGAAATGTAATTTAGAATGTATCATGCTCTGCGTTAAATATATTGTTTTTACGGTGCATCGGTACGTGTTGGTTATTAAGTGATTGTATCAGGCGCAGTGTTTTCATTTGTACTAGCTACATCACATGTACCGCATGTATGCCTTGGTTTTCCTTTCGAACCGTGTTGCTCGGTACCACACGCACGCACACAAACACGCACACAGTAGATTGGACCAGCGCACGCTATTATCGCTGAATGGGCTCCTTTTCGTCGTGACACCTGTCGAACAAAATGCATTAAAAGGGCCATGAAACACTGTTTCAAGTTTTATGGGATGAATTCACTGGAATAGCTTATTGCCTCACGAATTCAACGCCGCAGAAATTCTAAGAATCCGTCCAGAGCGAGTGGAGTTACAAAGGAGTGTCGCATGCTGCCATTGCGTTATCTCTTCTCTCGTCCCGATGAAGGCCTGGAAGCTAAGCAGGGAGGGGTGGCAGGGCAAAAGAAAAAAAAAATTTCTTTCTTAGGGACCTTCGAAGCAAAATTTTTGGTCTGTCTTCTGTACATTTGTCTGTCTGGAACATGCATTAAACGTAATGGAGGATGGCTTAGTTAGTGCATTTTCCTATGCATTGCATCCGATGGAGGCGGAAATGTTGTAGGCCCGTGTGCTCAGGTTTGGATGCACGTTTAAGAACCCCAGGTGGTCGGAATTTCCGGAGCCCTCCACTACGGCGTCTCTCGTAATCATATGGTGGTTTTGGGACGTTAAACCCCACAAATCAATCATTACATATGTACACGGAACACAACCTACTTAGACACACCAAAAATTATAACAAAAAGGTATGTCCTAACGCTGCTGTCCTAACGCCGCACGAGAAACCAACTCAGTGCCACCGGACCAAAATAAGGAACACAAGGCAGACTGCAATGACCTCACGATGCATAAAGGCGGCTGCTCCACGTGAGAAATGTACCAAATGCGACAGCAGAACACAGTCTGCGCAAGGTACCTCCGCTCAATAAGCGGGAAGTCGAAATTCCGTGCGTTTTCAATGTTTGTTTTACTCCGTCGAGGACGTTTGAACAAACGGAGTTACAAACGCCGTAGTCGTAGTATAGAATTCCTCAAATGTGAAGAGACGCAGCCGGCTAATAAAGATGTGTTTAGAAAAAGTGGTTAACGATTGAGAGTACTAGGTATACTCTACTATGGGAGAGTATTAAAGCCGTCCCGTGGGTGGTGATTACACAACCCGACTCGATATGGTGAGTTTAGAAAAAGCGTTTAATGATTTCGAGTACTTCGTTCTCAACTATGGGAGAGCACCGAGCCAGCCGTCCCGCTAAAGCACGCTGTAAGCATAGTGAATGGGTTAGAAAAAAATTGCCCGCAGCTTCCCTCGGGGAACACTGAGGAGGATGCGGACCATATAATTGGTTAACGGGGTGTTAAAGTGCGACTTACTTGGGTCGATGGCTAAATTGGTTAACGTGGTTGTGAAATGGGGTGTTAAATTGCGACTTACTTGGGTCGATGGCTAAATTGGTTAACGTGGTTGTTGGAGGGGGTGTTAAATGAGTGAACACGTACACACGTATGCGAAACGGCGGCGCTGGTCGAAGGGACGTCGATCATTGTGTTTGTGGATTCGTTGGAATTCATTTCACCGCGACCTTGGACGTCGACGCGCCGTACAAACCAACCGACGAGCGGCAACTGAGCGAGCGAGCGCCGACCTTGAGTATATACAGCACGACGGCGCATGCACTGTCAGCTGTTGAATGTTCTCGAAGCGCGACGCCACATGCGCGTCCACTGGAGAATCAGGAGAATTGTAGATGTCGAACGCGGTGTGTAGAGGAGGAAGGGTGCACAGATGGTGGAGGAGTGAAGCGCGCGCGGTGTGTAGAGGAGGAAGGGATGCACAGATGGTGGAAGAGTGGGCGACGGCGCAACGGCGCATGCGCGCGCGTCAGCTGTCGAATGTTCGAGAAGCGGTGCGGACGGCGCGGACGGCGCACTACAAGGCGCGAGTATAAGATGCTCCGCATCTAAAAGGGGTAATGATTTAGAGCACAGGGTACTCTACTATGGGAGAGCTTAAAGCCGTCCCGAGCTCTAGAGGACGCCGCGATAGGGTGAATCCACACACCTTACAAGTTTACTACGCTACAAAACTGCTAAGCGACTACTAGAGTATGTTGATCCCCTACTTTAAAGATGCAAATCTGGCACAAGGGAGCACTTATGTTTCAGGATGAATTACAAAAAATGTGAGCCTACAGCACTGTATTATACTACCTGGTTGCTTGTGCTTGGGGCCATAGCACAAGCGTTTCAGTCGTCCGTACTTATAAAAAACAATTTGCCACATCGATTCATTATAAAAGGGCCACAATAAAGCATTCTATACATCGTCCAAAACAAGATACTGAACCTGTTAACATAGTCTCAGCGCGTTTGAATGTATCACAGTGCTAATATATCAATTGTTAAAAGTTAATAATCGTTTTAGGCATTTCACCTGCCAAAGCCACAGTAATATTGTGAGGCACGCTGTACTGAGGGGCACTGGATTGGTTTCACCATTTGGTTAATCTTGATTCGCCCGTCTTGTTGGTTTGTAGTAGTTGACTAAGTTTGTTGTAATTGGTTTATTGCGGCACGTGTAGCACTTGCTAATTGTTCATTAACTTTTACGTCTCCATTTTGACAACAGCAGAATGACGCTTGCATATCTCGTTTGCGTAATTTAAAACAAACGTTTTTTTTCCTTGATTTATGGACGTCTTTTGCTTCATTTTTTCCTTGTAAAGATGATACGTCATAACGATTCCTCTTAAATTTACTATAATAGGTACTACTGCCTTAGATTGAATAGTCAACAGCCGGTGAGCGAAAAGGTAGTAACGGGGCAAGAAAGGTAGTAACAGCTGCACTTACTCCCCATTTGATCCCAGTTACCAACTTTGTACTAACGTAGATAATTGAACAGGTAGCGAAAAAAAAAATAAAGAACGCCGGACCTGCGCGGAAGGCGCAGCACAGTCAGAAGGGCGGCCGTTCTAGCCGACAGCTACAAGAGCGGCCGTTCAGAGCCTTTCAAACACTCATTGCAAGATCACTTTCTGGGTACCCAACGCGGCATTAATAATCATAATGTCTGAATAGTAGGCCGACATTCGCTATGCTATCCTTCGTCACTCTTATGAAAAGCGTGCACGTATCCGCTAAACACTTACATAGAATTGTATACCAATGGTTCATGCAGTGGCTTACAGCGATGATGATGATGATGATGATGATGATGATGATGATGATGATGAGGAGGAGGAGGAGGAGGAGGAGGAGGAGGAGGAGGATGTTGATGTTGATGATGGATGGATGGATCCAGCTGTGCCCTTTAGATCGGGTGGTCACTCACGCCCCCTAGCCATAAAGTTAGATGCTATAACGTGTTTAAGGATTGAATTTCACTCGCGCCTAGATTGTAGCCACTAATCAGTTACCCTTCTCGTAGTTATTTCTACCCGTTTAAAGTCTATTTTGCCTTCACTGTCCCTAAACCCCCGTGCTTTGAAAAAATCCGCGCCATTATCTTGGAATATAGGGTGGACATCTTCACAGAACATTATAAAATGTTCAGCCGTTTCCTCCTCCTCTCCACACGCACTACTTGCCGTGTCTGTGCCTTCGTATTTTGCTCTGTACGCCTTGCTCCGCAATACTCCCGTTCTGACCTCGAACAGCAGAAAACTACCCCGATATCATATATGTTTTCTTTTGCAATTTCCTGCTTGAAAGTTCGGTAGGTCTACAGTGATGATTTCGTAAGCATTCCCATCGTTTCCATGTGTCCCTCTCTGTTTCCTTCACCTTCTTCTTAACCGATGTTTCCTCTTGGCTTGGCATTCTGCTGTTGTCTAAATACTTGCTTGACAATTTTCGAGTTCGTTTCCTTCATTTAGTATCGACATCCTTCATGTACAAGTAACTGAAAACTTTCCATAGCCCAACGCTCCTCTCCCATTTTTCTCAATCGCTCCTCAAATTCTATCTTGCAGCTAGCTTCCCTGCACTCAAACGATGTCTATTTCATGTCACCCTGTACCCGCTGATTTAGGGTATTCCCGTGTGCTCCCAAAGCAAGTCTACATATGCCACGCTGTTTAATTTTCAATATTTCTTGAACCCCTTATTTCATGCACGAGACCGCATTGCCGAACGTCAAACCCGGGATCATGACACCTTTCCGGATCCATCGCACAAAGTCATACATATTGTAGTTCCACAATGCCTATTTTTCATTACAGCTGTATTCTTGTTACCCTTAGTCATTAGACTCATTACATATCGTTCGTGTTCCCTTAGGTACTCAGCACCGTTATTTGTCCATACACCCAAATATTTGTATTTATCCACTATTTCTGGCGTGGCTTCCTGTACCGTACGCTCCCTACCTTTGTTATCCTTAAAAATTATGATTGCCGATTTTTCCCTGCTGAACTTCATATTTAACTTATCTCCCTCATTGCCACAGATGTCTATCAATCTCTGCAGATATTCCTTGTTGTAGGCTAATAATACTATACAATCTGCATACATCAATGCTGGTAATGACTGTTCAATGTGTTTTCCTTGCTTGGCAAAAAAGAGGCCGAAGCCAAGTCGACTCCTCTCTAATTAGGCTTCTAGTTTCTGCAGATACAGCATAAATCACAAAGGTGACAAGGGAAATCCTGTCGAAACCCGCGTTGTATTTCTATAGGCTCAGATACTAGAAGTTTAGTTATTCGTTCTTCCACATCTAGTGTATCCAGTATTCCCACAAGTCTTCTTAAATGACACTGTCGTGAGCTCCCTTGATATCTAGAAATGCCAGCCACAGGGGCCTGTGTTCTTTTCTTGCTATTTCAATGCACTGCATCAATGAAAACAGATTGTTCTCCAACCTCCTTCGTTTACGGAACCCATTTTGTAGTTCTCCCAGCACTCCCTCATTTTCCACCCATGTCTGTAGTCTTTCCTTTACTATCTGCATCAGCAGCCTGTGAACTACTGATGTCGCTTTTATAGGACGGCAGTTATTTATATCAGCTTTGTCCCCCTTTCCTTTTTTGATCATGCTCATCCTGCTTAGTTTCCACCCATTGGGAGCTTCATCGTCCATTATCGCTTTGCTCGCTGCCTCTGTTAATGTTTGCTTAGAGTTTGGTCCTAGTTTTTTTTATAAGCATAATTGGGATGCCACCAGGGCCTGTTGATGAGCTAAGAGGAACCATTTTTTTCTGCCCTTTCCCACTCTCGTTGTCCGAGCGGAGCCACTGCGCTAACTGGTCCATCCTCATCTGGTATACGGTGCATGCAGCGCTTTATTAGTATTTAAATTTTTTTGTCATCATTGTTTTTATATATTCCATTGCCTCATCCACATCTAATCTAACCCCTTGTTCTAGTCTAAACCTCCGTTCCATGCTTGTCTTATTATTCAGAGAATTGAGATGGTTCCAAATCTTTGCAGCTGCCTTTCTATCCTTTTTGTTTACTTCCGCCATCCATTGGGCCCCCTTTTTCCTAATCTTTTCACTGATCAAATCAGACGCTTCCCTTCTGCAGCTCAAAACGTTTCCCATTTTCTTTTGACATCGTCTTCCAGTTCACCCCTCTGTTTAGCATACCTGTGTTCTGAGGAGGCTTCCTAACATCTTACTATGGCTCTCTTAACTTCCTCATCCCATCAGCTCTTGTGTTTGTGTCTCCTTTTCGCGTTTGAATCGACTCAAACAACCGAGTTGAATTTTTGTACGTCCGCTCTGTTTTAGTATCCTCAGTGATCATTTTCTTAATCTCTTTAGTTGCAATTCTATTTGCTTTTCTTAATAAATATTACTGTAAGGCTGCTCATAATGCCTTCTTTCCATTTTCATTTCACCTTCAAAATTCAGCTTGATACGTTTGTGATCACTGCCTAAGCTTTTGGACCCATGTTCACCTATGTTCATCACCCTGGTTTCTGCGAAGGTGCGACGCACCCAACTCTCAACTTCCTCAAGGTCATTATTTTGATATAACAGAGTATAAAGGTCGTTCTCTTATAGGGAATCAGCTTATCAGGCCTTGAGTAATTTTGGCCAAGAAGCCATTGCTGTGTCGAGTGCTTCCGTTAGGATGGGGAGATCTGACCACATTTGGAGGAAGAACAGCAATGAACACACGCCTGCATGCACACCTCCGAGAACTTCACACACAAAAGACGCAGTAAATGCATTTTGAGGGCTTAAACTACTGAAAAGGGGCACCAACCATGGTATACAATTAACATCGCTACTTCTTTTTACTTTAAAATGGGAAATTCCGACGTTTCGGATCGTACTCTGACCCTTCCTCAGAGGTGACTGTGCAGCACCGGGTAGCAGAGGGCCCCGCCGCGGTGGTCTAGTGGCTAAGGTACTCGGCTGCTGACCCGCAGGTCGCGGGTTCAATTCCCGGCTGCGGCGGCTGCATTTCCGATGGAGGCGGAAATGTTGTAGGCCCGTGTGCTCAGATTTGGGTGCACGTTAAAGAACCCCAGGTGGTCGAAATTTCCGGAGCCCTCCACTACGGCGTCTCTCATAATCATATGGTGGTTTTGGTTCGTTAAACCCCACAAATCAATCAATCAATCAACCGGGGTGCAGAGGAGTTCATGATGATTTCTGCCAGGGGGGGGGGGTCATGTTTTTTTTTGTCGACGTGTGTTAGCACATTGTAATCATGCCTGCGGACCGGTTCACATTTCGAGGTGTTGCCCCAAAAAGTGGTGTGTGGAAATTGGCCTAAAAAAACACCTGTACGTTGGCTTTGCCGCAGCAACGTTTTTCAACCAGAAGACTCGTTCCCAGACTAGTTTTCTAGTTCTGAGGACGCTCACCCCTCTAAATGTTTAAAACGTGAAGGTGCCCAAAGACAGGGAAGTCTTTTGAGAGCTTACTGCGAAAATGTATCACCTCATGGTACGCTTCCCAAGTGCAACAAAAGAACAGGAGAAACAACCAAAGGAAAAGTATGGGTCAGTGGTGAATGCAAAAAAAAATTGTTTGCTGGCTAGTCTGTCGTCGAAGCTATCTCGTTGAAAACAAACTTGCTCCCTCATGCTTAGTGACTATTCTGCAAACTGTCCATTGTTCACTGACCACTCAATGGGCCGGCGGCAGTTGCATGCCATCGGGACAGCTGGGTTTAAAGGGAGGTCAAGATTAGGCAGCTTCGCAGAAATGGGAGGGTGAGAAAAAAAGATACAAACAGCCAATGAGACATGGCACCAATGAGGGACAGTGCTTTTTGGCAGCCCCCTCCTTATCCATATCGCTTATTCTCATCGGTCACGTCGGAAGGAAGCTACGATCCACAGTCTTCTAAGTTTTAGTGAGTTGCAGTCTTTCACGAGGAAGGCCGAGCGCACGGTCTGCCAACATGTCACTGGAGCACAGTTGGTTCTCGGGCTCCAAAATAGACTACCGGATACCGTGCACGAGTGCCGAGGGCCGCCTGTGCAACATCTTCGAGAACGTTCGCCTGTGGAATGAATTCTTCAGGATGGTGGGTTACCAACTGCGGGAGCTTTCTCCGGGTCGACTGTCTATCGAGGCTGTATATTGGTGCGCCAAACGTTTTGTGTAGCAACAGCGGAGCGATGCCGCCACGCTCCTGCAACACTTGCTGGCGCATCATCGCTGCATCGCCTCGGTGGACCTAGGCGACACCATACTGGAGGGCCATGACCAACCCATACGTGAAGCTTTGCACCGAAGTCCAAGCCTGAGAAAGCTCAAGTTGTGGTCGCGTTACTTGGCAACGAGCGTGTCTCGAAGCTTCGTCGCAACACTCCCGAAACTGAACCAACTGCAAGTGCTGGAAATTTTCGACATGCCTTTCGACAGCGTGATTATCTGAGACTTTTCGAAGTTCCTGTCAAGCACCCGATCATTGACGACGCTCAACATGATCTACCAGATTATGAAGGAACAAGACGCGGCCATCTTCGTTCAGGGACTTGAGCGGAATACAACTATCACGACACTGGCCATCAACGTGAGTGTATACAGAACTCGAAATCATTGTTTACACGCTATTTGAGACTGAACCAGACGTTGCGCACTTTGAACATGGGGTCTCAGCTCAATACTGAGCACGATCTTAGCCCGACAATCGGGGCGCTATTCCACAACAACCTCCTCTCCGTGTTGAACCTAATCGGTTTCGACCTGGATTATTCTCAGAATGAACTCATCGTCAGTATGCTGATCCAAAATAGAACCTTGAGAAGCCTACACATGGTTAACAGCTTGATCAATATCGAAGCCTCCATCGTGGAACCCTCCATCGTGGAACCCATCTATTTTGCATTCAGGAGAGAGGCCTCCCTGATATCGCTTTGGTTGGTGGCACTGACAGAGAACAATACCCTAAGCGAGCTGACAATGGATATGTTGTTGTGGATGGAACTGGATGACTACAAGTTGTTCTTCCTTGCGCTCGCGTGCAACAGCTCTTTGAAGAAGGTCAACGTCCCGTATTTGGAGGACAAGGATGTGGCCGATATATGCCGGGCCGTGCGGCAGGCCGGCGTGCAGGAGCGCGTCTCCCTCGGAAAGCATCGCTTCTGGCAGGAAACCACAGCCCCCCTCTCGGAATGCAAAGAGCTGTCCTGCATCACCCTGCAACGGAAGGCACATTTTCACGACGAGCCACTGAACACCACCTTGCGCCAGTTGCCGATGTGCAGTCACGTGAAGTCGTCGGGTTTGAATATAGACATGGAGGGGATGAACGACATGTGGAGGTCCTTGATGGTGCAATACATCACCAAGACAACGGCGCTTAGAGAGCTGCGGCTTGTTTTCATCCCCAACGATTCGTTCCGGACCGCGTGGTTCGATGGGACTTGTTGCAAGCGCTGGCCAAGAACAAGAGCATCCGCGAACTGGTAATCTTTGGTTTCCTGTTCGGCGAAATTGAGTCACACGTTCTCGTAAACATGCTGGACTCCAGCCAGACGCTGTGCGACGTGGCCATCAGCCCCTGCTGTACCGACGCGTCGACCGTCTCGCTGGCGCGCAGGCTCTCGGCGACCATGTCGGGGAACTACACGCTTCTCCGCATCGGTTTGAGCTGCTCAGGAAGTTGCCCCAACGAGTTGCTCGCGATCGACGACGTTGTGCGTCGCAACAACTCGCTGGCGACGCGAGCGGCCCACTTCGTAAAGGGAACGAGGCACAAGTATTGCGGGGCCGCTGCCGAGCTGATTGGCTTCAACCAAGGACTCGTGGAGAAAGTGCAAGAACTCGCCGCCGTCGACGAAAACGAGGCAGCGTCGCGAATCAAGAGGAGTCTGAAAAGCATCTCCGAGTTGGAAGACTTCATGCGCTTCATGGGGGTCGTCAAGCGCAGTGTCAGCTGCCACAGGCGCGAGGACGGTCAGAAGCAGATAGTCGACCTCAATCGCGACTGCTGGCTGCACATACGCCAGTTTGTGAAGGTGGGCGACATCCTGGATTGAAACTTTTGGCGCGGATTTTTTTCCCCTGTGTCACAGCAATTCGTAATGTTGCGTCATGTGATGATACGTGTAGCAGAGCTTTCCTTTTTTTTTTCGCTAGAATCGCACAAGTTGCTCCGTGTATGTGCAACATTCTTTGATGACTGTAGTAAAAGCTTGAGTTTTACCATATGTGTCCACCTGCATGGTCGGCTCCTCAATTAAGGCGTCACATTGTTTATTTCACAGTTATTTGGACACTGACACTTTCAAATCACATTCTTCCTCCTCGTAGCGATTGCATATATCAGTAACTCAAATGAGCTTCCTTTCGAAGCTCTTTCTTTGGACAGTCGATGTCCTTGTCGGGACAGAGCCCGATTTGCCCCAGAGCACCATTTATATAGCTATTTAAAGGGTGCGCTATTCTCCCATTTGTCTGCCCACTGAGCCGCCTGCGGTTGCACCGTAGTTTCAAGGCGTGCTTATAAGCGAGCTTTTGATTTTTTATTTTTTTTACTATAGTGACTTGTAGAGCTTAGCAGCCACTTGTAACGTTTTTGGGCCCATGTTTACTTTCCAAACACGCATAGATACTTAATGATGATGATCCCAATGACCAATGGCACATTTCTAGATCTATTTAAATAGTTCCTTGCTATAGTTTGAAACTTCTTCGACGCTGGGAAAATTCATTAAAAATGTGCTATTTTCGGTCTCCATCGAGTATAGCTCCGCTTTTGGGCGGATCATTTTGTGATGATTATCTGCTTGTTTATCTCGGCAGCATTCGGCAGCTCTGTTGTCCGCGATAAGAAAAAGGTACTGGCGCATTCTTCGGAGGTCATCATGTCACCGTCGTTCATTTCAGATCCTTATTCGTAATGGCTTCACCGCAAAACGCGTGTAAGTGTAAATCATCGATCCATAGAACGCCGCAGCTGTCCGAAAGAGCGTCGTCAAATCAGTAGAGAGTTTTAGTGCTGCGTACGCTGCGTACGTGGCGGCGTTGCGTACGTAAGGACGCCACGTTCTGCGTAGTGCGCATGCGCAGACCGCAACGCGCACGTATCGCGTTACGTACGCAGCCGCTACATACGCACGCATGAGATGCGTGCGTGCGTACGTATGAGCTGATCGCGCCGCTCTCGAACAAGTTCGCGACAGCGCGAGACTTCGTTTTGCAAAATGGCGGCATCGAAGGAAAACACCGACTGCACCTTTTCTTCCTCCGTGCACCGACTGGCTCTGTGGCTTAAAATATGGCCATAATCTGGCTATAATACTTGGATTGGCTCACATTGGCTGTTAACAACACGTGCTTCTATTTCGATCTACCAGATGGCGCAATACGCTTCACGCTTCACGCTCGTTACGTACGCGGGTACTACGGCGTACTAAAAGCCGATTAGTGGCAAACGACGCCACGTAACGCAAGGCGCTTGCGTAATGCGTACGTAGCACCATTCCGCAGTACTAAAACTCTCTAACGACTTCACGGGGTGTGTTTAACATTTCGGTTATCATAAAACCGGTACAGATTTAGGACGAGTCGGCGCATTTCGTGCGTTTGTGGGATTGCGAGGATGGCACTTATTCAAAGAAAACTCGAATTATTCTGATTATGCACGGGGAGGGGGGGCGGGGGGGGGGGGTATCGCAGTACCATTCCTCTCAAAGGTCGATGTATGCCCACCCACCCCTCTCTCCCTCTATGTGCACAAACACGGTGGAGGCGTGCTCGTTGTTATTGTCAGTTGTCTTTCACACTTTTTTTTTACAGTCACGAACTGTCAATCAACCTGAATAATCACCCCTTGTGATAGTTACAGGAAATATTCTTGTACCGGCTAGCGCGACGTGACGTAGCTCGAAGAGGTGTACTGTTTTCTTTGAGCCAAAACTACATCGTGCAAAACCCTGCAGGTCATCAGGAGGATCGAGAATTTGCGAATGCAGACAAGAAGCTGATTTATTTGCTCTTTCTTTTATTATGGACAGTATGAAATAACAGGCAATTTGTTGTGGGTGTCATTTTATAATGCCCGTGGCAGCAGAAAATATTGACCGTCAGAAATGCTCAAATCAGAAAGACACAATAAAAGTATACAAGAAAATATTTGCAACTATATACATACAATTAAACCGCGCATAAATATAAGATTCCTTCCAGATGCACAGGAAAAAAGTTAGAAAGCATATCGCTTCATAGCAACAGTCAACACTGTGTAAAATACGTCATTGTCCAAGTTGCAAAAATATTCAATTCCAGGAAGCAGACCTTCAAGAAGCCGTTGTTGAAAACAACATTTAATGTACGATAATAAGTGTGACAGTCGCTAGATACACTGAAGAATTGAAATGACATTGCAGTTTAGGTTACATTGTAAAATATGTAAACAAAAAACAATATTGCCTATCTTTGTACGCTGAACTATAAGATAGACCACACACCCTCGAGAAGGACTTCTGCGGAACAGTTCTCACTAATCATGAGAGTATTGTGTAAGGAGAAAGATTCAAAACTGCTGTGTCCACTGTGTGGTTTGTAAGACGCAGGTGACAGTCTTAAATGTCGGTTGCCGTATTATCAAGGATATTTTGACAGCTGGAATAAAATGCGAAATCCACAGACACACTCACGACGTTGCAAGAAAATTACCAAGCGACAATTAGTCTAGAAACTAGCGAAATAATTAGTAGTGGACAATTTTTCCTGAGGTCGTAACAATCGAAAGTTTCTGGGATTCTAGATTCATGCCGACTGCACAGTTCTGGAGTCAGTGGCGTACTCGTAGACATTGGAATTACACAAGCCCACCGTCACAATAACCAATCTGGCGACACAGTTAATCCAATTTATTAAATTTTATTATTCATTTAATGATGATTGAGCATGAACAAGGTGTGCCAACCCTAAATTGCAAAAACATATTCGCGTGCAGTACTTTAATTATGGCAACAAAAAGCTTCGAAAGGACACCAGTCTGCCTCTCAGTATACCCATTCTAAACACGCCATGATGGCTACAAACACTATACCCCTCGTTGAGACAAGCAAAATATTTAGAAGAAAGTTATTGCAACCACTTGCGCGTACTGGATGGTCGCAAACAGCGCGCCATTTCCGGAGTCGTGTAGAATATGCATCATTACAAAAATCACTTGTAACAGTCGACATACATCTAGCAGCATCATTACGATATTTTTTGGCAACGATATTTCCTCTGATAACGTTCATTGACCGAATGAAAAAAGCAACTCCGAACTAAGAAAGGAAATCCGACACGGTTTATAGTTTCTATGAAGAAAAAAAATACCCATCGCACGTTTGCAAAGGACACCTTATAATACAAATGTACAATAATATAGTATGATCTCTACTAGAGTGCGATGACTAAACAACGAACACTGATCCTGAGTAAACATTCGTGCGAAAGTCGACGATTTGATGCATGTAGTAAACCTTGGTGTACACTGTATACATGTTAGCTCACGTGGCAAACATTCCAGCAACGTGTAAGTATATATCCACTAAACACTCCCGCACACAATTCAAATATCCATACAAAGCACATCAAAGATTCCCATATCCGGCCACACGGTGGCTCGGGTCAGAGGCTGGAAACTTAATTCAAAGCATTTTGGGCACAAAATCGCATGATTAGGTTTCCTTTTTTTTATTCGCAGTGCATATGAGAATTTCTTTTTCAAACCTCTGCTCCTGCAGTACTGTTATGAAACAGTGTTACACTTATATATGCACAAACCAAGTGAAAGATATTGCGCACACAGGCTTGCCGTACATATATACGGTAATAGTCTGTGCCGTCGTGGTTGGTACACCGCTTTTCGGCTGCGGAATTACGTTGATCTTTTCGTCATGTTACGCCGTACACGATGAGACTGTCGGCGTACTTAGAACATTTAAAAAAGTTATCTCCAGGCCACGGTTGCACAATATGACTGCATAATTCAACCGGCGCCCTTTATATGCCGGCTTTCGAGAACTGCAGAACTGCAGTGCCCGCACGCACCATGAAACACATCGCAATTACCTGCGGCGTACATCTGAACAAAACACCCTCGCCTTAAAGTGAACCCGAAATGTCGGCCACCTTCAAATAGCCTCGTAAGTGCAACCAGCAGTAAGAGTTGAGGTCTGCCAGCTGCTTCCGACCATCGTCGCGTCTGTGGCACGTCACGGTGCTCTTGACGACTCCTGCCACGGACATGAAGTCGTCCAGCTCCATGAAGCTCTTCACGCTGCCCTCGATCTTTGAAGCGGCTTCGTTTTCGTCGATGGACGCGAGTTGCTGCACCTTAGTCAACAGTACGGGATGGAAGTGCACCAATTCGGCAGCCGCCGCACAGTGTCGGTCCCTCCATCCTTCCACGAAGTGTGCCGCGCGCATCACCAGCGTGTTGTTCCGACGTACCGTGTCCGCGATGGCGAACAGTTCTCGGCAGAGTTCATCGTACTTGAGCACGTTCACGCTGAGGAGCGTGTAGTTTGTGGACACATCCTGCGCCAGCTTCTCGACGAACCAGGTGGTCGATTGGTGGTACAAAGGCTTGTACGTGAGGTCCCAAAGCGTCCGGCTTGAGATCAACGTGTCGACCAGCGTCTGAGTCTCGCTCTCATTGAAACAGAGACGTTCGACTGAAAGCCTCTGTATGTTCTTGTTCATGGACAGTGCCTCGAGCAGCACCCGTTCTGGCCTGTCGGCGTCGTGCCAATTGCCCGAGTCGAATTCCAGCTTCAGCTCCTTTAGAGACTTCGTGTCGGTGATGCAATTGGCTATCAACGAGCTCCACATGCCATCGAACAGCGCATCTCCCATCATGAGACAGAACGACTTCACATGCGTGCACGTCGGCAGTAGGTGCAGTGTGTTGAACATTCCCTCGCATCTGCAATGTCTGAGCGTATTGTCAATGCTTATGTGGGTGATCTCTTCACACTCTTCGAGAGCCTGTGCCGTGCCCTGCGTGACATAGTGGTTGCCGAAGAAAAAGCGCTTCTGAACGTCGTTGTCTCTCAATGCCCGGCATATTTGTGCAACGTCCTCGTGTCTGAAGTCCTGCACGTTGACCTTCTCCAGAGACTGGTTGCGCGCGATTGCCTCGAAGAAAGATCTGCACTGTTCTGGACTGAAGGACGACAGGTCCAAGGTGAGCTCATTGAGCGTTTTGTTCTTGGCGAGCAGCGTCAACCAGGGGGAGATCAGACCGGTCTCACTTCTTGGCCAGTCCTTGTATCTGCCGGCGTCGAGCTCCTCCTCATAGTCATACCAAGAACATCTGTCCAAGTGGAATCTTCTCACGCTTCGGTTATGGCACAGAAGACGAGTGATGGACTTGATGTTCTTGTTATCCAGCGAGAAGTCGATCAAGCTCAGCTCGGAGATGCTGTGGTCGCGGTACAGCGCCCCGATGAATCGGCGAATCTCCCAGAGGGCAAACCGGTGGCACGACGTCACGCTCAGGCTGCGCAGCGTCCGGTTCTCGCTCAAGTAGTCCCCGAAACCGACCGCGCACCCAAACAGCAGACACGCGTTGACCGAAAGCGCCTTGATTGTAGCGTTACCCTTCAGTGCACGAATGATCGTGACCAAGCCCTCGCCCTGGACGCAAAAACGGGGCATGGTAAGCGTCGTCAACGACCGGGTGCTTACCAGAAACTCCGGAAGACCGCTGATGGATGTCTTCTCGAAAGGCTTGCCGACGAGCTTCACCTCTTGGAGCTGTTTCAGATGCGGGAGCGTTTCAAGGAAGCTCGGCGTTGGCTGTCCGTCCTCGGTCTCCACGTTCAGCTCGAGCTTCCTGAGGTTGTTCGCGCTTTTGCGCAGTGCGTCGCATACAATTTCACGATGACCGTCAAACATGTGGTTCGCAAGGTTCACTGAAACGAGGCAGTGATGACGCGTCAGCAAATTCCCGAGGACTGCAACAGCGTCGCGCACATGCCGCGGAGCATAATCCAAATGGCACTTCATGGACCTGCGGCACGCATCGACGAGAGAAAGCTCGCCCGGAGAGAGCTCTTTGAGCTCGAGTTGCACGTACCAGAAGAGCTCGTTCCAGCGGGACAGGTTTCTGAAGACGTCGCACAGGCTATCCTTCCTGCTCGTGCATGTTGCCCCGTAGTCGATGCTGGAGCCCGAGATGGGAGTTTTCGCCATGGCCATGCCTGCCCAGAGAGAACGCTCGGGGTTTGGCCGAGGATCGATGCGAGCTTCCAAAGTCTCGAGATTGTATGCTCCCTTATTCGAAGTCCTTCAGCTCACCGGCGCACAAACTATCATCTCAGAAGTCCGCCATCGCCCTAGCCATGCAGCCCCCATCTCTCATTTTTAAAGGGACGAGACAAATAGGAAGAACGGGATTGACATAGGGGAAAGAAAGGGAATCGTGGCAGCCTATCTTCTTCGCGAATCAAGTGAATCACCGCTATCGACTCCGATGTGGTGAGTCACGTCTCAAGTCACGTTTGTCCGACTGGGGACAAACGGGGCCCCTATCTCTGTCCTTCCTGACCTTAAGACTTTTCGCCGGGCTTCCCACGTGCAGTGTCCTGTTGCGGTGCCTCTTTTCACAACTGCACAACAGTTTCGTTCCAGTATATCCCTATAGAGGCGATATGCTGTCTCGGACAATCACCCTCGTTGGTGAAGGGGATGTGTGGGGGGCGCGGGTGTCGAAATGTGTCATACAGAGATAGCTTGCGGGAACAGTGCAGGAGGGTAGTGCTGAAAGGGAAGAATATCTTGCTTTGCCAGGCTGTGATCAAGACGATGTTGTTCTTTCGTGAAATCTTTTTTTGGCTCAGCATGTACCCTATTTGCGGATTTCACGGGAATGCGTGTGGCGATTTGATAATAAATTAAAACGCATATATCGGCAAACCACAAAGGAAGAAGACTCTGAGAAGTTCCGGGAAGGGAAGATAAGATATCGTAGCGGCTAGGGCATATTATCGACAAATGAGCGACTCAAAACTGGGATTGACAAGCTGGCATACCTTATCTCCCTTTAAAAAATGGTTAACGCCTGTTGGTATACAGGAGTAATCTTTACCCACACCCGACTTTGACTCACTATCCGACTGTGACTCACAATAACACATGTTGGGGAAATGAAAAAAAAAAGCCGTCACGAACGAGTAGCGTTGGTTGTAAATACAGCTTGGCGATTATTCAACACATCACATAACTTCTCGCTACACGAGTACTATCCATGACGACATAGTATCATGATTCTTCTTTATAAGTTTGGAGTAATACACACTCTTAATTAGCGCTTAAACCACTCGTTTTCGAAAGCGCTATTGCTGTGTCATCTCTGCTTGAATATTTGCTGGGCTGATTCAGTGCGTACATATATATTCCAACTCGGCTATAGCATTTCACCTTAAATTACTACTGCTTCTAATACAAATATAATACATGCTATTGAGTGTAATAATTGTCCGTGCCTGCAATAGAGCGGTTATTTATTTTATTTTTGTTTGGAAGGTTACCCGCAGCGCCATCTTAGCCATTATTTTGGGGGGCACAGTGCCTCATAGGATGAATCAGTTGGCCACAGTCTTGTTGCCAACTGCATCAGCTGGTAACATATTCCATTTGACAATGGCTTGCGGAAAAAAAAGAATGCTTAAAAAGATCCGTTCAGGGGTTGTATGGCGGTACTTTAAATTTGTGGTCATGACGAGAGGAATGATAATACGCTGGTTTTAAATATTCAGAAGGATTAATGCCTGTTTCCTTGTTGTATATTGAATAAAATAGTTTCAATCTTAGATTATGTCTTCGATCTTGTAAGTACTGGCAATTAAGTTCTCTTTTCGTACATCGAGAGCTTTCAGTTCGGGTCATATTTTCCCAGAACAAAATCTAGCTTGTAATGCGCTCTAGTGCATGAATGTGTACTTTGTGAATGTGTGTTATAATCAGACTTGGCAACAATGGCATTACACTTATATTGCATGACTTTTCGATATTGAGCATGTTATTTATTTGAGAAAAAAGGCTAGATACAAAATTTTTTTTTCTGGGTTAGGCGAGAAGTGAGGGCTGAAAAAGTCTGACAAGGTCTTCGCAACCCTTGATAACAGATGCTTTCTTCATCAGTGACATTTAACATCATGCGCTTCACGAGACACAACATGTTTAGTTGGTTTAGTGTAATACTTACTACAATTCTACCCCTCCCCCATTTCTTCCAAGCCGTTGCAGCAAACCGCGGTGCAACAACATGCAAAGGTCCTTTCCTCAATTACTCCCGAATACCCGCGTATGAACGTTCAAAAGTGAAAGCTTTGTGGTTTTCAATATTTTTGTTCTAGATAGTTCAGCCTTGCAGAAAGCTACACGTGCTGCCAATGAATGATCGAGTCAACATATCAGTGACAAGCGCGCTAAAACCAGCGAGTGGCTCCGATTATTCGAGATAGTGTCATATATATGTTTTATCTCGCGTAATTAATTCGTTGCACTTTATTTGATCTACCGCGGGAGGACGTCCCAGCACGCGTTCCATGCGGTGCAGCCACCGTATACGATGACAGGTACCTCGATAAAAACATGACCGACCGCTTAAAAGCGCGTGAAATAAACACTGTTTATCAGAACAGTACGTGTTTCGAGTACAAATTGAACGTTTTTGTCCCTTGTTCCATTGTTGTTCAGTATCTCTTTTAAGAACACCATATGCAGATGGTCATAATTGCCGGAATCCTTCATTACCTCGTCCCTATATTAATCACATCATAATTTTACGGCGTGTAAAAGACTAACAATTCATTATTATCCTTGCTTGTACCACGATAGCCGAGCAACAGTTGCAAACTTTCACAATCGTATACCGTTCGCTGCGATGTTTACTATACGGGGAACATTGGCTCTACGTTTCGTTCAGCCACCGTAGAAATGAACGCGGATTCACTAATCTTCTTGCTTGCGGCTTCGATATATATTTGTTGTGTCTTTGTTTATTTTCATGTTCTGGTTATTTTCTTTTAGGGGCGAAGCTCCTCAAGGCGTGGCTTGTGCGTCCCCGTTGTGGGTAACCACTCCTCGTTAATTCTTGAGTTCGGCCATAGAGGGCGGTACTTGTACTATACTGTTACGAGAAGGAGATTGACTCAGAGGGGTAGTCACCCTGGGTAGTCAGAGGGGGTAGTCAATACGATGAAAATTGCAAATGGTACGACACTAGAGGGCGTTTAGTATCTTAGCATAAGTAATGTCGATAAGTAATATCTTAGCATGAATAATGTCGATACAAAATGGAAGAAGCGAACCAGGAAATTTAGTCGTAAATGCTTAGAAATCAGCAGGTGGCCAAACCAAAAAGAACTATCGGTTAAGAAGAAAGTGAAGGAAACGGAAACTGACATGTGGAGAATGGGCATGATTAAGAAGTCCGCACTAGAGATCTATCGAACTTTTAAGCAGGAAATTGCCAAGGAAAGGATCTATGATAATACTCGGGGTAGTTCTCTACTGTTTGAGGCAAGGACGGGAGTACTGCGAACCAAGACATATCGGGCCAAATACGAAGGGGTAGACACGGTATGCAGTGCGTGTGGAGAGGAAGAAGAAACTGCCGAACACTTGATAATGTTCTGTAAAGGGCTTCACCCTATAGTTCAGGATGATGGCGCGGAGTTTTTCAAAGCACTGGGGTTTAGGGACCGGGAGGGCAAAATAGACTTTAAGCAAGTAGACTTAACTAGAAGGAGGTTATCTGATTGGTGGCTAAAGTCAAGGCACGAGTGAAAATTAAACTCTTCACTGCAAAGTACGAATCCTCAAACTCACTTTTAAGAAAAAAAATAAATATAGTTTTGGGTTCATTAAGTATTACGGCTTGGTGGCGCTAGCCACCGCCCGATCTAAAGGGTACAGCCATATCCATCCATCCATCCATCCATCCATCCATCCATCCATCCATCCATCCTTCCTCCGTGCTAAGTACTGTGGATGTTTAATCCCATCGGTGCTCCTGAGTTGTCCTAATCGGTCACAGGTAGACGACAAGCCCTGAAGGGAGGGGTACCTTTCCTCCCTCTGGATCCACCACTGCTAACCACTCGGCTACCACTGAGGTTTGGCCAGTGGTAGCCGTAGCAACGAACAAGCATGACGTACGGACATCACTAAATAGAGGTGAAGGGCTTGTAGAGGCTTTGGGGGGGGAGAGCAATCGACCCTACTCCCCCCCCCCCCCCCTATAGATCACCACTGACTGGGGCGCTGAGCCAGGTCGCCGTGTCCCCAACCAGGACACAAAAATAGGTGCCCAATCCTTGCGCTTTGTGAGCACGTTCCCGCGCCCTTCACGTACCCCTATAGCATGTGCAGCATAGCATGTGCCTAACGTGTCGCCGTTGCTCCGAAGGAGTGAAAAGATGTCCGAGATGAAAGGAAAAACAAAACATTTTTACGGTGTGAAACTCACCGGAGTAGAGTGCGGTCAATCGACAGCAGCACCGAGCAGGTCGTCAACGAGGCTGTCGGAGCGATCCCGTCCGAGTCGATGTTGTGAACGGGCCACATTTCTATGACATGAACAGCGAGGTCACTGCGGGATTTCTATAATTAGTGTTACCGGTAATACGTAAGCACATTCGTTGCGGCAGTCGTGTCCCCGCTGTCTGTACCACCATCAGACAACCACGATGCTTTCGCGTGCTTGGCTTCGGATTTCTTGGATTCCATGTTTTATCGCGCCGCTTCAAATCGATGATCAGGCCGGTGTGCTTAGACTTAGGTACCCCAAATAGTCGAAATTTCTGGAGCCCTTCCACTACGTACGGCGTCTCTGATAATCATATGGTGATTTGGGACGTTAAGCAAAAACAATTATTATTATCATTATTATTATCAAGCTCAATATCAGCTCAGTGTCAAGAGCATAACTTTACGTCTGCACTAGTAGCTAGCAACATTGCTATGCGCACAGTTCAGTTTCAGGAAAGTTCACTTTCGCCGAGGTTTGCTTCGGGTGATAACAGCGTCTTATCGCAAGTTTAATACCACTTAGGATTTTTTTTTCAGTTCCTTTCAACAACGTAATCACACGCGCAAAAAAAAAAAAAAACTCTTTTATGCACACTTCGACCATGTCTCCTGCTGCGGCGTGTTTCATTTCGACGCCTGATAACGCGCATCGTGTCCGTTGATGTGAACGTCATCGTTTTGACAGCTCACTTGGTTATCGTCATTTCCGGTTTGCAAAGAGAGCAGCCCACGGCCGCGTCGGAGCAATTGTCGATCGGCGTCGTTCGATTTTTTCTGCGCGGCATGGTGAAAAAAAAAAAAAAACATGCTCGTGGTTTGACGACCGTTGGTCGTACATTCAAGACGCCCCGTCGCGGTGGTCTGGTGGCTAAGGCACTCGGCTGCTGACCCGCAGGTCGCGGGATCAAATCCCGGCTGCGGCGGCTGCTTTTCCGATGGAGGCGGAAATGTTATAGGCGCGTGAGCTCAGATTTGGGTGCACGTTAAAGAACCCCGGGTGGTCAAAATTTCCGGAGCCCTTCACTATACGGCGTCTCTCATAATCATGGTGATTTCGGGACGTTAAACCCCACATATCAATCAATCATGTTTTTTTTTCTACCATACATGGCACGTACCCACTCTAGAGATTTAGCTAAGAATGCGACGTTGAGAATTTGAAATTTTACTTCGAAAATGGTTGGTGATTTAGCAAAATGGATAAATAAATTAAAAATTACAAGTATTATGCTATGAAGCTTCTATTGCAGAGTGCCGTATTAACCTGGCGGGAACAATTTTAAATAGGGTAGTTAGACTTTACCTTATTGAAATAGCGAAGAATTTTAAATACCAGATAAATATGGCACTTGTTGAGTACTTGTAATAAAATTACACACGGCATCAAAGGCATATCTGGCAATATCCCAAGCCTGAGGCACCGAAGCTTAAAACATGTTTACTTCAGTTAGAGTTAAGCCTATTTTTTGAAAGCAGAGTAATAAGAAGTCGAGTTCTAATATTAGAAAACCTTCGACACGACAAAAAGTAATGTGCAATATTTTCTAACGCTCCGCAGAATTGGCAGAGGGGTACGTGATATCGTCAGACCACACGGCATCCCAATCTGGTGATCGTAACTTCTGATCGTCGAGATGGGCTCTAATGAGACTTGCAATGAAACTTTAGGTGCTTATATTCCACCCAAGTTGTTAAATTGCTACCATCTTATCTGTGTGTGAATAGCTAATCTTCTATACCTGGTTGCGGTGAAGTATTCTACCACTGGAAGAACCTGAACTATTGGGAGATCCAGCGATGCGCCAGCTAAGGCATCGGCCATTTCATTTAATTTCCACTCACAGAGACCTAGGAAGGAAGGAAGTGCCTGGAAACCGTGGCACACGCCTACGCTATAGGGGATTGGCCAAGAACCGGTTATTTCTGACGAAATACTGTTAATTTGTTAACTCACGGTTTTTAAACTATTGAAATTGTAAAGCATGGTTGAAGTAAAACTTTATCTTCGTCTATACGCATTGGCGTCGACAGGATCGTGTCTGGAAGGGTGTGAGTTCACGTTGCATCGCGGTGGGGGAAGTGCTATAGTGTTGTTTGGGAGGCACAAATGCTCCTTTTGCACCCTGCTCCGTGGACGGTGTCCCCGCTATATACACGACGGCATCCGGGATCTGTTCTTTCGTCGCTCCTTACAGCGGTGAAAACGCGCAGACGCTGCGGCAGTGGTACGGTCATAACGGCGGTGGCCCTGCAGTATGTGTAGCTAATTGATGTCTGCAGTCTGGGTTCGAGTCGGTCATTAAGTTCACAGCATTTTCTTCAAAAGAGAACACGTGTGTTGCACCGTTAGGCCAAACTTATCAATTCGAAACACGTTTACTCAAGGGGAAAAGCTGGTCTGTACATCACTGTGAATATATATCTATAGCATCACTAAGCCTGGACGTATATAGAAAGTACATTCGCCTGTGATGAAGTGAAGGCTGCAGACACGAATGTGTTCCTTTGATGCGCGCCAGCCAAAGGGTACGTCGCTTTTCGGACATCTTTGATGGCGCACACCGATTTATTGCGGGCAAGCTAAACATTTTAACGCGTGCATGGTTGTGCCTTGACTTTCGAAGCAGAAATAGCACTCCTTGTTCTACATCCAGAAATAGCGGAAATATTTAAGGTGGAGACGGTGGCGTGTCCAACACATCTCGCCGCTGCTCCCTATACTGCAAATCTCTCGACTGCGATTCCAGATGTTCCTAGAGATGGCGCATCTTCCGGTTCTCTCGTTCCCGAATGTAACATCCGTGCAACCCGTATACTCACTGGGCTCGCGCATGTTAACGGTTAAGCGCAGAAAGATTTGCCCATGATGGTAACTGCGCCTGGTTTGGCGAAACCGTCGAAAATTTAATCCCAACCACGTGGTTCTTTTTTTTTTCAGCATAATACTTCAAACGTCGAAACCATGGCACGATATAACTGAAGCAATCCGTCGTGGGAGACTAACGTGCCCCTATTGTCAATCGCTGCATTTCGCTCCAATTTAAATGCGGCTGCTGTACGCGGGAATCGAACTCACGACCTCGATCCTAGCAGCGCAACACATCAGCCTGCTAATAAATCTACGTGTGTTGCATTTAGGTCCAATTATTATAAACACTCTGTGCAAGCACGTAGCTTAAATTTGTTTACATTGAGCGGTGACAGGAAGAGTACCCCCCATCACCTGAGTAAAAAACACATGATTTGCTCCTACGGCGGTATTTAAGCTGTGGTGTATATATGCATCGCTGCTGTCACGTTACAAACGGCTGACTCGGAAAGCCAGCGCGCAATCTCAAAATATACAGCGGTTGTCTATTTGTTGTATAGCCTCGGTGCACAGACACGCTTATTCCCTTTCAAATATTGTAACGATGTTGAAGGACTCGGGGTGTAATAAAACGTATTCATTAAAGGGCGAACCTGTGCCCACAACTCAAAGGGACTATGGTCGTAGCACGTTACTGCAGAACACCATGATGATGATGAATCCACAGACATGGCTCGTACCCACTCAGGGGGATTGGCCATGAATCGATGACTTAATTAAGTAAGTTTTTTTTTTAAATATCGAAACCACCCACCAGAAAAAAGAATGAAAAAAGTAAAGACACCCTAGTCAGAATGAATGGAGTGCAATAGTTGCTTGTCACTCGTGCAGATAAGACAACTATTCATTACCTTGAATAAGAATCAGGATAGTTAAACAATGCTCTTGTGTTCGTTGGAATTATTTTTTTTCCATGATTAATAATCACGCAATTAAAAGCTTAATTCTTTTACTTTCATTCAGGTACTTGCAAACTGCGTAGAAAACGTTCTCGTGGCTGAAGCCCAGATCATAAACACCGAAGGAAAGTATGTTTTCTATAGTGAAATTCAACCCCAGGCTAGCGAATGGGAGGGCTAAGAATGTTCTCCTAAGCAATTTGTATCGGCGACATGATAAAAAATAGTGCTCTATTGTTTCCAATTCTGAACAAAAGTTGCATAGTGGTGATATCGCCAGACCAGCCCTATGTGAATAGAAATATAACGGGGGGACACGACATCGAAATCTGGTTATTATGGTTTCCAACTGTTTTGTAGGACACCAATGACTTTTCCATGGAAATCTTAAGTGAGTAAATTCTGGTGTTGACAATATTGCTTCCATAGCGTCTGCACTGAGCGCAAGCTTTCTGTATCTTGTCGCCGTTATAGTGGCCACTTCGGGAAGGACTGATAGTACTGGCCCTTCCAATGCTGCTCGTGCTAGAAAGTCGGCGATTTCATTTACTTCTAAGCCGCAATGACCGGGTACCCATACTAACTTCAGTAGCTGCAGCTGAGGAGGAACTAGCATAAGGAGCGTCTTTAAGGCCATCGATTTTGTTGACGCCGTAATCGACGTACATACTGACAGGGAATCCGTTATTATGATCGCATTAGCGGCATTCAAAGGTAGCTTTCGCAGCGCTAGAACTATTGCCAACAGCTCAGCTTCAAAAACTGGGGTGAAATCCGGTAATCTTAATGAAAAAGACCAGTCAAGCGAATGTGAGTATATACCTACACCTGTCTTTTCATCCAATACTGAAGCATCTGTGGCTATAATGTTATTCGTTTCCGCGTGTGCAAGATAATCCTGCAGTCGGCTATTTAAGACCCTATAGGATTGTAATTTGGGCTTAGAGGGAAAAATCTCATCGAATTCAATCTTAAGAATTTGATTTGTATCCTGCGCAGCAATCACATCTCGAATTTTTACATTTAACCTATCTAGTTGTTTCTGGACAAAAGCAATTTGAGGTGTTCGAAAGCGTGGCCAATGGGCAAGAAAAAAGCTGTCTGGGTCATTTATAAAAAATCATACTCAGTTCGTCTTGGCGCATAGCTATAAAATTTCAGAAACGTCTGAACCGTTAGGATACGAAAACGGCAAGGCAATGTAGGTAATCGTGCTTCCTGATACAAAACATTGTTTCTTACAAACCTCGGAAGTCCTAGACACAATCTCAAGGCTTCTCGTTCCAGCATAACCAACACCAAAGATGTCTTCTTCTTCTTCTGCTTCTTCAAGAAGAGTCCCAAGTGCGTGGCGCACATCATCAGGGGCCAGCTGGGCTCTCGTGCTATCATCATCGTCTCTGCGCAACACTAGACGGCGCGCATGTATGTCCCTGTGCGCGTGGTGATGGGCGCGTTGTTTGAATGCTGGCACTATGTCGCGGCAATATGAGTTCAACCATCACGTTTCTCCACGAGTCCACGTTAATAGTGCCACGAAAACTTCTTCAATGTGACAAGACCGTAAAAGCATCGCTCAGTGCGGTGATATGCAATGATCCACTACCCTCCGCTTTATAAAATATTTCAGGCGCGACTGATACAAGGAAGAAAACAAAAAAGAGGGAGCAGACAGGATATGGCGCGAAATCTGGCGTCGTATCCTCTCTCCTCCGTTTTTCCTTGCTTGCATGAGTCTCGCAACAAATATTACATTAAGCTATGCAACAACTCGCCCAACGTACGTCACACTCTGCTTCTGCTCTCCTTGCAAATTTTCCAGGATGACAAAGGAACGGCGCCCATAGGACAAAGGAACGCTTTCCAGGGTGACAAAGGAACGGCGCCCATAGGACAAAGGAACGCTTTCCAGGATGACAAAGGAACTGCGCCCATAGGACAAAGGAACGCTTTCCAGGATGACAAAGGAACGGCGCCCAAAAGACAAAGGAACGCTTTCCAGGATGACAAAGGAACGGCGCGCATAGGACAAAGGAACGCTTCCCAGGATGACAAAGGAACGGCGCACATAGCGCGAGAAATGCTAGTCAAAAGCGCGAAGAAACACGCTCTCCACGCGCGCAATGGGAAAAGCAAGCAGGCGCGACCCGTCCGAGCTACCGGAGATTTCCGCGCAATCCGCTGGGGCGGCGCTGCGTAAAATTGAGCTTGGCTTCCTTTGATTAGTGTTCTTCAACTCCCTGCTTTGCTGTTCACGTGCAGGCACTGCGCCGTGCTCCGGGCCGGGCTGCATAAATTAGGTGCCTTTTTACTCTTCTAACCACTACCACCAAACTAGAGAGGAGAATCTGCTCGGTCAACATCAGACTTCCGGCTTTACCGATGCTTCAAAGAGTGACGTCAGGGTCCCTCCTCAGCATCGGCCTCGTCGCCTGGTTCTCCGGGTTAGCGTTATTCTGGTGAGTTTTACCGCTTTTACCCCCTTTAAAGCTACGCGCTTGCGAGCCTGGAGAATATGTGGAAGTAGCGAACGGCAGAACAAATGCGGCTGCATTTTCCGATGGAGGCGCAAATGTTGTAGGCCACCCGTGTGCTCAGATCTTCACTTCATTTCACTTCATTTTCCTTAAAGACCCCCGAGGGGGTATGACATAAAGGGTGGGTTAACAAATGAAGTTCTGTTATTTTTTTTTTATTGACACGGGTTTTCATCGCGAAAGACGTGCAGACAGTTGGTCGAAAAATGTTGACGGACAGGAAATGGCCACGACGTCGAGGGGAAGATCATTCCAGTCGTTTGCAGTCCGTACAAAAAAGGACATAGAAAAAGTGGTCTTCCTAATGCGTGGACTGGCAACTTGAAGTGGATGTCTAGTGCGGTGAGATATGCGGGCTGGTGGAACAATGTAGGGATGACGGAATGGGCTGTGAAAATTTTCTGAAACAGGCAGAGGCTGGAAATGCGACGGCAAACGTCAAGGTTTAAAAGAGCAGATTCTTTTTTGAGGGATGATACACTAATATTATACGAATACGAAGAATGAATGAACATAGTAGCACGGTTTTGAACTGCCTCAAGTGAGTCGATAAGATATGCTTGGTGTGGGTTCCAGATTGCAGAGGCATATTCCAATTTAGAGCGAATAAGGGATTTGTAGGCCTGTAACTTGACGTCCTGCGGGGCGTGCCGAAGGTGACGTTTCAGAAAACCTAGGGATTTGTTTGCAGATGATATAATGTTGGTAACATGCAGGCGCCAGTTAAGATCATTGCACAGGGAGACACCGAGATACTTATATGATTGCACGTGTTCGAGGGCGACGTTAGCGATTGAGTAAGGGAACAAAGAGGGGTTGCTACGGCGGTGGAAAGAGACTGTTTTACATTTGTTAGGGTTAAGTTTCATAAGCCAGCTTTCACACCAGTCCTGCACGTGGTTAAGGTAATCTTGAATAGCGGTTTGATCTGTCGGGTTAGTGATTGAGTGATAGATTACACAGTCGTCAGCAAACAAACAGATACTGGAGGAGAAATGCGAAGCTAAATCATTAATATAAATTAAGATGAGAAAGGTACCAAGAACGGAGCCTTGGGGGACACCTGATGTTACTGGAAGGGAGTTAGAGGGCACGTCATCAATTGAAACAAACTCGAAGCGGTTAGTTAGAAATTCCTCAATCCAAGCTAAAACATCGGGATGTATATTTAATGATCTTAGTTTCATTCGCAGTCGCTTATGAGGTACCTTGTCGAACGCTTTCGAGAAATCCAGGAATATTACGTCAGTCGGCAGGTTAGTATCTAGACTTGTGTGCAGATCCTGGACAAAAAGGGCTAATTGGGTTTCGCAAGAGTAACCCTTGCGGAACCCGTGCTTGGCAGGATGAAAGAAGTTATTGGCATCAAGAAAGTGAATGATTTGGGTGTAGATGACGTGTTCCATGATTTTACAGGGTACGCTTGTTAGAGAGATTGGGCGATAATTTAGGGGGCTGTCTTTGTTACCTGATTTGAAGACCGGAGTGACCTTCCCCACCTTCCAGTCGTCTGGTAAGATGCCTGTGCGAAGTGACTGTGAGAATAATAATGACAAAATTACTGGAGAAATAGATTTCGTGTTTTTAAGAATTTTAGCATTGATTTCGTTCACACCTGCTGAGGAAGACAGTTTCAATTTTTCGATAACAGACAATACACCCGGTGGAATAAATGTGATAGGCGACATAAAAGACTGGATACAATTCGGTAACGCAGGAAACGGTATGTGGGTTTTGTTGGTAAAAACAGATGAAAAGGCAGCATTGAAAAGTTCAACGACGTCAGTGGTACTCATACCATCGCCAGCTTCATTTTTCAATGTAACCGTGTGGGATTCCTGGGGGTTAATGATTTACAGAAATTTCCTGGGATTATTGGTTAGAATCTTGGGTAAATCTGTGTGAAAAAACGAGTGTTTTGCGCTGCGTATGGCGAGGAAATACGCTTTTTCGGCCGCGTAGGATTTATCCCAGTTCTGCGCTATAGATTTTATCTTGGCAGCCCGAAATAATCGTTTCTTATTATTACATAGTTTTTTTAGGGTTTTTGTGAACCATGGTTTCTGACAAGATGCGCGAAATGAGGTTTTCGGTATGTACTTTGTTGCCAGTTCCCATATATTGTTTTTGAAAATCGTCCAGTTGTCCTTTACTGATCTGTTCCAAAAGTCTGCTTCGAAGTCCGGAAAAAAATTTTCAAGTTCGTTATTTATTGCCTCGTAGTTTCCTTTATCGTACAGACTGATAGTTTTAGGATGAGGCTTGCGGGACAAGTGGTCGAAATTCAAGACTGAGTGTATTACCTTGTGATCGCTGATTTCACGAAGGTATGTAAGTGACGATAAACTTTCGGGGTGCGTTGTTAGAACCAAGTCTAGTATATTGGCTGAGTTGTTTGTCACGCGGGTTGGCTCCGATACCAGCTGGGTGAGATTAAAGTTTAAGCAGATGTCTACAAATTCTTTTGTTTCAACACTGCTCCCTGCCAAAGCGACTTGGTCTTTCCAGTCAATATCGGGATAGTTAAAATCGCCAAAAAGTAGGACATGCGCGTTGGGTTGTTTAACAGTGAGGTAGTTCAGTATGTTGTTGAATTTCTCAGGAAAGTCTGGACTGCTTTGTGGGGGACGATAGCACACTCCAAGCAGCAGAGTTACTGGCGTAGAACGAATACGAAGCCATAATATTTCAATGTCAGATGTAATGTCGACAACTGAGCACGATAGCGACTTGCTAGTGGCGATTAAAACACCTCCCCCTTGAGCCCCTTTGCGGTCGTTCCGAAAAACGTCAAAATTCGGGAGATCAGCCAGGATTTCATTGTCCGCAACGTCACTTGAAAGCCACGTTTCGGTGAGGACGAGTATATTGCTGTCGGATGACAAAACAAGATTAGATAATTGTTCTGCTTAGAAAGAAAACTACGGGCGTTAGTGTAGATTACGGAGGTGGAAATATTTGGTCGTAATCGATTGCATGGGCGGTGTGACGGTTGGCGTTGCTTTTGGGATTGCTACGCCATTTCTTTGATAGACTGTGACATTTCATCGAAGACGTACCGCTTGGAGCCAAGAAACAACGTTTTGCAGGGGCATGAAAAAGCGACGGATTTGCTCCTAGCGAAGGCAATGAGGTGTTTCCGTGCATTTTGGACGGAACGAGAGAAATTCTGACCTATTGCGTAAGTTGTACCTTTCAGTTTTTTGCCGTTAGAAATAATCGTTTCTTTAGTTTTAAACGATGTGAATTTTACAATGACCGGGCGGTGCTGGCCAGGCTTGTGACGACCGAGCCGGTGTGCCCTTTCAACTTCTTTCGTGTCAATTTTAATGTTTAAGTGTTTGCTGCAGAGGCTCACAATTAGTTCTTCGGACTCGGGAGAAAGTTTCAGAGTGGTTAGTATCTGGGAGACCATAGAATATTAGGTTGTTCCGTCGCGAGCGGTTTTCCGCATCGTCGAACCTGGCCTCCAAGGTTTGAATGTGACGAGCTGTAGTGCCTACACTGGTCTCTAGCGCCGTTATTTGTGTTTGAACGGTTGAGAGGCTTTGGTAGTGTTTTTCCAGCGGCGTTATTCTATTACTTAGGTCACTGATAGTTTTTTCTGTAGTATTCAATTGTGTTTTTAGGTCTTGCACCTCGGAAAGAAGCTATAGCCTGTCCAGAAGATATATTTTTTAGTTCAGCGAGAATGACAGCACTATCGTTAGGGGGCCCTGGATTGCTCTCAATGTCCCCAGACAGTAACAGCAATAAACAATGTATGATATCAATGCATTCGAAGGCCATGCATACACAACACTGCAGATTTGGGCGCACGTTAAAGAACCCCAGGTGGCCGAAATTTCCGGAGCCCTCCACTACGGCGTCTCTCATAATCATATATGGTGGTTTTGGGACGTTCAATCTTACATATCAAATCAGATCAGAACAAATGCGGACACGCTTGACCGACACACGCGCACTCGGTTTCCAGACCACCCCGGCGTTCTTTCTGTCTTTTCTGTGGTCAAATTGAAAACTTCTTTCCGGTTCATTGCCACGGCCAGGGGTTCGCATTAAACTCCATTGCTGCTGCAGCCGTAGACATGGTCAACATCAATGTTCATCAGGCGGTGCACAGCTGAACCAATGAAATACAGAAGTGTTATTGCACAGAACACACCATCTACCCGAGAGTGGAAGATAAATTACAAAGATGTGCCGACAATTTCGTGGCACCTCTTGCTTCTTAGCGCAGCGGAAGTTTCCAAGGAGTCATGCGCTGTAGCTGCTCAATTTCGTCCTAAAATGAAAGCATGGACATCACCGAACTATACACACAGTATACTCTCTTCTGTCTCACCGTCCGCATTACGTCCTGTGCGTATCGTCTGGACTTCTGGACACGCCTCTCTCCATGGTAATGAACGCGTTCATGCGGTTGCCCGAGAGCTGACCGGCTGGGCTCCATTGGAAGAGCTGTCCAATCCAGACGACGCATCGACAGAACCACTAAACTACAACGCTACGCTGGAGTACTATCGACAGAGCCGTTATACGTATCCTCCCCCTCATCCTTCACTTAACAGAGCAGATGCTGTCGCTTGGCGACAACTACAGACCAATTCATTTCCTTGCCTTTATATGCTAAATCGCTTTCATCCGACTCTCTACCCCTCCTACTGCCCCTTCTGTGGATCCGTACCGACAGGGGCGGCGCCAGGATGTTTTTACTGGTGGGGCAACCACGAAAAGTGAGTTCCTCCGGGGGGGGGGGGGGGGGGGCAAGCAAGTGGGGAGCTTATGCGTTGTATTTTCACTGTCTTACTCTCTTCCCCTTTTCTTCTTTTATAAACGCCCAACTTCTTCGATGGAAGTCTACGATATGTCCTGTTACATGTCACCTACGCTTCGTTCAGTAGCTCAACACGTCAATAAACATGCGTATTGTTCTGCTTAGGTGAGTTCAACGTAATATATTATCTGAAAGATTTTCTCTTGATCTAAATCAACTCTTACACTCTTACAAAGGAAATAACCTAGGCGCTAGCTTTATACGGGTTAGAATGGGATTAGCTGGGCGAAAGACAGCTGATCTATAGCTTCCTTGATAATATGACCAGAACGATAGCAACTTGAGAAGTTGGGCGCAGCTGTGATGTAGTCGGAGGTAGCCAGCCAAGCCTCTGGGAGAAGTCGAGCCGAAGCAACGCCTCCTAGAACTTGTCAAGCCTGCGTGTCACGACGTCAGCTACGTCATCAGCGTCAACCGGTTTGACGCCGCTATGCTGCTTCGCTGTCTTTGCTGTCTAGTACACTGTAGCTGTATCTACAACTATGCGCAGTTCCCTGCAATCTCGCCAAGGATAGCTATCTATTAGCTCACCTGCAACTGCTTCATTTGCTGCACGCAAGTGCTGCTTAGTCACGAAATACCACAATCTCTCACCACAATCTTCCGAAAACACAAGAGGACACCAATTAGTCGGTGGCTGAAACCGTTTGGCTGGGCTAAAGGCCCAGGTTCTAAACACACCAGTGTAAGTAAGATATTCGAGCAACGCAGTAGGATACAACTTAATATTTAGCATGTTTACACAGCAGTTGTATTGCTAGTAAAATGAAAATTGATACAGTTTGTCAAACAACCGATATACAAAATGCAGTACCAAATAAAAGAAATTAAGCTTGGTAACTAGCAGCAACAAAATAACACGTGTTAACTAGTCACAATATAGCTTCGAAAGAGTCATTTCAGAGCATCAGAGATAACTAACACCACTAAGTAATGTTCATATCAATTCTAAATTTCGTAATGATGCGCCAGATTACAAAATGTTAAAAGGCTGTTCTTGCGCCTGCTGGTGTTGCTAAACGTTGGAAATGGGAAAAGAAAAAAAAAGAAGCAATGTAGCAAAAGAATAAACAAATGAAGGGCATAGGTTTGTAAAACTGGATCACGCATAGGCAGGTAAGTCATTTCACATCTGACTAAACAGTACACCAGTTTTCACAAACGTGTCAGCTCTCCTACTAGGCACTGTTCACCACACAAGCGGGGCACCGACGTGGCCTCAGACAAGCGGGGCACCTTTTGCAGTTTGTTTGAAAGCGAGGAAAAACGGCCGGAATTATTCGATGGCGAAGCGGGTTTCCGTGCCCGAACATTTTTCCCATGAAAGCGCCGCAAAGGTACTATAGAGTTTCATTTACCAGCATACTAGTGCAGACGTATACGCCGATTATTGTGTGCAGCATCGAACATGTCAACAACACGCTGAAGGTCTATCTTATTGGCTAGAGACCGTTCTACCGCAAGCACAGCTAGGTCGCTCAGACGGTTGTTAGTCATTTTGCTGCGAAGATAAGTCTTCAGTCTTCGAAGGCACGAAAATGTGCGCTCGCAAGAAGATGATGATGACGGTATCGTCACGGCGATAACACTTAGCTTGTGCAGTTCGTGAAAGGCTAACTTATACTCTTCCAAGACGGTGACTAATTGCAGCAATGTTTCTATCTTGCACTTCCTTTCGGCTTCGATGCGCTGAAGAAGTTTAATTACCAACTTGCATTCAACTTCAACGCTGTTGATGTCGCATGCATAGTGCTCAGCGAAAGGCTTGAGCAAGGAGACGTCCATAAAATTCTCACTTTGAGGGTGGAGGGCGCTGACTCCGCAGAGTACGTCATTATTTTCCGCAAATCGCCTAGTCAGTTCCACAATGAGGTGGTCCAAAATGGGCAGAAAAACTTTGACTCTGAAAGTTTCTTTTGAATCTGGAGACTCTTCTTCAACGGGCCGTCCTTCACTTAATACAAACTGCTCTAAATGGAGCGGAAGGCGCTTCGTTCTCTGCTTTTCCCTTTGGGGGACCCCGTTCTCCTCAGAAATAGTGCAGGTTTGCTCCCACACAGTGTCAAACGCGCTCTGCGAATTTCTGATTTCGGATAACTCGTCAATGACAGTGTGCGCCATGAGGCATGCCTGACTAAGGTTGCAGTCTTTACTTTGTAATATGTCCGAAAAAAACCTTAAGGCGGCTGAGTAGCTTGGTGAATAGCCTTAAACAGAAAAGAAAAGAGAAGTTCATTTGCTCCAGCAGACCCCCGGCTTCCGTTGCCCGCCTGCTGTTTGTAGCGATGACTTCGCTGAGGCATACAAGAATGGTGGGAAAGCTTTTCATGGCTGCTGTGCAAGCCGTTATCTGCCAGGCCCATCGTGTATCGCTGAGACGCTGCAGCTCTGTCACAGGCAAAGACAACCTTTTTTGAACATCTACATACAGGGAGTGAACTGCAGATCCACTTAGGAATACATAAAGGCTTTCCAAAAGAGAAAAAATCCCTCACCGGTTGTATCGCCTTGCAGACATCCACGATGACAAGATTGAGACGGTGGTTCATGCAGTGTACGTACACTGCCTGCGGCACTTCCTGCATAGTGCCTGGACGCCTCGTGACGTACCACTCATGACACTTGCACCATCGTATGTTTGAGCAATGCACAGTTGAGAATCAATGCCGCAGCGATTCAGCGTTTCCTTGACGTAGCTCAGGAGCGACTTAGCATCCAATTGCTCAGCGTTGCGGAATCGAAGGAACCTCTCAAAAACAGCCCCATTGAGGTAGTACCTTACTACCACTGACAACTTTTCCGTCTTACTTAGATCCTTGGTTTCATCGACGATAAGTGCAAAGCACTGGGAACTTTTCATATCTTCCTTTATACTTGTTAATGTGATGTGGCTGAGAATTTCGAGGATCTGGTCTTGTATCGAGTGATGAACGTACTTCGAATCCACCATTCAGTTTCTTTCCTATAATGTCGTCATATTTAGCAAACAAGTGCAAGAGCTCAACGAAGTTTCCTTTGTTTTCACTTCTGGCACTTTCATCGTGGCCCCTCTGAGAGATTCCCTGAACGGCAGTAAATCGCAATATATCGGCAACTCTTGCTATATAGAGGCGATTTTCCTGCACCTCCCTGGAGTGCGCGTCGCTGAGATGTGTTGCAACCGACCTGCTTTGTCCTCCCGCCTTCATCTACGTGAAGGAAACCCACGATGCCTGGCAAGTCTTATGCACGAGTGAGTTTTCGTGCTTCCTGAAGCCACCGTCTCTTTCTAGGGCATTTTTCCAATTACTGTATCCAGCATTGACAAATGCAGATTTCTCATTGTCACCAGTTGAAAACATTCTGCAAGGGTAACAGAAGGCTGCGTCAGCCTGCGCGCTGTACTCCAACCAAGGAGATAGGCGGTACCAGTTTGAGTTGAAGCTCCTGCTCAATTTGTCGTACTTTTTAGATGGAAATGGGTTCAGTATTGGCTGTGTGGGTTGCTCTGTCTTGAATTTCGAAATGTCCAACTGGCCTGCGTGGTCGACATCCACATCAGAGGCGGTGAATTCTGTCGCAGAATCAGGTTGATGTCTTGCTGCACACGATGCGGAAAGGTCATCACATTCGCGGTCCATGTGCCCTGACGAGGACGGGCAAGCATCGTCAGACGCGGTGCTACGCACAGTCTCTTCAAGCGGAATTGAAACAAAGCACTGAGCATTTTCTTGTTCCTGAAGCGTCTCCGAATCTTCTGCTGGGAAGCAAAAAGGTAGGGGGAGACGGCTTTTTGCTTGGCGCGCTTGCTCGAAGGCGAAAAAAAGTCGCCAATAGACCTTTTCTGTGACATTCTGAGGCAACCCAATGTAGACTGAACGTTAAAGGGATGGTTCAATCCCAGAACAAGCCCAACAGTGATCGAGAGCTACTGGGTGACGATGACAGGAATGCGGTCAAAGCCGCGGCCGTCTATGCTGGCAGAGTGATAGACCAATCCCAGAACAAGCCCAACAGCGATCAAGAGCTAGTGGGTGGCTCTCCCGCGGAGGCCGTAGGATGGCAGGTCAAACGCAGCAAGCGGGCTCAGAAGCGACTGCGCAAGGAGAGAGCAGAGGATAGCCAGGCCTCCATACCATCTTCGCGCAAGAAAACAGCCAACGGCCTCCCAGAACGGCCAGCAGGACTCCCGGGCGCATTCGTCTACGGGGATGGCAATGCACGTAGACTCAAACGTGCAGTCCTCCAAGCCAGTGCTTGGCACAGAGGTGTACACTGCCGTACGAAAAAAGATGCCACGCTTGTGGAAACAATGGAAGCTATTGAGACTGCGGCGGACGTCTGGGATTCAACAGAGGCCATCGTGGTTCTGCACGCCGGTCTCAGCGACATCCAAGACACACATCTCCACACGATTCAACTGAGAAGATCAAGTCCCAAATAACTTTCTGGAAGGCAAGAGCCAAAGGCCATTTTTTCGTGGTGTACGGCGTCCCAGAAGTAGGACACAAAGACGATACCATGCGGATAAAGTGCGAGTTGTAGAATCAAAACCTACGTCAAATTTGCTCAGACATTAGAACGCGCGTGGAGTTCGTCAGTGTCACAAAGGCTCTCCAGGATAAGATGAATGGAACTTCCTACAGTGAATACGTCGCCGAGCAACTAGGACAACGATTGGGACGCAGACTATGTGCTTTTTTAGGGCTTCGCCCGTCGGGCAACTACAAGCACAGGGCATGGAGGGTGAAACCAACTATCTCCATGATGACTGCCCTGGGACAGACAATCCTACAAATGGCCAATCCACAGAGGAGGCAGAAGCGCTCCTGGCACAGGACGTAAAGAAAAAGTCGACCCACCGTCGCCGTAGCCGCAAGAAGAACGAGGACATACATGTAGGCTTCCTTAACCTACATGGTGCTCGAACGGCGAGCAAATGGGAAGAACTATATCAGATGATGGGTGACGAAGATATAGATATATATGCCGTGGCTGAAACACACCTTCGAGTCATGGAAGAGCCACCAGTACATAAAAGTTGGCAGTGGGCTGGCTTGAACCATTCAGGTGAATCGAGGAAAGGGGGAGGAATAGGTTTCCTGTGGAAAACTAGGTCAGCTTGGAAGAAACTGGACAGCCCGTGTGTTGAGCATATGTGGGTTGAGGGCTACCTGCAAGGGCTGGCAGTCCTGGTAGGGGTGGCCTACTTTGCCGTATCTGCTGGAGCTGATGCCGGAAACTCAAGAATGGCGCAGTGCATCAGGGAAGACGTGGCAAGATGGGCAAACCAGCGAGAGGGTTCTCATTATGGGCGATTCAATGGGCACCTCCAAGCTCTGGATGGCTTCCAAGATACCAATGGGGACTACTACTGGCACTGGCACGTACACTCGCCTTAGATGTGCTAAATCTTCGCCCAGAATGTGAAGGACAGTACACCTGGAGCGCCAGGAACAGTCGCAGCTGTATTGATTACGTGCTTGCGACACCTGCTTTAGCACGACGTCTCACCCACATGAACATCGATGAAAAGGGTGAATTCAGCATATATATAGGAAGTGACCACAACCGAATCAAGTTGAGCTTTTCTCGATCCTTCTGGCGAACCATTGCGAAGGAACATCGCAACGCAGCTGAGAGGCACCTCCCGCAGTTGGAGTATGCGGCAGTCGCGAAGCATTCGAGCAGAACTTTCAACCGACGGAACCACCAACATATGATCAATTTGTGCTCGAACTGAGACGCATCATGAAGAAGCACGAAATTCACGTAAATTCCCGCGGTGGCCTAAGGAGCAAAGGCTGGTGGGACGAAGAAGTACAACGGGCCCTTATTGCAAGACGAACGGCGAATCGCCTACATAGAGCGGCTGTTAAGACATCACCCGGAGAGGAGTGCATGAGTACCTGGGAGGAATACCTCCGCCTCAAAAGAGAGATGCGGATCCTCGTACAAAGCAAAATAGCTCATTACAATAGCAAAAAATTGAGAGCTATCACATAAGCAGGCCGTAACGGTGCAAATTTTGGAAATATGTGTCTTCGTTAGATCGCCAAACTCCGGCACCTGAAATTCGACACCACTCTAGCAACCTACCGGTCACCGACCTCGCAGCGCACCTCACGACCCACATGCAAGAGCTCTTCAATCCCACACATGACGAATCGACCTCAGCAGTAAACGGCGACCCGGATGAGCCTCACCAGCCAAGTGAACAGAACCATTGGCAGATAACGAGAATCGCTCTTGAGCGTGCACTCCCATGTATCAGTGCAAGCACTGCTACCGGACTGGACGGCATACCGGCGGGCCTTGTGAAATGCTTGGGGAAGTCTGCTCGAGAACACCTCGCGGGAATTTTCATACCATCCTCAAGAACGGCCAATCCCATCGGACTGGCAATGCGGCCGAGTAAGCCTCGTGTGCAAGAGAGGAGGCGACGCTGGACTGCTGGGGACTATAGACCAATTACGGTGACGAGCGTTCTATATAGACTCTTCGCTCAAGTCTTGAAGGTGTGGATGAGCGGCTGGGCGGAGAAGAGGGGCATACTGTCGGAACTCCAGAATGGCTTCTGACGGAACCGACGCTTGGAAGACAATCTTTTCGTACTCACCCAGACCATCGAGGTGGCACGGAGAGAAACCAGAGGTGCTTGGATGCTTTCTGGATGTCACCAAGGCTTATGATAGTGTGCCACACGAGGAGTTTTCCACCAGTTAGACCAACGACAAATGCCGAGCGTGTGGACAGACTTTCTCCGGCGGCTCTATGCAGATAGCTCGGAGGTAGCATGCTTCAGAGGCACCAGAACACAGCCTGTGAGAGTGACAAGAGGACTCAGGCAGGGCTGCCCTTTGTCTCCGCTGCTATACATGCTATATGTGGCGGGACTCGATCAGGCACTCGTGGAATCGGGAGTTGGCTTCGCGTTCCGCCTCATGATTGGTGGGGTGGCGCAGACATGGACGCTGCCCGGCTTGGTGTTCGCGGATGATCTAGTATTACTGGCTGAGCACAGCAGTGACCTTCAGAGGTTGGTAACACTGGCGGCCGACCACCTGAAGAGTCTGGACCTTCACTTCAATGCCAAAAAATCGGCCATATTGCAGTTTTCAGGCGTGGAGACCATTGATGTGCAGCTTCCGACGGAGGAGCAAGCCGGTATCAAACCAGTACCGGTATCTCGGTGTCAACCTTTGCACCTCCGCAGATATCTATGACAAGCAAGAGGAGCACGTTCGACAGGCTTCTGTGAGGGCCACCAACGTGCTGCGACGGTGGAGTCTGTGGGGGTGCAACCGGTTTGTACTGGTGCGCGAACTGTGGAAGGCAGTACATGTGCCAGTGCTGACATTCGCCAACGCCGTCATCTGCCTGTCTGCCTTTCCAGTGGTTGGAAAGAGGTCAACGTGAGGTCGGGCGACTGGCGCTGGCGTGTCATTGACGTGTGGCTGTCGAAGCTATACAGGGCGACCTCGGATGGTCAAGTTACGAGGCACGCGAGGCAAGGAGCAAGGGGGCCTACGAAGGACGTCTTCGCCTCATGAACGACCAGCGGTGGGCCCGTCGTGTATTTAGATACACAGCTATCAAGGGCATGAACACACCATGGCGCAGGCGTCTCCACAATCTGTGCCGCAAGTACTCCTTTTTACTGACCCTGTCCAGGAGGATAGTGAGAAGAAATGGGCAGTAGGAGGACGGAATAGAGTGCAGGAAGCTGAGACGTCGATGTGGCAGGCGGCTATGGTATGGAGAAGAACCCAGCCTGGCCCTATATAGAGCTCACAAGACCACCATCTCCGCCGAACGATTATACGACAATGTCGGCAGTGCGCTTCTGTTTGAGGCCCGTGCTGGAGCGCTCCGTACTCAGGTGTATCGCCGTCACTTCGACCCGTCGTTGGCCGACGGCACTGTGCAGTGCAGGACATGCGGAAAGACGAGAACATTAAACACCTG
>NC_051174.1:127467093-127602093 GCF_013339725.1 Rhipicephalus microplus
GTCCAAGTATTCTCTAAATGGACAAACCACACTCAACTGTTCATGAAGTCACAGATATCGGTCATATAATTGGAACTTAACCCTGTATAGAAGACTTGTGGACGTCGTCTTTAATTAAAGTATTCTCTAAAGCGACAAATCACACATAACTGTTCATGAATTCACAGATATTGGTCATAATATTGGAACTGAACTTTGTATGGAAGACTTATGGACGTTGTTTTAGTGACAGTATTCTCTAAAGTGACAAACCGCACTCAACTGTACATGAAGTCACAAATATCGGTCATAATATTGGAACTGAACCCTGTATGGAAGACTTCTGGACGTCGTCTTTATTCAAAGTAGTCTCTAAAGCGACAAATCACACACAACTGTTCATGAAGTCAGAGATATTGGTCATAATATTGGAATTGATCCCTGTATGAAATTGTTCTGGACGTTGTTTTTAGTCACAGTATTCTCTAAAGTGACAAACCGCACTCGGCTGTTCATGAAGTCACAGATATCGGTCATAATATTGGAACTGAACCCAGTATGGAAGACTTGTGGACGTCGTCTTCAATCAAAGTATTCTCTAAAGGGACAAACAACACTCAACTGTTCTGAAGTCACAGATATCGGTCATAATATTAAAACTTAACCCTGTATGGAAGACTTCTGAACATCGTCTTTAATCAAAGTATTCTCTAAAGCAACAACTTACACACAACTGTTCATGAAGTCACAGATATTTGTCACAATATTGGAACTGAACCCTGTATGGAAGACTTCTGTATGTTGTCTTTAGTCAAAGTATTCTTAAAGCGACAAATCACACATAACTGTTCATGAAGTCACAGATATTGGTCATAATATTGGAACTGAACCCTGTATGGAAGGCTTATGGGAGTTGTTTTAGTCACAGTATTCTCTAAAGTGACAAACCGCACTCAACTGTTCATTAAGTCACAGATATCGGTCATAATATTGGAACTGAACCCTGTATGGAAAACTTCTGGATGTCGTCTTCAATCAAAGTATTCTTTAAAGCGACAAATCACTCACAACTGTTCATGAAGTCCCAGATATCGATGATATATATATATTGGAACTGAACCTTGTATGGAAAACTTATGGACGTTGTTATTAGTCCCAGTATTCTCTAAAGCGACAAATCACACACAACTGTTCATGAAGCCACAGATATTGGTCATAATATTGGAATTGAACCCTGTATGTAAGACGTATTGACGTCGTCTTTATTCAAAGTATTCTCTAAAGTGACAAATCACACGCAAATGTTCATGAAGTCACAGATATTTGTCATAATGTTGGAACTGAACCCTGTATGGAAGACTTCTAGATGTTATCTTTAGTCAAAGTATTCTCTAAAGCGACAAATCACACACAACTGTTCATGAAATCACAGATATTGGTCATATTATTGGAACTGAACCCTGTATGGAAGATGTGGGATGTTGTTTTTAGTGACAGTATTCTCTAAATTGACAAACCGCACTCAACTGTTCATGAAGTGACAGATATCGGTCATAATATTGGAACTGAACCCTGTATGGAAGACTTCTGGACGTTGTTTTTAGTCACAGTGTTCTCTAATGCGACAAATCACACACAACTGTTCATGAAGTCACAGATATCGGTCATAATATTGGAACTGATCCCTGTATGGATTACTTCTGGACGTTGATTTTAATGAAAGTATTTTTTAAGGTGACAAGCCACACAGCACTGTTCCTGAAGTCACAGATAGTGGTCATAATATTGAAACTGAACCCTGTATGGAAAACTTATGGACGTTGTTTTTAGTGACAGTATTCTCTAAATTGACAAACCGCACCCAACTGTTCATGAAGTCACGGATATCGGTCATAATATTGGAACTGAACCCGGTAAGGATTACTTCTGGACGTTGAGTTTAATCAAAGTATTCTCTAAAGCGACAAATCACACACAACTATTCATGAAGTCACAGGTATTTGTCATAACATTGGAACTGAACCCTGTATGGAAGACGTATTGACGTTGTTTTTAGTGACAGTATTCCATAATTTGACAAACCACACTCAACTGTTCATGAAGTCACAGATATCGGTCATAATATTGGTACTGAACCCTCTATAGAAGACTTCTGGACGCCATCTTTAATCAAAGTATTCTCTAAAGCAACAAATCACACACAACTGTTCATGAAGTCAAAGATATTGGTCATAATATTGGAACTGATCTCTGTATGGAATACTTCTGGACGTTGTTTTAAGTCACAGTATTCGCTAAAGTGACAAACCGCACTCGGCTGTTCATGAAGTAACAGATATCGGTCATAATATTGGAACTGAACCCTGCATAAATGACTTCTGGACGTGGTATTTAATCAAAGTATTCTCTAAAGTGCCAAGCCACTTACAACTGTTCATGAACTCACAGATATTGGTCATATTATTGGAACTGAACCCTTTATGGAACACTTATGGACATTGTTTTTAGTCCCAGTATTCTATAACTTGACAAACCACACTCAACTGTTCATGAAGTCACAGATATCGGTCATAATATTGGTACTGAACCCTGTATAGAAGACTTCTGGACGTCGTCCTAAATCAAAGTATTCTCTAAAACAACAAATCACACACAACTGTTCATAAAGTCAAAGATATTGGTCATAATATTGGAACTGATCCCTGTATGGAATACTTCTGGACGTTGTTTTTAGTCACAGTATTCTCTAAAGTGACAAACCGCACTCGGCTGTTCATGAACTCACAGATATTGGTCATATTATTGGAACTGAACCCTGTATGGAAAACCTATGGACGTTGTTTTTAGTCCCAGTATTCTCTAAAGGGACAAACCACATTTAACTGTTCATGAAGTCACAGATATCGGTAATTATATTGGAACTTAACCCTGCATGGAAGACTTGTGGACGTCGTCTTTATTCAACGTATTCTCTAAAGCGACAAATCACACATAACTGTTCATGAATTCACAGATATTGGCCATAATAAAGGAACTGCACTTTGTATGGAAGACTTATGAACGTTGTTTTTAGTCACAGTATTCTCTAAAGTCACAAACCGCACTAAACTGTTCATGAAGTCACAGATATCGGTCATAAAATTGGAACTGAACCCTGTATGGAAGACTTCTGGACGTCGTCATTAATCAAAGTAGTCTCTAAAGCGACAAATCACACACAACTGTTCATGAAGTCAAAGATGTTGGTCATAATATTGGAACTGATCCGTGTATGGAATTGTTCTGGATGTTCTTTTTAGTCCCAGTATTCTCTAAAGTGACAAACCGCACTCGGCTGTTCATGAAGTCACAGATATCGGTCATAATATTGGAACTGAATCCTGTATGGAAGACTTGTGGACGTCGTCTTTAATCAAAGTATTCTTTAAAGGGACAAACCACACTCAACTGTTCATGAAGTCACAGATATCGGTCATAATATTGGAACATAACGCTGTATGGAAGACTTGTGAACGCCGACTTTAATCAAAGTATTCTCTAAAGCGACGAGCTACACACAAAGTTCATGAAGTAACAGGTATTTGTCATAACATTGGAACTGAACCCTGTATGGAAGACTTCAGGATGTTGTCTCTAGTCAAAGTATTCTCTAAAGCGACAAATCACACATAACTGTTCATGAAGTCACCGATATTGGTCATAATATTGGAAATGAACCCTGTATGGAAGACGTATGAGAGTTCTTTTTAGCCACAGTATTCTTTAAAGTGACAAACCGCACTCAACTGTTCATTAGGTCACAGATATCAGTCATAATATTGGAACTGAACCCTGTATGGAAGACTTCTGGACGTTGTCTTTAATCAAAGTATTCTCTAAAGCGACAAATCACTCACAACTGTTCATGAAGTCCCAGATATCGGTGATAATATTGGAACTGAACCTTGTATGGAAAACTTATGGACGTTGTTATTAGTCCCAGTATTCTCTAAAGGGACAAACCACACTCCACTGTTCATGAAGTCACAGATATCGGTCATAATATTGGAATTTAACACTGTATAGAAGACTTGTGGACGTCGGCTTTAATCAAAGTATTCTCTAAAGCGACAAATCACACATAACTGTTCATGAATTCACAGATATTGGTCATAATATTGGAACTGAACTTTGTATGGAAGACTTATGGACGTTGTTTTTAGTCACAGTATTCTCTGAAGGGACAAACCACATTCAACTGTTCATGAAGTCACAGATATCGGTAATTATATTGGTACTTAACCCTGTATGGAAGACTTGTGGACGTCGTCTTTATTCAAAGTATTCTCTAAAGCGACAAATCACACATAACTGTTCATGAATTCACAGATATTGGTCATAATATTGGAACTGAACTTTGTATGGAAATGTGGGACGTTGTTTTTAGTGACAGTATTCTCTAAATTGACAAACCGCACTCAACTGTTCATGAAGTGACAGATATCAGTCATAATATTGGAACTGAACTCTGTATGGAAGACTTCTGGACGTCGTCTTTCAAAGTATTCTCTAAAGCGACAAATCACACACAACTGTTTTTGAAGTCACAGATATCGGTCATAATATTGGAACTGATCCCATTATGGAATACTTTCTGGACGTCGTCTTTAATCAAAGTATTCTCTAAAGTGACAAATCACACGCAAATGTTCATGAAGTCACAGATATTTGTCACAATATTGGAACTGAACCCTGTATGGAAGACTTCTGTATGTTGTCTTTAGTCAAAGTATTCCTCAAGCGACAAATCACACATAACTGTTCATGAAGTCACAGATATTGGTCATAATATTGGAACTGAGCCCTGTATGGGAAACTTCTGAATGTTGTCTTTAGTCAAAATATTCCCTAAAGCGACAAATCACTCACAACTGTTCATGAAGTCCCAGATATCGGTCATAATATTAGAACTGAACCCTGTATGGAAAACTTATGGACGTTGTTATTAGTCCCAGTATTCTCTAAAGGGACAAACCACACTCCACTGTTCATGAAGTCACAGATATTGGTCATAATATTGGAACTTAACACTGTATAGAAGACTTGTGGACGTCGTCTTTAATCAAAGTATTCTCTAAAGCAACAAATCCCACACAACTGTTCATGAAGTCAAAGATATTGGTAATAATATTAACTGAATCCTGTATGGAATACTTCTGGACGTTGTTTTTAGTCACAGTATTCTCTAAAGTGACAAACCGCACTCGGCTGTTCATGAAGTCACAGATATCGGTCATAATAATGGAACTGAACCCTGTATGAATGACTTCTGGACGTGGTCTTTAATCAAAGTATTCTCTAAAGCGACAAATCACACATAACAGTTCATGAATTCACAGATATTGGTCATAATATTGGAACTGAACTTTGTATGGAAGACTTATGGACGTTGTGTTTAGTCACAGTATTCGCTAAAGTGACAAACCGCACTCAACTGTTCATGAAGTCACAGATATCGGTCATAATATTGGAACTGAGCCCTGTATGGAAGACTTCTGGACGTCGTGTTTAATCAATGTATTCTCTAAAGCGACAAATTATACACAACTGTTCTTGAAGTCACAGATATAGGTCATAATATTGGAACTGATCCCTGTATGAAATACGTCTGGACGTTGTTTTAGTCACAGTATTCTCTAAAGTGACAAACCGCACTCGACTGCTCATTAGGTCACAGATATCGGTCATATTGTTGGAACTGAATTCTGTATAGAAGACTTCTGGACAATATTTTTAAACAAAGCATTCTCTAAAATGACAAACCGCAATCAACTGTTCAAGAAGTCACAGATATCGGTCATAATACTGCAACTGAACCCTGTATAAAAGGCACTTGATGATGCAACGGATTTTAGTGATAAGATTGGAAGCGAGCGCAGCATGCAACAATTCGGATGGTATATTTATTTATTTTCAAGTACGGCAGCCCAAATTGAGGCTACTGCAGGAGTGCTGTACATATGTACAAAATGAAAGCATTTTGTACATATGTACAAAATGAAATCATTTAAACAATAATATCACAAAAAGTGTACCAACATAAACAAATATCACTACCCCCTGAGTGCACCCTGGTAAAAAATAGAACATTATTATGATACAAGTGCCTCCAATGAGTTAGTCTTACCAACCAGTCTTACCGGGATACTGAGCGTAGCGTGATAGCGGGATCGAAGTGCGCGTGCCAAAGTACGTACGCTAGTCGTACCGCTTCAAGTATGTGCGCTATTTTTCAGATATATTAGACAGTTATAGTTTAGCGTTAGCGTGATAGTGTATAAATTAGGGGAATGGCGTTACCCTGCAGCAAACGTTCGTTGTGGGCTGTGTCTTGCTATGCTTAGCGGGATAACGTTTACGTGGTTTACGTGCCTTCGCTGGGATGGTGGCACCAACGATTAGATGGTTAATAAGTTAAACAGTGAAAATGAAAAAAAAACGACAATATTTCCTATGCCAATGCGCGATGCATTGTTAGAAGTTTATTTTAGTGATAATAAAAGTAAACAAATATGAACCACGCACCCAACGTGAAAACATTTATGTTGCTGATTTTGTTTACATCGATCTTGTAGTTGGGCCTAGATGAGCTCGAAGTGAGAAGTTATCTCAAAAACTACGCCATCTTATCCGTATTACTCGGTCATCGAACTAACTGAAGGCAAGCGAAGCCACTTTGAACAGTCATTTGAAATCAACAAGGTGAATCTTTCAACAACTACGCCAAAATTACTTCGAAGCAGACGTCCGAAAGCGCCGCCATGTTTACGTACACTATACGTACACCTACGATGCAACGGTAACGTGAAATGTGAAAAATACCGCGCGTATGCGAAGTGGTATGGGTGACGTACGTATCTTCGCATGCGCACTTCGATTCCGGTATCACGGTACACCTGGTAGTCCGGTAAGCCCAATATACTATAACTCTCTAATATTGCCATGGTAGCGAAGGTGCAGGTAGTATACCTACAACATGGAGTCACTCTCGGACGCCCACTTCAAAGTCATTTTGGCGTAGTTGTTGAAAGATTCACTTTGTTCGCCGCAAACGACCGTTTACAGTGGCTTTGCATGCCTTAAGTTAGCTTCGATGACCAGGTATTACGGATAAGTTGGCGTCGTTTTTTAGATCTTTTCATTTCGAAGGCGTCTAGGCCCAACTACAAGATCGATTTAAACAAATCGGCAACCTAAATGTTTTCGCGTTTGGTGTGTGATTCATATTCATTTATTTTGTTATAACTAAAATAAACTTGTGATAATGGTTCGCGCAGTGGCATAGGCAAACATTTTCGTTTTCTTTTTTCCTCACTCTATTTAACTTATTAACCATCCGTTAGGTGGAGCCACCGTGTCAGCTTGGACACGTAAACCACGTAAACACTATCTCGCTACGCTGTCCACAACGCACGTTTGCCGCATGGTGACGCCATTCGCTCAACATGCGCTATCTGCTAACGGTAAACTTTTGCGTCTTCGTTACTCAGCACTGCCAGCGCCTTCGCATAAAACCGCAGCATCTAGCCCACATGTAGACCTTCATACCTGATGCCTCTAAGCTGAGAAGGGCACACAAACGATTATATGGCAAATGAGCGATTAAAACGCCTAACATTTTTTGCCTTGTCTTCATTTTTTCGATGTTCTTCTCTGCATCGAGATGCTGAACACTCTGAGTGAGAAGTTTACCTTATTATGTCATCCCACTCCGAGTTGCAGTCTTTGTCATTCACTTCTCTTGCACCCTTGTGCCAGGTACAGTTTGTACATTAACCACGTCCCGATGAACAAGTGGCGCCGCCAGCAGCAGGTGTCGGACGATCTGGGTCACTTGAAGGAGTACGCCAAAGTGTTCTACGACGTGTACGGCGCCAGCAAAGAGGACCGCTCTCACATCGACAAGTTGCTCAATTTGGAAAAGAACATTTACGCTGTCATCGAGCCGCCAGACTTCGAGTACGGCACTACGCTACGCTACTTTGTAAATTTAAGGGTTCGTGAAAAGTGCTCCACAGAATGTGTGTCTCCTTCTCGCTAAGGTGACTGGCTCGGAATAATAAGTTTTGAACGAACCATTTATGATGTCAAAACATGACGTTCACTCATTAATGAAATCAAATACAAGAAGGGAGGCGTTCATCGCATTCTATATTCTGACCGACCCCGCCTAAATGCGCTTGGGCCTTCACGTAACACAATTTTTAAATTCACGAAGTGTCCTTTAATTAAAAGCGTCCTGCCATTTGCGCAGCTGCGGCAGCACTGGACAAAATATGGTGGTGAACAAAATCGAATATCATGGCGAACAATTTGTGTATTTTTGTGGTTGATTGATTGGCTGCTGGCTATCCTATTTCTCATTGGCGCAGGGACAAAATACAACCGGGAGCTCTGACGGAGACCCTGGTGTCAATGGGCTCGACAACGCTGTTCATATCCAGCGACAACAGCAAAACATGGCTGGGTTTCCTGAACGAGCTGCTGCAACCTCACCAGTTTACGATAGAAGATTACATCCTGGTCGACGACATCGGCCTCTCTCGAACCATGGTTGAACTCCTCATGCAATTCAGGTTCGCGAAAGTCCCTGATCAGGATGGTGCATATGCAATTTTTTTTGAGATAGCAATCATATAGACAGCCTCGAAAGGCTTTTGCCGTTTTCGTCGCTATTATGTTCTTTATGAAGTCTAAATTGATAACATAAAATAACAGAAAAGTTCAAATTGATAAAAATACATATAGAATCCCACAACAAAACATGTCGCAGCGTCTTCACGTCATAAAAAAGTGGTTTCTCGACAGCCTGTCGAAAGCTGACAATGAAGACTCTAAGGAAACAGATATCACTTACACTGAACTGCAGTTAGTATGATGCCTCTAGTATACTTGCTTCGGTACTTAACGATTGGTAACTTATCAGTATACATGAAGCTTAAAGGGTCTCTGGAACATTTTTTCATCATGGTCAAAATAGGGTGCCGGTCGGCATTCGAGGCTAATGAGAACGCGCAATCCAACCATCTAAGCACCACACGTGACCAGGAATCAGCAAATATTTCTCGAAGTACGCTAGAAATCGTTCGCTCGCCTTTTTGTCTGTTTCAAGTGATGCTATACTTCTAATTAAACACGCAATGTATGCAAATTTTAGGTCATTCGCTGAATTGAGCATCACGAGTTACGTAGTCACGCTGAAAAAACACCCCAGTTTAAGAAAAAGGCCAAGAACACTTCACCACAAGTGTGCGATTATTCTATGTATAACATGTAGCCGACACACATTTCTTAGGAAATGAATTAATTTCTCCATTCATTCATTACATGGCTGCAGAACATGTCTGTGAAAATCATACACAGATGCACGTACAGTAAAGAGCTTGGATAGGTGGAACTCGAAGGGACCAAAATGTTAGCATCCTTCAAATGATACCTGCAACGCTTTTCCAGGTAGCCTTTGAAAGATGAGTCTTTTTACGATGAAGCCATGCGAACTAGCTTAAGTTTTTGCACTTTTGGACTGCGTAGTTACCGCGAACACCACAGAGACGCGCCAGCGTGCGCACTTGCTATCACACTAAAATTATCCTGCGCCTTCAGGACGGTTAAAATGATGACGAGAGCCAGCGGTGCCTTGAAATATAGGCCCCAGCAGGTGCCGTCACCCTCTTTTAGCGGCAACACAGTCTCGTACACAAATAAAGTTTTGTTCTTCTTCTTTGAAGATAACAAGTCACTCTTGTTTCACACAACTCTGCCAGTGAACACACAACTCTGCCAGCTCTTGCACTGCAGTTATAGATTTTTTATGGGTGGTCAATCTGTGAGGCAAAAAACTCTTTTAAAGAAGCCATTTTCTATGGTAACTTGGGAAAGTGCTGAAGTGAGCCTTAAATATTTTAACATAGAGGTTTTATATCCAATGTACGCCGCGATATGGTTTATGGCTCCGGTAATTTTGACAGTCTGGTGTTACTTATTAAGCACTTAAATTGCGGACTACACGGGCCTCCAACCTTTTGCCTACATCCAAATGTGACCGCCACGTCCAGGGTCAAACCCGCGACTTCCACAGGGACCCTTTAAATTCAAATAATTTTTTGCTCCCTCAAGTTTCCACCTATCCAGATTTTACTGTATGCGCATCGGTGTATGATTTCTACAGACATGTTCTGCAGCCACACCATGAATGAATGAATTCGCCTCCTGCAGCAAGTTGCCTCGGCGACGATGTTATACGCAGAATAATGACATATTTCGGGTCAAGTTTTCTTGTCTTGATAACGACGCAGAGACAGCACCAGAATGAATACACGAAGATGGCAAATATAGGACATGCTGTTTGCTCATAACTGAAATTTTTGAGGAACAAGAACGTCTCTTATGCGCATCTAGCATCACCACGCAGGAAATGATCACATAAGTGTCGACCACATCAAGACGCCATAACATGGACGTAACCTAAAGGATGCAAGGTTCCATGATCGCATTCCTTATTTGGCGCTGTCACAGGGTTATCGAAACGATCAAATTAAAGAATGACTTCTATTCACGCATCATGCAGTAACATGGACATGCTGTACACACTCGGCTGGTGGTTCGCCCAGCAATTCTCGGTGATGGCATCGCTGGACGGCAGTATCGCTTCGTACGGCAGCGCCACGACGGCGGCTGCGAACCGACAAAGCGACTGCTACGCCCTGGCCGAGAGCCGCTTCCGGCGGCAACTCTTCTTGCAGAGGGCGCATGCGTCGCTTGGCTATTCCGGAATGAGGCAGGTCGATGACATCTTCAGCAACATCCGCGACACGACCGTGACTCTACTGCGGTACGTAGGCACTACAAATCAAATTTGATGCGGGGAAGTGAATATTTATCTATTCCCAAGCGTTTAAGACACTTCTAGGTGAAAGTGTTTACGTGTAGGTTGGTGTTATTTTATGGGGATGAGCAACAAAAGCTCGAAGCGCTTACATAGCTCGTTGCCATGTGTGTATAATACTTAAGTTATGCAGATTCCTAACTTTGCGGGATTGAGGTTTTTTGTTTCGGAAGAAGAGTTTCACTGCTAAAAATGACAAACGCAATGAACTCATTTGAAAATGAGGGCGAGAAATGTCTAGCCCGGGAGCCAGCAATCGAGGCGGACTGCTGGCAAGCGAAACTAAAAGACCTTTATTTTTTCCCTCCAAATACCATATGTACGGATGGATGGATGGATGGATGGATATGGCTGTACCCTTTAGATCGGGCGGTGGCTAGCGCCACCAAGCCGTAATGCCTAATGAACCAAAAAATATATTTATTTTTTTTCCTTAAAAAGTGAGTTTGAGGATTCGTACTTTGCAGTGAAGAGTTTAATTTTCACTCGTGTCTTGACTTTAGCCACCAATCAGATAACCTCCTTCTGGTTAAGTCTACCCGCTTAAAGTTTATTTTGCCCTCCCGGTCCCTAAACCCCAGTGCTTTGAAAAACTCTGCGCCATCATCCTGAACTATAGGGTGAAGCCCATTACAGAACATTATCAAGTGTTCGGCAGTTTCTTCTTCCTCTCCACACGCACTGCATACTGTGTCTACCCCTTCGTATTTGGCCCGATATGTCTTGGTTCGCAGTACTCCCGTCCTGGCCTCAAACAGAAGAGAACTACCCCGAGTATTATCATAGATCCTTTCCTTGGCAATTTCCTGCTTAAAAGTTCGATAGATCTCTAGTGCGGACTTCTTAATCATGCCCATTCTCCACATGTCAGTCTCCGTTTCCTTCACTTTCTTCTTAACCGATAGTTCTTTTTGGTTTGGCCACCTGCTGTTTTCTAAGTATTTACCAGTCAACTTCCTGGCTCGCTTCCTCCATTTTGTATCGACATTCTTCATGTACAAGTAGCTGAAAACCTTCCTAGCCCAACGCTCTTCCCCCATTTCTCTCAATCGTTTCTCAAATTTTATCTTGCTGCTAGCTTCCCTGCCCTCAAATGATGTCCATCCCATATCACCATGTACTCCCTGATTTGGTGTATTCCCGTGAGCTCCTAAAGCAAGCCTACCTATTCCACGTTGCTTAATTTCTAATCTTGCTTGAACTTCTGATCTCATGCACAAGACCGCATTGCCGAACGTCAGCCCAGGAACCATGACCCCTTTCCATATTCCTCTCACAACATCATACCTATTGTAATTCCACAGTGCCCTATTTTTCATGACTGCTGCATTCCTGTTACCTTTAGTCGTCACGTATATTTCGTGTTCCCTCAGATACTCGGTCCCATTGCTTATCCATACGCCCAGATAATTGTATTTATCTGTTATCTCTAGCGTGACCTCCTGTATTCTAAGCTCACTACCTTTGTTGTCATTGAAAATCATGACTGCTGATTTTTCCTTACTGAATCTAAAATCTAACCTATCTCCCTCATTACCGCAGATGTCCATCAATCTCTGCAAATCTTCCTTGTTGTTGGCCATTAGCACTATATCATCTGCGTACATTAATGCTGGTAGTGCCTGATCAATAAGTTTTCCTTGTTTGACTAAAGAGAGGTTGAAGCCCAGTCCACTTCCCTCTAATTTTGCCTCTAATCCTTGTAGGTACATCATGAATAATAAGGGTGACAGGGGGCACCCCTGCCTAAGCCCCCGTTTTACCTCTGCAGGCTTGGATACCTGTTTTTCCCACTTTATAACTACCTTGTTACCTTTATAGATACCCTTTAAAAGATTAGTGACTACATGTTCCACGCCTAGTGTGTCCAGTATTCCCCACTATTCCTCTTGAACCACGCTATCGTACGCTCCCTTGATATCCAAAAATGCTAGCCACAGGGGCCTGTGTTCCTTTTCTGCTATTTCGATGCACTGCGTCAGTGAGAACAGATTTTCTTCCAACCTACTGTGTTTCCGAAACCCATTCTGCAGTTCCCCCAGCACCCCCTCATCCTCTATCCACGCCTGCAGTCTTTCCTTTATAATTTGCATCGCCAGCCTGTAGACCACTGATGTCACTGTTATAGGACGGTAGTTGTTTATGTCAGCTTTGTCCCCCTTTCCTTTATAGATCATGCTCATCCTGCTAAGTTTCCATCCATTGGGAACTTCACCATCGATTATTATTTTGCTCACTGCCTCTCTCAAAGCCTGTTTAGACTTCGGACCTAATGTCTTTATCAGCCTAATTGGAATGTCATCTGGGCCTGTTGATGTACTACCAGGAACCCTTTTCTCAGCCCTTTCCCACTCTTGTTGTGAAAATGGAGCCATTGCACCACTTGATTCGTCCTTGTCTATTGTGGTGCATAAAGTACTTCTTTGTACGCTCGGTGTACAGCAGTGCCTCCTTGTGGCCACATGCTGCAAGGAACACTGGCAGTGCCCTCTACATCTCTTTTTCACATTTTATGGGGCGGGTCCTTATAAGTACGACCAATGCGAGTCCGCGTCACAGTTTCTCGAGTGGTCAATTCTAGAATTCATTATCAGAATTTCCCTAAAATTTAATATTTTCTTCAATATTTTTAGGGATGTATAACTGTACGCTTTTAAAACGAAGCATGTATTGGCTGAAGTATTGATAAGGTTGTGAGTTTGCACAGCAGAGGAAAAAAAGGGTAGCTCCAAGGGAGGAGCAATGTGGCCGTTGAAGGTGCACCGGTCACACCACTAAGCTTGTGTGTGTCTCGTCAACAATTGGTGCTGTGTCGATTGTGGGTTTGTCGCTGATGGTGAGTTTCTAATACGGCAATGGGATTTGTAATCGTGGTCACCTGTCATTTCACGTTGCCACTTTGCATTTTTGCCTTGGTACTGTGGGTTCTGGAAATGGTGAGCGGGCGCCACGCCACGCTCTTGCAGTGAACAGACACAGCAGGCACATCGGTACAAACCGAATAACATACACACATTTATTTAGCTACTTATGAACGACGATATCGTCCGTCGAATTGACACATCAATTGTAGTAAACCCACTAAGGCATCCACACACAATACAACCATACACTCCATGACAAACACAATAACACACCCAAGGCGGAGTGGCCAACGCTTGTCTTACCACGAGGGCCCCCGACGCGTGAGCCACGGTACCGCGCGCCGAGGACCCAGGCTAGTGACAACCGTTCGCGGCAACCGCCACGCGCCGAAGAGACTCGCTCAATTAGTTCTCGTACGCCCCCAAGGCTTGATTTCCATTAGGGGTCACCGCTGGTAATACCACTGTAATAAGCATGATGATGATCGCGGTGTTCAACGCGAAAACAACGCCATCTACCGCCCGGTTGTTGTACCCCGAATTGCGGTTTTTGGGCGAGACACGACCGCCACGCAGCGCAAACAGCTTTACAGGGGGTGTCAGCACCCCCACAGTACGAAAGCATCGTCCTTGTGCTGTGATTCTGAGCACGTGGAAAGCACTTTGGTTCCCGGCATGGAGGAAGGAAGCAGAATTGCGAAAGAAAGAAAGAAAGAAAGAAAGAAAGGAAGAAAGTAGAAAGGAAGAAGGAAGAAAGGAAGGAAGGAAGGAAGGAAGGAAGGAAGGAAGGAAGGAAGGAAGGAAGGAAGGAAGGAAGGAAGGAAGGAAGGCAGACAGACAGACAGACAGACATATAGATAGATAGATAGATAGATAGATAGATAGATAGATAGATAGATAGATAGATAGACAGATAGATAGATAGATAGATAGATAGATAGATAGATAGATAGATAGATAGATAGATAGATAGATAGATAGATAGATAGATAGATAGATAGATAGATAGATAGACAGATAGATAGATAGATAGATAGATAGATAGATAGATAGATAGATAGATAGATAGATAGATAGATAGATAGATAGATAGATAGAAAATTCGGCAGATCTCACGTACCTGGAAATCATTGTTAATCGAAGCATGTGGAGGGATGGTGAGCGTGTAATATTTTTTTTATTGAGCAACACGTCATGAAATGGCGCTAAATATACGTACAAAATTTGCGCACACAGACATATGTCGAAGAGTTGCAGATGTTTATATAACCAGTTGTTCGCACTTGCGCCACGATGCCAACTGGAACATGGGTATTAGCGACACCGGAAGGTGATATGAAGCGCTAATGCTCGCGAAGATGTCGGCCCTGGACACTGCTACACAAAGAAACTTCAGCGCATGGAAACTAACCACAATTGACCTTAACCCGACGTGACAGCTGTATCGAAGGACTACACATGTAATATTTATAAAGTTGGGTAGGCAGCACTGCAACCGCTATTGCCGTTTCACGAATAATAGCATCTATTTGAAAAGCAGTTCCGAGACACGGCGTAGCTCTGTGGTACAGAAGCTTCATTGCCACGCAGAATGCTCGGGTTTGTTTCTGTTTGGACCCTGACATTTGTTCTTTGCGTTCGTTGGTTCGACACTACCGATGTCGGGTAGTTCTTAACGCTCGCACGTTAAAATTGCCCATGTGTGGTTTCGTCTTTTCTGGGTGGACACTAAGTGTCAATCACCTGTTGAACATACCCACATACCAGCGGCACATACCCACCATGGGCATATGCCACTGTCAAGCGGGAAATATTTGCCGACATACGCGACGGGATTGTGACGTCATTCAAGTCTTGACTAGCACGTCATATTCGTCAAACCATGCTACCATCCCATGCTAATTTTGGTTCACTCCATGTTAAGGAATTGATCACGAGAGCACCCAAACGTAAGCGGCTAGACAGACAGACAGACAGACAGACAGACAGACAGACAGACAGACAGACAGACAGACAGACAGACAGACAGACAGACAGACAGACAGACAGACAGACAGACAGACAGATAGATAGATAGATAGATAGATAGATAGATAGATAGATAGATAGATAGATAGATAGATAGATAGATAGATAGAGAAATAGATAGATAGATAGATAGATAGATAGATAGATAGATAGATAGATAGATAGATAGATAGATAGATAGATAGATAGATAGACAGACAGACAGACAGACAGACAGACAGACATACAGACATACAGACATACAGACAGACAGACAGACAGACAGACAGACAGATAGATAGATAGATAGATAGATAGATAGATAGATAGATAGATAAATAGATAAATAGATAAATAGATAAATAGATAGATAGATAGATAGATAGATAGATAGATAGATAGATAGATAGATAGATAGATAGATAGATAGATAGATAGATAGATAGATAGATAGATAGACTCAAAGCCGCTGAAGTTTGCTAAGAAATGCTTGGCATTTAAAAGAAAGAAAGAGGAAAAGAAAAATAATAGCAGGTCAAGCACGCAGTCGCACTTAATATGACTCTCAACGCGCTGGCTGTGGTTAAAGTGACCCCAAGCCTGAACAGTCACTGGTTTAGAAAGTACCGCTAGATGAGAGAGTTAATTTCACAATTTTGTTCTTGGTACGTGCCACTTTGCAGTGTTGGCGCCATTTTGGGTACAGGCAGCGTGCTTGAACTCACAATGAGCGCGACTGAGCCCGCCCTATTTCAAGTGCCCCCATTCTGCAGTGGGATCAAAAGCTCCCGCTAAATTTTTTACCACCTCGGCTTCACGCAGCTCGTTGCCGTGGATGGACGAGGCAGCTCGCAACGAAGCAGTCGCCATTGTTGAGGCCACGGAGTTCGAGGTGTGGAGGCGCAACCTAGGGAACCACAACGATGACGACGACATCCGGGAAAGGCCACCGTAAGTTTGCCAATAACTGACAACTCGTAAAAGAAAGGTTCTAAGGAGGGTTAAGAGTTTTGACGCATTGAAGCAGCAGCGCAGGTTGTAGGAATCGTTAACTTACCAATAGTTATTCGCACTGCGTGCCTTTAACACAGATGGGCCATGGGTGTCAGCAGGAGGTCAAGCAAAAGCATTAGCCCCCCCCCCCCCCCCTAAGTTACACCAATACTTGCTCCCATCCAAATCACACCAGCAGTCCCTTCTTACCCTGCCATGATCCAGCGCGGGTAGGCTCACCCCATGACGAGACCATGCCTACGCTTGTGTGTTAGGCACGCTTGTACAAGCCAAAGTTCGCTTGCACCAATGTGCTGACTTGAGGAACGGCTCATGAATATTCATATACGATAGTCTTTCTTGAGATACTTCAACGCGGAAATTTGGCTTGTCTGTATGCCTGTCTGTCTTTCTGTCTGTCTGTCACACGATTCAGCCACCCGGTCAAAGTTTAACCTCCTTCTGAACACCAAGCTATTTTTAACTGGTGGTTGCATTCCTACTTGTGAGCATTCTCAATCAAAAAACGTAAATAATACACATGTATGAGGCGCAACATCGATACGTAAGTATTATATGGTGTGTCCCTTTATTATAAATACATAGATATGTAATCCTAAGGACCCTCGTAACCGTTAAGCTGCGCTGAAATTGCGACACTGTGTGCATAAAGCCCGGCAGGAGACTATCGTCTTTTAACGACATAATTCATCGAAGCACACGGATACGGACCTTTTTTTTCGAGTGGAAAACTAAGAGCAATACTTATTCGCAGAACCATGAGCATCGTCAGAAGCAGAACCTCGGAAGCTCCACAAGACAACTTCAGCTTGGCTAGCCATACGGGAACCGCCCTAGGGAACCGAGTGGTGGACGCACGTCCCAAGGAATCCACCGCGCCGACGCTAAAACCAATGGCCCTGCGGAGGCGAAGGCGCACGTCCCCGTCGACTGGGACGGTCGTTCAGTCCTGGATCGACGCAGCCATAAGCTACAAGCGCCGCCTCCCCAACTGGCCCCTAGACGACACGCTGCTTCACCGGCACCTGTCGTACGCGACGCTGGCCAACTACGACTACTGGTGGAACTCGCTTTTCATACAGATGGGCGCGCTTGCTGAGCCTCTGTTCTACCTGGACGGCCCGGTGTCGGCGAACTACGGTGGTATCGGCGTCCTCGTCGCCAGGCATCTCTTCAAGGCGTACGATTACATGGTGAGTCGTGAAAGTCGCCTGGCCATACCTTCGTGGTCCTTACACGGAAGCAGTGCATTTGTTAGAGGTTCTGGTATATAGCGCCCGCTGATAATATGGCGGGTATATATCAAGGTTCAGCGCAACTGGACTCCTCACCGCCATCGATACACCTTCCACAAGCGTCGTGAAAAACCATGACGGCGCTCCCCAGCCGTTGTCGTTCTCAAGAAGTAAAGATCAGTGTAACACTGTTAACGTCAGTACCCTTTTGGATTCACGATGGGACGAATTCTCGTAGGAATAACAGCTTTGAATGCAGGAGTGCCAACGCACGGAGAAAATGACGCAAAGCTGCCGTCGTAAAACATCCGCAGCCGCAGGTCAGAGTTTGCTGGCTTTTATATTCTTAAAAGTGGAAAGGCTGTGAACCTTTCCACACTGGCCGTCTAGCATAGACACTGTAACGTTATGAAATCGAAAATGACGACTTATCTTGAAGGTTTTTATTTTTCGAATAGTTCCTTTAGGTTAGCTTGCTTCATTAGTCTCACTACAGACTAACTTGTTCACCGCATGCCCCAAATGGCTGGGTTTAAATAGGAAAAATGAAGAGTTTCAGTTCGGAATACGTATGCAGCAAATACGAAAGTACACTATCGTTTGTCACAACAGGAACAAAAAATGGCAGCACAGCCCACAAAGGCACTGCACGCCATTTATGCTTGTAGAAAATGTTCACATTGGACGGTTTTTATTGAGACTGATTGTTTATACATTGCATATAACCACTTAGGGTTGTTGCTAATATAGCTTTATATACCTAAGACAATGTTTCAACTGCGATGTCCAAAGCCCTCATGAAATTCACCAGGACGTTCGTGTTCGACCTGCCTGCATGCGAAAGTCTTTTAACACTCGACGGCTCCTTGACGTTAGCGTAATGACTAAGCGGTATTGCAAAAAGCGTTAATGCGATTTCTCTGTGTAAATCAAAGTAGACAATAATGCCTGTTCATGATTCGTGATCGATGTATAGTGGCCGGTGGAGAACACGCGGATTATGCAAACAATGATAAGAGCAGTCTTTGTCCTCTCTGCTCTCGTCCTTTTATGCTTGTGGACCGTGTTTCCTACCACGCAGTATCGATTCCATGGTAAGCAAAAAAATGTGTGTGGGGAATCTAGCATTCTTAGATTATATTCGACTATAGGTTTCTTATAAAAAAACTACTTGCATCGGAGACGGACGTGGCCAAGTCTGTTGCCATGCGAACCTTCATGGAACGTTTTTTTTTTGCCCTTTTAAATCGTAAGCATGTTTAACTTTGGCGTGAAGTTAACGGTAAAGAACACCACGCTAGATAGACGACGTTGGAAGGACGTAGCTCACATTAATTTTTTTTTTTTGCTGCTTTCCTCTTCAGCATGGCTCGCAGCTTGACGCCAAACGCAGGAGGCGCCGCTGGGTGTCAGACTCCACGGTCGCTTCGTACCAACGCAAGCTAGGCTGCGAGGGCCAAAGCATTAAGACCATGGAGCATGTTGCCGCCCTCGAAGTCGCTCATGCCGCCGCCTTCGGAGCGACGGGAACCGACGGGAAGTCGTTGTCGAGAGCGGACGCGAATGGGGCCGACCGACTTCCGGGTCAATGGCAGGCGTTGTCGCCACAGATGGTTTTCTTCCTCGTCTACTGCCACTCGACCTGCGAGTCTCGAGAAGGCAGTGGTGGTCTCAGTGGCCGGCGCACAGTCCGCTGTGGCGACGTTCTGAAACGTGTGGCGTCCTTCGGCCGAGCGTTCGGGTGCCCCGCCGGCTCGCCGATGACGTCAGCGGTTCCCAAGTGCTCGTTCTTCGCGAAGTGAACAATGTGAAAAAGATGACAGACGAGAACTTTTTCGCAGAAATACGCCTTTATTTTGTCGCTGCGGAGGCAATAATCCGCAATATATTCGAGATTTTTCACGTTTTCAACGTCATTGTGCAGCTTGTATGCTGTACGGTGTATTTCGTACGGAATATCTTGGTTTTTATTCCTTGTTTACTTATAGTTTTGGGCTTTAAGTTTGAGGGTTTCGTGTGCCCTGAATAAACAAAGTGATAAAGAATTTCCTTGTTGATTCACTCTGGACACTGAAAAGACACGACTCATCTGCAGGCCGCAGAAATTGCAGAACGCGTCATTGCTGCCTGTTGCATCCAGCGAGGCGATCCCGCCAGTACCTCGGCAACAAGCAATCTGGCAGCACCTTACCTATCACTAAGACAAAAATGTATGAGACCAACAACAATCCGTCGATGCGAAAGACTTTCACCCATTGATTGTTTCACTATAGTGCACGACAAAAGCCTGTTCAGGAAAGTCCACAGACAGGGACCAAATATTATTATTGGCTGCGATAAGCCTTGTACGAGCATTTTTCTGCGTCCGAAGGCCAAAGGCAGTACGGAACCTAAAGTACTCACTGTCTGTCTCCATTGGCATGAAAAGTGCAGCGAGCAAATATTCCTTGAACTCGCAGGGGGTTCCATACCGTAAATGTTAAATGCGTCAGCTCGGAGGCGTGAAGATACAAGAGCAAGAGAAGCGTAAGGTATAATTTGTGCTAGCCAGCTACACTTGCTAAGAAGCAACACTTGCTTAATCTACACTAGCTAAGAAGGACCAGGAAGGGGGAAACGAGTGATTAAACGTGTCGATAAGCTAACAAGCTGGCTATATAAAGGTCAGTCATTCGGACGTCGTTTGTCTCACAACCACTACTATAAACACAGTTGTAATGATGACGTCAGGTCGGGGACAAAACATGAGCTGGTAGGATAACAGTCTATTATCAACTCGTGCAATCCGAAAAATTGGCTTCTGTCATTCGCGTGTGTATGCTGGAGAGGTGTAACATATGTGTTTAAGTGATTACGGTGCTTCATAGTGATCACTCTATTAGGATCACTGTTTCCATTAGTACGTGGGAACTATATGCTTTCCCATATGCCACTTGTTCAAATGGCCGCATCAGTGTGTACGAATAACTGTGAAACGAAGCTTCATTCAGGATGAAATGACTGTTATAACGAAGCTCATATGACTTGCTGAAACTAAAATTTGACAGTCTTATTCGTGCGAAATAGTTTATGGCTTAAGCGCCACGAAGATTGTGCAAACCCACTACTCTGCATTGCTCCTGTAAAGATTTCCAATAAAAATGTATGTTTAACATGGAGAGGGGCGAATTCCAGTGCTTGCCAGTGGCATGCTAAAATGTGCAAAATACTGCACGGACGGAAAACACGGCAGCATTACGTTTTGTCACAGCCACCGGGAGGCATGTTCTGCTGAGTTAGCAAACACATATTAAACAAAAAGACTACCATTCTTCTTTTTTCGTATTCCTGGTTGGAAATGAGACAGTATTTGTGTTATAAAGCACACACGTCAGTCTTATAGCTTAAAGATTTTCATTTAATTGATGTTTCAGATTTAATCTAAATTTGCAGCTTCTTTTAGCGTCATAGGCCTTTACCATGAGCCTTATGTCAACTGGCTTTCGGCCCAGACGCCTTTGTGGGTGAACGTCATCAGGAAGAGGCGATCATCAACATCATAATCATTGTTATAGTCACGATCATCATCAAGCACGAATTCCAATTTCTACACAGGTGTAGCCAACCATTGAAGAAAACTTAAGTTGAAAGAAGCGATATCGATAAACTCAGTCATAAACATGAAGACCGGGCGTATGTTTCTGCTTCAGTGTTTATGCATATAGACCCAGTGTTTGGGTGCTTATATTTCTGACATTAGTACTCACAGATGTACCTGACCTGGTCAGAAGTAGCAGAGACGATTATTGCTCCGTTGATAAAAGAAATGTACAATTCCTTACGAGGCAATCTTACAGAATTGTGCGATAACTTCCCTTCACTTCTTTGGGATCCTTTTAAACATTTTCGTTTGCTTTTCTAGCTATAACGAAATGGGTTCACTCAATTCGCAAGACCCATTTCGGACTATGAAATTTAGTGGTTATGATACTCTTCTGCGGCTAAATAAAGAGAAAGCTGCGCTCCGAAGTTATTTTTACAAAATTACGCTGTAGAGTGCCAAAACTAAATTACTACATGCATATAGCTGCTCTGGCTCCTTCCACTCTTTGCTCACTTATAACAAGGATGAAACAATTAAGCATTTTTTTATCGTGTACTCGCTTCAACTCACTGAGCAAAAGCATTCTTAAAGCGGCTTTTAATTGCATTAGATTGGATTTCAATCTTTCTATTATTCTCTCCTTGAAACCCTCCCAATTAGGTTATTGTCACCGGGATATCTGTTCTGCTGTACAAAGATTCTTAATTGAACCAAGTCGGTTTTGATTAGAAATTTCTCAATCAATGAAATTGTATTTCTTCTAACCTTTTCAGAATTCATTAGATTTAAACCTAATATGTGATCCACTATCTAAATAATTGTTTCTTGGCAAATCTTCCAGGGTGGGTGTGAGCCATTTGTTTAGACCATCATCATAATCATCATCATCACAATCATCATCACCACCACCACCAACCCCACCATCACCGTAATTATCATCATCATCAACGAATCATTCGCAATAGGATCGCTGCCCCTCAGCAAGGTGAGTGCTGTCGCAACGCGCCAAGACCCAACGAAAAGGTCGCAATGCCAAACTATTCGCCCATAAGACGATAATTTGGACAAGCTGTAGTATCGGTTCTTACTTCAGTGTGTCAGTGCACCGGTCGCTACCAGGCTAAAGGTGAACGACGAGCCATCGCGCTTGTTCTTTGTGCCAATATTCACCTTTCAGTTCGATTGTTTGGTTGTGCGGCGCTGTTAGACTAAAGTATGAAAGTATGCTCGCAAATGTTTGCCACAACCATAAATATCTTCTGTATCCTTTGTCCGGTGAATGAGTCGCAAAGACGTGCTTCGCGGTGGTTGAAAATATGAAAAAAGGAAGCTATGGCATGCTGTTTCCAAAGGCTTGCGTTTGGTCAACCGGGTAGTAACTATGGAAAGTAAATGTTCCTAAGAATGCAACTTCAGGATCCTCTGGAGCCGTTACGTCTAAAACGTGTGTTGTCGTTATCCTGTACAATGAACAATGGTAGGACAGGTACGACTGACTAGAAGGGAAGGGTTGAGTTGCAGCAACATTTAGATGATTAAAGAGCGGAATACATTTCTCCTTTGGGCGCACGTCTATGCTGCAAGACAAAGGGAAGTCATTCGATGCCCATAAAGTCAAACCTTCCAGAAGCGTTGACACGCTACCTGAACAGGCAGCGTCATCATTGATGGATATGTTGGGTTTAACGTCCCAAAGGCACTATATGAATAGGAGAGACGCCGTAGCGGAGGGTTCCGGAAATTTCGAACCACCACGGGCTCATTACCGCGCACCCAAATCTGAGCAAACGGGCTTGCAGCAATATTGCCTCCCTAGAAAATGCAGACGCCACAGCCGGGATTCGATCCCGCGACCTGCCGGTCAGCAGCCGAGTACCTTAGCCAATAGACAACCGCGATGGGGCATGTAGCCTCGTGTCAGCTCAGTAAACGTCTTTATCTATTCAGAAATTCGTTCATGGGCTTACATGTCATGATATATACAGAGTACTTATAGGAAGACAAATCACAAATGACACATCTTTGCCCCGTGTGAACTTCAGCTTAGATTGGCCGTTATTGACTTACGATAAGCAATAATGCTTAAAGACGCACGTTCACCGTGACGCTGAATGTGTAACGCATGTCATATCGAAAATACCTCTCAGCTGCAGTAACGAGTCTTCGGCCAATGCTTCAGTATAAGAGCCCGAGAACATTGTTTGAATGTGAGGAACAAATTCGGGGGGACCTCTCGCCGATCACTGCAGCAAATGTAAATGCACACCGTATTTAGATAGTGTCATCCTCATCAAGTTTACACAAAAAAAGTAATCGAGGCCGCCCACATTAGGAAATCAGGCTTCAACTGATTGAGTGCTCTGAGGTCGTACATATCTGACAAAGAAATTCTGTTTGTGTTCGGTCATCTGTGATAGTGTGTTCGAATAGTTACCACGAGAGCATGTATAAAAACGGGCTTGTTGTTCAATAAATATCAGTTAAAACAGCGCAATTGTTTGTTGTTTGTGTCTTTCTTGTCATCGCTTCTTGGCGCTGCAAGCATTCAGCATATATCAAGTCTCTGTTTTTTATAGAAGCTCAGTTTGTTTCTTATCCTTATCAGTATTTTAAGAGCGCATAACATCCAAGATACAAGAGACAGATTACACAAGTGAGCGCTGCTCTCTGTATCTCTGCTCTTTAAAGCCTTTCCATATATCTAAATTAACGGCTTTGATTGGACTGTATGCTAACCGACTACCCACGGTGATCGAAGGGACGCCCTGGACCTTGCGGTTGAAGTGAAATCTAATGCACTGTTACCGAGATGCATTTTTAAATCATATTTGCAGGTTCCGCAAACGCTGTTTTCTCGAACATGACTTTCCTTCGACGTTTACTTACGGGACGTGGTCAGAAAAGTCGCCTGTGGCAGCTTCTCATGTTATGCCTGGCTTGCGTTTTGCTGGCAAGGCTCAGGTGGGTACGAGTTTGCTTCATTGCAGTAGCAATTATACGGACAATCGAGGCACATTCTCACCGTTAAATTTATATTCCGCATAAAGTTCCAAGCGATAACATCACCCCGAGCGTCGTTAGCGCAAAATTTTATCAAAAGGTCGTTGTCGTGCGCGCTGGTCTCGGAAGACGCCAGTACAAGGTTTCTACCGCTGTAGAGTGGGAGCTTCGCGTTAAGGCAATAGAGAGCAGGAAAATCACTTCCCTCTCTAAAGCGACCGTTCCCTTTCAAGCCAACGATCTATACAGTTACCTGAGATCGGTTTCTAATGGAGTTAGCAGCCAGCCTTACTTCGTGTAACGTTCCAATTGGTTCATTGTTATGGTACTGCTTTTTCTAATAAAGCATATTGCTTCGTCCGCACACTAGGGAAACGTAGTATGAAAGCCGGTAAAACGACAGAGAATTGTCGCGTCCGCTTAGAACTGTCACCTGGGAATTGGCTCCATTCAACGGAGGTAAAAGTACAAAGGAAGGTGGATATATCAAGAGTAATAATGCTTTGAACTGGAAATTTCGCTTAATTGTGACCAAGTTCCCTTACAACTATTTCTCACCAAAATGTGGCTGATAAATTAGTCGTAAATTTTGTAAAAAAACAGCTTTTGCGATGTTTTCTGTGCACTTAGTAATTCATATTTTAATTTCAATGTCGAAATTATCAAAGCCGTGTCTCTCATGTCCCACGTCGTTTCCGTGATGGCACCGCGCCTTTTAGAAGAGTTCCCCGGTTGTGATACCGGCTGTCTGTCCGGGTAGAACCACCAGAACTAAGACCATCTCATTTGACATTCGTGAACCACCAGAATGCAAGCAGAAGCAATCCGAGGCGATCCCAATGCTTTACTTGGGTCTCTAGTATTAAAAGCAATATTATCTGTGGTTTCACGTCCCAAATTAATATGATTATGAAAGACGTCCTAGTGGAGGGAGAGAAAAAAAATTATTATATCTATATACAGCGAGTACGTGAGCGGTGGCCCAGTGCGAGCTACCCTTCACAAACACTAGGTGGGCTCCTCCTTACAGAAGCCCATTGGCGTCCAATGCGACTCGGGCGCGGTTGAGCGGAGCCTTCTGGCTCACCAGGTTGGTGCAGCAGAGCAGGGCTGCCTCCCAGTTCTCCCGGGTGGGGTTTGGTTTAGGGGTGAGGGGAGGGGTTTACTGGCATACCCACCCTTTGTGGAAGATGTCCGAAGACTTCTCCGCACAGTGCGGGCATTTTTCTGTGTACAGGCAGGACCGAGATGTTTGAAAACTGCCGGGCACAGCAGTGTTTTGGTGTAAAGGCGGAGGAATAAACGCGCCTCCGCCTTTCTAAGGCCCTTACAGGGTTTAGGATAAATACTGACGCGTGTGTACTGGTGGACCAAAACGACGATAAGGGGATTTGGCGGACACCAGGTAGTGGAGCGCTGGCTGATTGAAGATAAAGGGGGCGATCTTGCTGTTCGGTTGCTGAGAGTCGCTGTGTCAACGTTTATCTGCCTTTGGTTCACACTGTACCGCGACACTGGTGGAGGTGCTGAGACCCAACCCTACCTAATGCTCCATACTCCCACTGGGAGCCGTACATCTAGCTCGGACGCATTGTCACCCATTGCAACTCCCGTGCACCGGTTCAGTCGGCGGCTGATAGGCCTCGCTCCAGAGTTCACGCCTTCCACGGAACCTCGCAAATGCCGATTACCTCACCAAATGGCCAACGCCAATCCGCAACCGGCGCCCCAAGGCCCCCCGCCAACACAGCCTTCACAGGTAACCATCTTTCAATCGCTGGTTTCCTATCCCTTTAGTGGCGGCGCCCATGAAGACGTGGACGAGTGGCTTGAGCACTACGAGCGTGTCGCCAAGATTAATCTGTGGCCTGAACAAGAAAAGCTCTCACGCGCCTATTTCTACCTTGGCGGCGGTGCGAAAATTTGCTATGAGAACAGAAAAGCCAGTCTGTTAACTTGGGGCGACTTCCGACAGCAGCTTGTCGATACGTTCACCAATGTCGATCGACGCGACCGTGCGCAGCAGCTGTTGGAGCTACGCGTTCAAAAACCCAATGAAAGTGTTACTATATTTGCTGAAGATATGACTCATCTTTTTCGTCGAGCTGACCCGAACATGAGTGAAGATAGGAAGTTGAGCTACCTCATGCGCGGCGTTAAGGAGCAACTTTTCGCCGGGCTACTGCGCCACGCTCCAAGTACCGTAGTTGACTTCATCAAGGAGGCTACGGCTATCGAGCGGGCGCTCCATCAACGATGCAGGCAGTATCATCGAATGTCTAGCAGCGCCCCAATCAATGCTGCCACCATACCTGAGGATCAAAGCTCGCTGCAAGACCTCATTAGCGAGATAGTTCGCGAAGAACTACAAAAGTTCCGGAATCCAGTTGCTCAAACCCCTGTCGCGTCCGTCGCTGAACTGGTACGCGACAAAATCTGCCACGCATTTTTTACCGCTGTTCCTGGTGACGAGCACCATCTCATGAGCTATGCCGAAGCTCTGCGACGTTCACCATCTGGTCCATCGCCGCCATATCACCCAGTGCCGACGGCCCCTTGGTCACCACGGCAATAGCAGACCCTGAGCCGACCACCAAGCCAACCAACGTACCACCAGGCGTCCACAGCAGCACCATGGACATCGTCGCAAGAAGGGAGGCTCAGACGTCCACCGCTCCGAAGAACAGACGCATGGCGCACAATCGATCGACGTCCACTATGCTTCAACAGCGGAGGTGCAGGTCATATTGCCCGTCATTGCTGGCACCGCAGTGATTCGTTCCGCCCTCTTCGAACATGGTCTGACGATCGATGTGCGAACGAAGAATACATACCACGCCGGGAGGACGCCTCTTTCCATGGAGCCCGTTCTCACTTTTACGAATACCGTACTTCTGACGAGGAGGCAATACCTACCCGCCAGCCACGTTTGGGACGTCCATCCCGCTCTTGTTCTCCCGCTCATTCACCTTCGTCACACCGACGTACCTCCACGGAACTTAACGCAAGAAGGTCACCCAGCCCGCGACGGGGAAACTGAGGGCAGTGACCTCCGGGGGTAAGGTTGCAGGCCATAAAGATGACGACGAAAAGCCCCCATTACACGACGCTGTAAATCCGACAAGATGTGCGAGCAACGACATTGCGACCGCTGACCTGAGTGTTTTTCTTGACTGCCAGAAAGTAACAGCCTTAGTCGACACTGGTGCCGACTTTTCTATCATCAGTCAGGACCTCACCATCCGTTTCAAGAAAGTGGACAGGCCCTCAAATAAGGACGGCAGGTGGTCAGTTATTGATGCCCTCTGGAAGATGCACAGCGAGAATAGACATAGGAGGTTCTTCTTTCGTTGCGTCATTCGTCGTTCTCGCCGCATGCTGCAAGGATCTAATTATTGGTATGGACTTCTTACGAGAGTAGGGCGCCGTCATCAATATCCCAGACAGTTTCATTACATTACGCAACAGTTCGGGCGCACCTGATTGTACACAAGCGCGACCAAACAAATTGCGTCTAACTGATGACGATGTGGTTCTCCCTCCTCGGTCATGCACGCTTGTTTCTGTAGCAGCCGCTGTCCAGTTTGACGGCGAAGGAGTAGCAGACTGAATAACCTCGCTCCTCCTCACACACGGCATTTCCATCGCAAGAGGTATCGTCAGTGTCACCGCTGGACGCACAGACTTGCTTCTGACAAATTTTAGTGATGAGCGCCGGCACCTTCCAAAAGGCATGGCCGTCGCTTACTTCGACGATATCACAGACGCAGAAGGCTGCTTGGCAGTAGTAGACGAGGCGCCAAAACTTGATTCGACACCAGTTCTTGACGTTAGCACTACTTTGCCTAAGAGCGAGCGAAAGAGGCTTCTTGAGCTACTGGGCGAATTCAAAGACTGCTTTTCGACAACATCAAGGGTTGGCCGCATGCCTCTAACGAAGCATCGAATAATTACCGAGGACATGGCGAGACCAATTCACCAAAACCCCTATCGCGTGGCTGCAAAGGAACGCGAAGTGATACAAGAGCAAGTCGACGAAATGCTAGAAGATGACGTCATTCAGCCCTCAAAGAGCCCCTGGGCGTCACCTGTAGTCCTCGTTAAAAAAAAAAGATGGCAGCCTGCACTTCTGTGTAGAAATGCGCTTCTGCGCTTCTATGGAAGCCTTATGAAAGGTAGTGACTGCGCAAGACACTTCTTAAAGAACAGACAAAAAAAACTGCGCTACTGGTTTAGCATCGGGGCAATGCTCTTCAAGAGGGGGGGGGGGGGGGGCAAATGACGCGTGTGTACTGGTGGACCAAAACGACGATAAGGTTATTTGGCGGACACCAGGTAGTGCAGCTCTGGCTGATTGATTGATTTGCGGGGTTTAACGTCCCAAAATCACCATTTGATTATGAGAGGCGCCATAGTGGAGGGCTCCGGAAATTTTGACCACCTGGGGTTCTTTAACGTGCACCCAAATCTGAATACACGGGCCTACAACATTTCCGCCTCCATCGAAAATGCAGCCGCCGCAGCCGGGAATCGAACCCACGACCTGCGGGTCAGCAGCCGAGTACCTTAGCCACTAGACCACCGTGGCGGGGCAGCTCTGGCTGATTGAAGATAAAGGAGGCGATCTTGCTGTTCGGCTGCTGAGAGTCGCTGTGTCAACGTTTATCTGCCTTTGGTTCGCACTGTACCGCGACAATACAATGATCCAATCGGTAGAATTAAGTAATTTCTCGAAAGTTTAAGGCCGTATTGGTTTCGAGATCCCTTCGGAAGGGTCTGAAGGCGTTACCCGGAGAGTTAGTGTGCGGATATAGGGCTCCGGAAAAATCGACCGCCTGGCGTTCCTCAAGGAGCACCCTAAGTTCACGGGCCTGAAGCATTTTCGCCTTCCCAACCTGGTGAGTTCAGCTCTTCAGAGAGTCGCTGGGTGCTCATGTCGGTAGTATAACTCTGCGTGTGATAATCGTGGACTGCATTTCCGTTGTCGCTTGTGTTTTTTTTCGAGCAGTCGGGAGGTGGTACGGACGCCAGGATGGGTCGCGAGATTTACCCGGTACCAGGCTGGTTCGACGGCCCGCGAGCCAGGAGAGCCTGCGTCTAAGGTGGGCATCTCTATGCAATTAACTCTTTGCGGTTTGAATCACGTTTATTGTCAAGAATATTGAAGCAGTCACGTCGATCACTGATTTCTTTTAATAAGCAGAGACCAACGCTGTAATGACAGAAGATAGTTGTACCACATGCTAGTTCCTTGCAACTCAAGAATGGTCGCGATCTAATTGTTTGAAACTCACACTAGCTAGCAGCTGCTTTCATTAGTGATCCGTGTTTTTACCCTTGAAACTCTTTGCAACAGTTAGTTTACAACTGAGTTTTTCAGCATAAAGTTTTGTGACTGTAATCATCATGTAAGTAGGATAATAAATGCGGGCGCTCCTCGGTTTAGTCGTGAAAATAGGCATTTTGGTATGCACACAGCAACAGCTTGAGATGAAATAAATACCAAGGACGTAGCCCAAGTCAGCGTTAGGTCTCTAGAAGTACAACCAAGCAAATAGAAGTCAAATATACAAGTCATCGAACGCGTCGCTGTGTACTGCCTAATTCCGAATCTTGAGCGACAAGCTCGTGATGAATTTGGCGTTCACTTCGGGGGGAAATTCGGCCCCCATATTGAAGGTTCCCTGTCACGCCTAGGTTTGCATGAATGTATAAGTTGCGATGCCTTAGCGTAAAAAGTAATAGCTTGGCAACTGCCCGCTCAATCATTTTATAAATATTCTTGAAATCATTCAGGATTCTTTTATAACGTATATCAACGCGCCCGATGCAAATATTTCTAATATAAAATAATGTTTTAGCCCATTTGTTTATTGCTACACAGCGAACGCACAACTTACCAAGCGGCTACGTCGTTCACCGACCGCAACGAATCTTTTCGTTTACTGTCTCTTCTGTCCATTACAGTGCTTCCAGGAGCAGATGCCTTACAGAATCAACTGCCTCCCAGATGTGAAAGCTACTCCCGATGTTTGTTTTCAGCGACGGTGCTGCTGGAAGACGACCAATACAATTGGTAAGGCGTCTTATTTTTGTCTATTATCAGAATATATATAGCATTTCGAGTGGAGGTGTTTTTTGTTGTTGTCCGGTCCTGAAGCAGTAGCTATGAACTATGTTTCACAGTAGGGTAGACACACACTACTTCGAGTACTCGAACGGTAACGAATATACTGCTGCCTATATAATAGCCCAGAATATAAAAAAAGTGATTCATCACGCACCATGAGACATACATATTGAAAGTGCGCATCAGTGCTGGTAACACATATTCCTAAATGATTTTTTTCTACGCTGACTTCATATTCTTGGGTGTCTCATTCATCCCCAACCACTTACTCGTATTCTTGAGTGAGAGGGCGCTATTAGTTGCCATCCGTGTTGGTGAGTTCTTTCGACAGCATGCTAAAGCTTCTTTAACGCCACCTAGCTTCCTTTTCGACGTAATAGGGTGCATCTGGTATCGTGTGAACGAAATATTTCATAGCAGGGCACTACCTTCTGTGAAACAATGAAGTCCCAGTTGAAATGCTTTGTCCTGAATGCCAGTGGCAGTGCATATTTAAGCGAGGTGTGTCTATGAGCTTGATCTTTACTTCAAAATAGTCAATGTGATGTCTTGAATGAATGTGCGTGTCAGATTTTGAACGGATCTGTGTGCTCAGCATGTCGTGATGTGGCCCGCCTCTGTTACTCAGCCGTTGAGATGTCACGCTTCTATGTTTGGGGAGGCAGGTTCGCATCTCAATGTTCACAAAAACCTAAAGCGTCCTTGACCTTAGATAAAAACGTACCTTGAGGATCCATTGCAGCCAAAATTATTCTGAAGTTATCGTGGCACGACTTACAGTCATAGCCCTGTTTTAGGCACGCAAGACACCCGAACTTGACTTTCCTGCCCAGGTGCATACACTAGCTCCACAGAAATAGACCAAGCTATAAGAAAAGGCCGCGGAACGTCTCCATTGGACGCAAATGTTCACAGTTTTCTTCACATTTCACGGAATGTACTAGAGAGGTGTTTGCATCGGTGCAACTCTCAGTAGACCTCGTCAAGCTAGCGTTCTAATACACCTGCAGCGCATTACCAATCCTCAGAGTGGCTTTATCGCAATCACTTTAGGCCAAAATGACATGTTGTTTTTCAGCAACGTTCTCAGTGGGCCAAAACCTAAGATCAGAGTTTTGCTAAAATATGCAGTAATACCACGATGTGTCATGAAACACCGAAGAGAGCGGTATGCCATAGTCGACCAGACCTCAACCGAAGATGGGCTGCGGTTGCAGCTACAGCTGGTAGACTCCTGGTCTAAGCTTGGAAACGAGTCGAAGAAGCTCACTGTGGACGTTATACAGTTCGCCCGAGATACAGCCCGTCTGCGGGTAAGTGCTGCCATAGAGAGCTCAATATTTGCGTATCTATGGCGTACGTCGTGCCTTACATCGTTCAATTTGCGTACTTTGAAAGTAGCAAATTTTCCCAGATTAGGTAAATTGCAGAGAACTTCATTTATTTATTTTTGTTTATTGATAAAATATTGCAGGCCCATTTAGAGTCCAAGCAGGCGTAGATACATACATAGTCAACAATAATAAACGTCATGCATTGAAACAACAAGAAAATGTACATCAATCAATCAATCAAACTTTATTTCAGGAATGCATACGTTTACATGAATAAAATTCTACAGTACAGAGGAGGTCCCGAAGTTAGAAAACATGCATACATATATACACTTAAATGTGAACTACTGTAATATCAACAATATATATATATATATATATATATATATATATATATATATATATATATATATATATATATATATATATATATATATAATATATATATATATATATATATATATATATATATATATATATATATATATATATATATATATATATATATATATATTATATATATATATATTATATATATATATATATATATATATATATATGGTACAGTAGCTAGGAGCACAACCACGACCTTAATATAAGAACTAGCAGAAGAGAGTGAAGTGATTCTTCATATGTCTCTTGCGTGTAAGCTAAGTCGCATTGCATTGCAGAAAGGGCCTTGTTTTGCTTTATTTATTTTTTAATTGTAGGACACTTTTACATCGACCATTCTGCAGTGACACAGATACCTTGTCTCCATTAACCTTATATGAACGCATAGAAATTATATCTGTTATCGTATGATCACACGAGATTATCGCAAGCGTGTCATTCGTGTCGTATGAGCCCACGAGTATACTTACTGGGCTTTATGATACATCATAATGAGGAATAATTGTAGACGCCTAAAAAACTACATAAAGCATGGAGAAACATGATGCTCTTTCGCTGTGCTCCTTCGTCCTTATTGCGGTATTTAAAGACGTCTAGAATTATCAGTTATTAGGGTGACATATGAAACTTTTGAAGGACTTGAGCTTCGCTGTCGAGAGTAGCACGATTTACCGCCGTCCGGTTGCCTTTTACATCACTAGTCTTGCTTGGCTTTTCATTGGAAGCAGAAAACATGTACTACCATCTGAAAGCGTAGCCATGGGCACATTGCGCCCTTCTCGACGCGCGTGCCACCAACACGGAGCGGTGCATATAGATAGCTCGCCGTTAGTATGATTGCGGATGACAGAGTGATGCCCGAGCATCTGAGCGCATCACGCAGTCAGGGGTTGCAGGTTCGTATCTCAGGTCACACTCAAGCCGAATAATTTTTATAATTTCTTATTTTGCATATACCTCAAATTTCCACGGAGAACGCTCATTTAAAACTTATAACGTAGCACACCGCCGACACCGATGTCGGAATTTCTGCACAATGTGTTCTCTAGCACTGTCGCCTAATACGCAATACAAATGATTGATTGATTGATATATGGGGTTTAACTAGATGGGGGACAAAAGTAAAATGTAATATCCAGTAGCACTTCCTTCACCCGTAAGATGTTTTACCAACAAACGTAAAAAGAAAAACGGCAGCTTATCGTTGTGATCGATTCGTTGATTCGTCCAACATAAACGCAATACCTCCGTGTAACGGGACAATGTCTGATCATACGTTAACAATCTCTCGTTAGGCGATACCATGAATTCAAAAGGAAAACAATAGAAATAGAGAGAGATAGATGACCAGTCGACTGCCTCTTCTGTTCAGATCTTCGACCCGTCGAAGAAGGAGTTTGAGGCTCCCGTGCCCATTATCACGCCCGAATACGAGAGCGGCATAGTGAGCTACACGTTCTCATTGATGTACAACGGATCCCTGGTCATCGCACCAACTGTAGAATCGAACGTACGGTGAGTATCAAACGAGTTTCCTTCGTTCGATGATAAGAGCTATACGGGTCTGCCTCTTTAACATGTTGCTTTCAAGTCGTCGCAGATGTCTGGAATTTTCGACAGTGAAATTTGTTACTCCTCGGAGCCTCGTAAAATCTGCAGGCGGGGTCACCACTGGAATATTTCATAATGAGAACGGTAGTATTTATAGTAGCGAAGCTGTACATGACTGGGAGATGAAGGCTCTGTACCTTTCTTTTACAAAATTTTAAAGTTGTTCAGGTCATTGCCCAGCTGTCAGGCAATATACATACTGGATTAAAGTAATTGCGTTGATCCGCATGGTGGCAGTCCGTTTGTTCATCTGCAGCATCCTCGAGCTTTTATTACCGTGTGAGTCTGTTTCTTTACCTGTAGCATCTTCGGGCTTGTATTTGCGTGTGGGTATCCGTATATAGACACCTGCAGAACTGTCTGCATTTCGGGAGATGATAATTGAGTGTATAACCTGGATGCACCAATACCTTTAAACATCTATCTACGTGCAACTGATCCATCCGAAAAGAAAGTTTCTTCACTAGGCCAGCTGCTAATCAGCCTCCACGGTCAATATGGGCCCAATTGAGGCGCTAGGATAGCACTATGCGATCTGGTGGTACGATACCTTTGCATTCTTATTGTTTAGTGTATTCCCATTGGAATAAATGGCACAACTGGTGCGTATGTCTTGCCCTCTTTACCGCAGATTCGAGGTGCACTTGCAGTCGGCATTCTACGCAGACAAGGTGAAGCAACTGGCCATCAGTCTGCGCTCTGGCCAGTATTTCTACGGGCTGCGTGGTCCGAGAGGCGCCCCGTTTGTACAGGCTGGCCGTTGGTCGAAGCACAAGTTCTACCGCTCAGAAAATACCGCTGACTATACGGACAAAGTATGTGGTTCTCTGTGTTATGACGCAGACGTTTGATGACGCCTTGCGGTGCTCGGTCATATACAAACGAAAGGAATGTAGTCTCCAGAAAAACTGAAAGATGAACGATTTGGTGTCTATTCGTATTCATACATTTAACTGTGCAATATACATACGCACGGAGTAACAGGGGCGGTGCCAGGATTATTTTACTAGGGGAGGGGGGTACCCCTGATAAGCATAAGGTCCTTCAGAGGGGGTGGGGGCCGGAAGGAGGGGCACTTGGTCATTGTGTTATGACTACGTTCTCTCTTGCGGAGGGGCACCAGGGCGGGGCAGGCGAAGAGTTTGCAGAAAGCTCCAGTCCCTCCCCCTCACTTCCCTCTCCCTTCTGTGACCACCCCTGGCGCCGCCGGTGCGTAGTAAAACATGGACGACATACACAAATAAGTCTGCTTTCTTCATTAAATGAACGTTACGCATATTGAATAACTAGCATCTGGTAGTGAAAGTAACACCTTGCCAAAGAAAAGAAAAATGTGAAGCCGACCTCGATTCTCGAGTTAGATGTATGTCAGTGGCAATAGTACTTTAGCGTTCCAGTGCCTTGAGGCATTCCTTGAGTGAGCTATGTTAGAGCCCATTGTTGTCATATCGTTTTGTCCTTGTCACGCTCCTTGTGCCGCAGTATTTTGAAATTATGTACCAACAAGCTCACCTCACAAGTTTAAGGAACTGTTTATTTTGCGCGCTGCCCGAATGGATCTCAGAGGTTAATTAGAACGAAGCACTTGGTTGAGATCTCTACCGCCAGGTGCCGCCAACATCATGGCTTCTCGCAAGAAAAGCATTTACCCTTCCTATGGTCTCATTACCCGCCACGGTTGTCTATTGGCTACGGCACTCGGCTGCTGACCCGCAGGTCCCGGAATCAAATAAAATCCAGGCTGTAGTGGCTGCATTTTCGGTGGAGGCAAAAATGCTGTAGGTATTTGTGCTCATATTTGGGTTCACGGTTACGAACCCCAGGTTGTAGAAATTTCCGGAGCCCTTCACTACGTACGGCGTCTCATATGGTAATTTTGGGACGTTAAACACCCCATATAAATAAATAAATTATGCCCAAAATATTCTTAGGTATACTTTGACTTCATTTTGTTTTGCATGTTTTAATGAATGGTAGAGGTGTACTATGCTCTTTACGAGCATTGCTACTGCAAGTGTTGTTGACGACTGGTAAGGAGATGGTAATAATTCGTGCTTAGTGAGACAGTCAAACATCTGGATTTAGAGTACATTAAACATGATGCAACCTAACCGCATTCTCAGGCGCATATCTCCCGCCAAGTGCACAGGCGCGCACAGGCCGTTTGAACGACCGTATCCCTAACGCCTCCGTGTGCAACGCAAAATGCACGAACGTTTAGCTTTGTAGTAATATCACGCATACGCAGAGCCTCTGGAATTTTGACCGGTGAGCTCCGCTGACCAACGTAGGTCCGACTTTCCAAATTATTTCGTGGACACCTAATTTGTAGGGGATATGTGGCGGCGTCTGTGTTGTTCATACGACCTTCGAGTGGCTCCTGCTTCCTACAATGATCTTCAAGTGAGTTTTTTGAGTGCGCGTTCAGCTTTGTATGTGTCGCATCAGTGAAAGTGCCAGGACTATTTTGATGCCAAAACCTGCTGCGTTAGTGGACTATTTTCACGTTTTGGAACGTTTTTTCTCCGGAGCCGGCCACCGCCTGAGTTAAGCCTAACGAGGTAAGCCAACGCCGGCGCGATGCCAGCCGCGTCGCCGTTCCCGGGTGCCCTTTTCGCTCTTCTCGGGGCTTATTTTCAGAAAAGAATGGAATATCAGGTTATGGGGGAGGACATAACCCCCGAAGAGGTGACAGAAGACCGAAGTTGGCAGTCTGCAGGCGCCAAAAGAGCTGGCGCGCGCTCGGCAGGTGCTAATCCTAATGGTGCTACTCTCAACGAGGCGAAGTCAACAACGGCCGAGGCCCCGCGAGGCCGCAACAGTGGCAATAACATCAAAGCTAGAATCATCCGCGCTGGCCGGATGCCCCAGCTCCCCAGGGAGGATACGAAGATCGTAATTCAGCCCCGCGGAGGCCTCAATATTGTCAAGACCGGCTGCACTGTGGTGGCTGATGCAATCCTGGCAGCCACAAGCATCTGCGCCGAAGATTTGCGGGGCGACACGCTATGCCCCAACGTGCAGCAGAATATTATGGTTTTCAGCACATGTAGAAGGGAAAATGCCAACCACTACGTCAAAGTTCGGCAGATCGTCGTCATGGGCCGAACATACGAGGTCAGTGCCTACGAGGCCGCCCCTCATTCCACGTGCAAAGGCGTGATCCGAAGTATTTCACTCGTAAACGGCCCGAATGATATTGACAACAAGATCGTAAATGAAAGAAATCCGCTCGCCCTGGCAGCCAAGCGCATAGGCAGCACCGGTACGATAATCGTCGCCTTCGATGGCCATAGAGTCCCAAACTTTGTACGCTACGGCCCCATCCTTGTGCAATGTTCGCTTTATCGCAAGAAAATAGACATTTGCTACGCTTGTGGTTGGCTCGGTCACCGTGCTGATGTGTGTCCCTGCCCAGGCGACGTCGTATGTCGGGGCTGTGGGGCTTCAAATCCTGACGCACAACACAAGTGTACCCCCAAGTGCAGGCTGTGTGGTGGGCAACACCTCACGGCTGACAAGGACTGTAGGCAAAGATTCCAGATCCCGTATGTCGTGCGACGAAGGCGCTGGGAAAAGTCTCGCGCCACCGATCAAGGCCAAGACACGGCACCACCATCACCCCCCACGGATTGGCAGGACTTCCAGCAGTCACGTGGTTCCGGGGGCCGTTCCAGGCGACGTTCTCGGTCCCATTCCAGGGGCCGTTCCAGGTCCAGGAGCCGCTCCCGGTCTTGAAGAGGAGCCCGGCGCAACAAGTCTGGGAGCCGCTCTAGGTCTCGATCCAGGTCTACCGGGCGTCAACAGCAGCCTAGCGGGGTGTCAGCGAGAAGCAACAAGTCGGGCTCTAGAACCTGGGCCAACTCGGTCCGAGGAGGGCCAGCTGAGGTACTGTCGGGGTCACTCCCAGAGCATGCGGAGAGCGTGTGCGAGATTTCCCAGCTGAAACGCGAGAACGCAGCGATGAAGGAAACCATAAACAGGCTTTTGTCCGAAATTGCCGAGATTAAGAACGCGAGAAACCCACCACCACAACCCGCCGCCGCATGCGTCGCCGATACAATGCCCCTACCCATGGAGGTGCACAGCACTAAAGCCGGTGACAGCAGCAGTGAGGGTCAAAGTGTTTCCAAGAAGAGGGCCGTCGCGTACGAACAGGAAGGTGTAGCGATTCGAGTCAGGTCTGAGCTTCGAGACACGCTATCCGCGCTCAGTGAAAGCATCATTAAGCTCGGGGAGAATTTCGCCCAACTGCAGATCACCCTGGCCGCGCAAAATGACCGGGTATCCAAGGTAGAGTCGTTTCTCGAAAGCGTAGTGAAACCAGCTCTTACCTCAACCGCCGTCGTACAATCCCAGTCCGGCGCTACGGGCCCCATCGTCCACGCTATTCTTAGCCAATCTGAGGGCAGCACCAGCCCACAAAACCACCGTGATGGCCAAGCCAAGTGAGACGTTTTTTATTTGAAAATGGAACTGCAGGGGCTTCCCTAGTAAAAAGGCGTCCTTGCAGCAGTACATTCGATGCTCTAGCGAAAAACCCCTCGTCATTCTGCTTCAGGAAACATTAACTCCAAACGTCACACTGACTGGTTACAAGCCCGTCTCGCGTTATTCTGATGGCCGGGGCGTCTGCACCTTGGTCAGTAACAAGCTCACACACATCTCTCACGATCTCAAAATGGCCACCAGCAATGCCGAATATGTCATGACCGAGATTCTGCCGCGTAGCTCGGACCGAAGCAGCATCTTTTTTCTCAACGTGTACAGTAGCCCTAAGGACCGACGGCAGCGCTTCAGGTCCCTCATAAAGAAGGCCGTCAACTTGGCAGGTCCCAACCCCCTGGTTGTGGCGGGCGATTTTAATGCTCCGCACCACACTTGGGGCTACCCGTACAATACCAGCAAGGGCGCAGAACTGTGGCAGAACGCGATGGACATGGACCTGACTCTAATCACCGACAAGTCCTTTTCAACTCGGTGTGGCACCTCATCCTGCAGAGACTCCACTCCCGACTTGACCTTCGTAAAGAATCTCCCCAATGTACAGTGGGCCAACTCAAACATTGACTTAGGTAGCGACCATTACGTCCTGGTGACGCAGTTCTTAGTGGTCCGAAAGAGGGCGCGGGAGTTTTCTTGGACAAACTGGGACCAGTTTCGCAAAGTCCGCAACGACCGACCCCTACCTGCAACCAGGCCAAGCCTACAGGAGTGGATTAGCCAGCTCAGAGAGGACGTCATAAGTACCACGAAGAATATTAGTACTGACCTTCCGGTTGAAAAAATGAATAGCCGCCTTGCCCACCTGCTCGAGGCCAAGCAGTCACTTCTCGCCCGCTGGAAAGGTCAGCGCCTCAATCGCAGGTTGCGCAAGAAAATCTCCGACCTAAACAAGACCATCGAGGAGCACTGTCGCGTCCTCTCCAAGCAGCAGTGGGACGAGGTGTGCCACTCGGTAGATGGCCAGATGCGTAATGGCAAGACATGGAACCTGCTCAAGCACCTGCTCAGCGAGACTAACACCAAAACTAACCAGCGGAACGTACTAGCGCGAGCCATGCATGAAGCCAAGCAGTCCTCTTCAGAAGAGGAGGTTTTGAAGCAGCTGGTGCAAAAGTTCCTTCCTGTCGACTCGAACCCCGCAACAACGTACCCCGAGTACTCAGGACCGGCCAACGCTGAACTGGACGCCGAGATATGCCACGAAGAGGTTCGGCAGGCGCTTTACGGGCTCAATGGGAGGTCTGCCGCGGGCCCCGATGGCATAACTAATAAGACCCTGCGCAACCTGGACGACCGGTCAATCGACTACCTCACCGAGGTCATCAACGAGGCATGGAAGAGCGGCGAGGTCCCCGACCCGTGGAAGGTCGCACGCACCGTGCTCATTCCTAAGCTGAGGAGGTCACCTAACTTGGACAACATGCGCCCCATTTCGCTCACATCCTGCGTGGGAAAGGTGGCCGAGCATGTGGTCCTCAATAGGTTGACTCGGTACCTGGAAGACAATGGGCTCTACCCGTACACCATGATTGGTTTTCGGGCCAAGCTTTCGACGCAAGATGCTATGAAGCTGCTCAAGCACCAAGTCATCGACTGCAACACTCGAGACATGCGGGCCATTCTCGGCCTCGACTTAGAGAAAGCCTTCGACAATGTTACTCACTCTTTCGTGTTGCGGTCGATTGCTGAGCTCGGCCTTGGAGTCAGATTCTTCAAATATGTCAAATCGTTCTTGACCCGTAGGAAAGCTACCCTCAGCGGGGGAGACCTTCTCTCCGAGGAGATCGAGCTGGGATCGCGCGGCACGCCACAAGGGTCAGTGATATCGCCCACCCTGTTCAATCTTGTCATGGTCGGGTTGTCCAAGAGGCTCTCACGTATCGAAGGCATTAACCACACAATTTACGCGGACGATATTACCATTTGGTGCACAGGTGGCAGCGACGGGCAAGTCGAGAGCTCCCTGCAGGAGGCCATAGACACCACGGAAGATTACCTCCATCCCACAGGCCTGAGGTGTTCCCCAAGCAAGTCCGAGCTCCTCCTTTACCAACCTACTAGGCGAGGGCCCAAGCCCAAAAACTGGCAGCTGATCTCGAAGAGTGATATCAAGCTCTACACCGGAGATGGCAGCGCAATACCCAGAGTCGACTCCATTCGGGTCCTCGGCATGACCATCGAGTCCAATGGTTCCAACGGCAAGACTATACTCAAGCTCGCCGCCAAGACGGATAACGCGGTTCGGCTGGTTCGGCGGGTGGCCAACCGCTACCAAGGCCTCAAGGAAGACAACCTAATCCGCCGGGTCAATGCTTTTGTGCTCTGCCACTTTTCATATGTCGCGGCCATGCACAATTGGCAGCGTGCCGAGCGTGACAAGATCAACGTCTTGCTCAGAAAGATTACCAAGCGGGCCTTCGGCATCCCGATCAGGACGCGCACCGAGCGCCTGCTCCAGCTCGGTGTACACAACACGTTGGAGGAGATTACCGAAGCACAGGAGCGGGCCCAGCTCGCGCGCCTCTCGAGCTCCCAGACCGGCAGACATATGCTCCGAGAGCTCCGTCACTCTCCGGCTGAAGTGGACGAGAAGATGAGACAGGTGCCCCGTGAGATTCGTGACCTCATCACCAAGGCACCGATACCGAGGAATGTCCATCCCGAGCACAATCGTGGTAGGCGACGGGCTAGAGCTGCCACTCTTCTCAAGCAGATTCACAGTGAGGAGCATGGTGTCAGCTTTGTCGACGCAGCAGCGTACCGTGGGAGCCGCGCCTTCTCCGCAGTCGTCGTCGACTCCAAACAACAAATCACCAACTGCGCATCGGTTCACACTGACGATCCGACGATTGCCGAGCAAGTGGCCATCGCCCTGGCCATCCTGGAAGGTGAAAGGGAGGTCATCTATAGTGACTCTAGGTCAGCTATTCGCGCTTTCGAGCGCGGTGTAATCTCCAAGAAAGCCCTGCGCATGCTCCAAAGTGGTGGCCGCGACGGCATCAAGCACCACGTACTGATTTGGTTTCCTGCACATGTTGGACATGTCCAAGGCGCTCCCCCCAACCTCAACGAGTCTGCCCACGAGGCCGCGCGCGCACTAACCGACCGCGCGGGATCCGGGCAACGATTCGGGGCCAATGGGGTTGCGGAAAACAGGGACGCGCCTACCACGTACAACGAAATAACAAAATATTTTTACCTCGCGCGGAGACTATATCCACTCCCTCATACAAGTCTTAATAGGTCACAGGCCCTTACGCTCAGACTACTGCAGACCGACACGTACCCTAACCTGAGATCCCTTCACGCTATTTATCCTGACGTGTTCCCCAATGACGCTTGCACCGAATGTGGGGATGTATCTACGCTGGCGCACATGCTCTGGGAGTGCAAGGCAATGTACACTAACCCCAACACTACATCGGTCAGGTGGGAGGCGGCCCTACGCAGCTCCCTCCTGGCCGACCAACTTTGGGCCGTCCAGCAGGCCCGTGGAGCGGCCGATAGGCTTGGCCTAACGGTCCTGACGTGGGAGTCGCCCGCTGCGCGCTGACGCGCGCCTTGCAGGACCTCAATAAAGTTTCGCAACCAGCCAACCAACCTAATTTGTTCATCATATTATCATTCTCTCCCTTTTAAGGAAACACTTTTTTTCTTGCAGGAAGACGTGGGAATCTTCGAAAGCCTGCACCCTTTCATCATCATTGCAACCAATGACTCGAAGGTTACGCTGGGCCTTTTCTTCCTGACCATCCACGACATAGGTGATTGCTTCGAAATGACTCGCTTTTGCACAAGTTGGTGCTTAAATATGTCAGGAGTGCTCAATTTCGGCGGAAAACAACTTCCGTAAAAACTGGAATATGAAAGAAAAGAGAGTGAATAGGCAATCTAAACAATTGAACAAGGACGTTCTCAGTAACGACGAGGGTGGCGATTTCGAGCTTGTTGGTATGGTAGCGTGATAATTGATGGTAGCGCAGGCTGAGGATTCAGAAAAAAGCGTGGAAATTGAATGTGCTTTTAGGGGCGAAGCTCCTTATAGCGGCACCTGTTCGTCCCGCGTAGTATGTAACCAATCTTACGCTTTGACCTGCAAACATTTTCACCTCCAAGGTGGTGCCGGTGAGAGATTCCTTCTGTGCGTTGTTGAACAACAAAAAATAGTGCTCAATGTGCATGCCAATAGCTGATAATGGGGTATGAGAGACAGGAGCATTCGGCTTTTAGTTAACGTGCACGCTGAGATCCCCATTAGCAGCCATTGCATGTACATTGAGCACTATCTGAAGGGAAAGGGTTGCTACGTTATACCCGCTGGATGTAACCACCTTAGCTTTAGAAAGGTTTAGCGAGCGTTGAGCCACAGTGCCATGAATACAATGAACTAGTAGATACCAGGAATGAACTCGAGGTAGTTAAAGGTGGGAAGTAGGTACGAAGTGCAAGCCGTAAGAAAGTAAAAGCCAATTCTCCTGTCTCTCATTTCCCATGCAGCCATTGGCATGTACATTGAACTCTATCTGCCAAGAAAAGGTTGCTACGTTATACTTGCTGGGCGTAACCTCCTTGGTTTTAGAAAGGTTTAGCGAGTGTTGGGCCGCAGTGCCATGAATACAGTGAACTAGTATATACCATGAACTCGAGGTGGTTAAAGGTGGGAAGTAGACCCGAAACGCAAGCTGTTAGAAAGTGTGCGTGTGCCACCTCTCGTTTAGTCCTTGGAATGTCCGCTGGATGGTGGTGTTTCTATATGGGGAATATATGATGAAAAGATGCGAGATGGTGGTACATGGAGTGTTGAATAGATGGACGAATGGACACACAGACAGATGCATGAATGGACGCAAGAACGGATGCAGGGGCGGATGCATGGACGAACGCAGGAACGGACGCACGCACGGACGGGCGGATGGACGCATGGACGGTCGCACAGACGGAAGGAAGCAAGAACGAATAGACGGACGAATACTTCGCCCCACTCTCCATCATTCACTCCGTGGATATGCTGCCAATTTTTTTTGTCTCTTAGGCTGCACTACCATTAATTATGAAGCTCTTATAAAAGTACAGGAAAAGAAAACACATTTTCCGTGCGCGCGTTTAGGGCCATGGAATATGCCGTATGAAACTTCTTGTGATAAGTCTCTGGCTTGCTCGGAAGACAATGTACTCCATATATAGCCTTTAAAAGCCACGTAAGCCATATTAATAACCACCGAAATCTGTGAAGTCATGGAGATTCTTGCGATAAGTTAAATGTGGTATTACCACCCGCCTTTACATTCTGCGTTTTCTATTACTTACGAAGCGTCTTATTATTGAAACCACGGCGTTTCGTGTTGTGAAATACTGATTCTGATAATATGGGAAAATATATAAGTTTGTTTATAGCGTCTACAATAAATAAACATGTCATATCTGCTCAATATTTTCTGTGTAATCAAATCATGCAACGCTTCTATTCAGACATCACGTGCGTGCTGCACTATGCGAGGCGCCTCTTTGGCCAATAAAACATGACTTGCAGTCCAGTGCCTGCGTTGCCCTTTGTTCAGCGATCCTTCATTAATAACGAATAACGAGGTATACAACGTTCCCTGTCCACAGAACTGACACTGAGTTCCAAAGGGATCGCCATCTTCCGGACAACGGGTGGCCTCCTGGACGTGTTCTTCTTCTTCGGCCCTGACCCAACGTCGGTTGCGAAGCAGTACCTCCGCCTGGTGGGCTTTCCGTCGCTGCCGTCGCTGCTGCTTCTGAAAAACGGCATAAGCCGCCCCATCGTGTACATTCTCGACGGGGGCGTTTATAATTCGAAAACACTGGACATCCAGGTACGAAACGAAGCCAAACTCTGCCATGGAAATTCGTTGCTGGGCTGCACTCGCCTACATCAGAAAAAAACAGTCTCCTCCCATAGAACCGCGGCGCGCCTGCCATCAGCTGTGGTGACAGTTTGCTATCTCCTTTTTACAGCAACCGAAACACTTTTGCTGAGCAAATGTGAAAACTACGCATAGTATGAGTTAAAGGTTTGATGTTATCACCTAAAATATCTTATTTGCATGAGTGGTAACGGAAGATTTTTTTACAAAATTTACCTGGACGTTCTGAATTCGGTTGTAAAACCAGTAACGCGAATGTGAATCTGCACGATTAGGTCAGTTATTTACATCTTTTAAATCGACGTAAAAGTGTTATTTTGAAGGGTTCTACATAGGCTCCGGTAATTCTTATGGTCTAGGTTTGTTCATGGTTTCGCGCTCCGTAAGTAGCGATCGTACAAGTTGACGGCCCGGGACGGCTTTAAGCTCTTCCATAGTAGAGTACCCTGTGCTCTAAATTGTTACCCCCTTTTTCTACCCCCCCCCCCCCAACGGCGTAGCGCTGGTGGGATAGTAGCACGTTCTCCATACGCCAGTCACACGGACTGTAGGCGAGATGCCCACGGGATGGCTTTAGGTTCTCCCAGAGAAGGGTACCTCGCACTCTAAATCATTAACCACTTCTAGAGGCGAAGCTATGTTACTCTCTGGCGAAGCTCCTTAGGCCGTGGGCCGTGCGTCCACGATGTATGTAGTAGCAGTAGTCGTAGTAGTAGGTAGCCACCTCTCGTTTAGCCCTTGGAATGTCCGCTGGATGGGGGTTCTTCTATATGATGAACATATGACGAAAATATGTTACATGGCGGCACTTGGAGTGTTCTCTAGTTTGACGTACGCACGGATGGGCAGAGAGACAAGCACACGGATAGGTGGGCGATCGCATGGACGGATGCACGCTCGGACGGACGGAAGCATAGAACGAACGCACGAACGAACGCAGGGACGGACGGATGGACAGATGCACGTATCGACGCACGAACGGACGCACGGATGGTCACACAGACGGACGCATGGACGGACGGAAGCTAGAACGAACGAACCGATGGAAGTGCGAGCGGACTGATGGACGCTTCGGCCAACTCATCATTCACTCCGGCGATATGATTTTTTTTTAAATTGTGGCTGTTTCGCGTGGCGAAAAGCTTGAGGCCGAAAAAATTGGTAGATATGCCTCGACAGAACATGTATGCATATTCGCTAGGTGGGGCAGCAATAGAAGCAGGTGGAACTCACTTTTTTTAACTTCTTAGGTTGTAATCGAGTGCAGCTGGTTCATAATAACATACCCAAGTGTTGCGACATGCGGATGGTGAACTTTGGCCAGGAAAGGAATCACGCGCAGGACGTTCAACGAAGACAACATGGAAAAAGAAATTATCGTTATTATGTTCATATTCTTCCGTAGAGAGGCCTCTGACAAGGTATTGTTACGTGGTCGTCATGGTGAAGAGAACAAATATTTATCCATGATTGGGCAGCGCACAAACACACCAGAGTATAAACCAGGACATGCGCTGGTCTGACAACTGAAAATTTTTTGAAAGAAAGCATACATGTATACAGAAAATCATGTGCCACGCAAGGTAACATCCGATCAGTGCAATAAGACTCTTGTTCTGATAAAGCAACAGATGGCTGGCTAATGACTGCCAAAACACTTCAATACCTAAGCAAATACTTAAGCTTGTAAAAATGAAGTTTTTTATTGGGCTAGCTTGTGCCGAGGGAAAAAAAGAATGTGGTTCAGACTGCAACGATATCGGCGCAGGAGGGATCGGTCGACAATCGAATCTATTGGCGGGTAAGGCACGTCGGCATTTATACACATGGCATCGAAACTTCCAGAGTTGTCGTTGCTTGAAGCGTTAGTTCAGAATGAACTCTTCACTTTGTGCGAGCAATCTTATGAGATGAATTGGTAATAATCGGGAAGGTGCTGATGGGATTCGGCACGGCCGGCTCAGAGCAGGGGTTAAACGCGGTTAACTAAAGATAGAAGATGCGCACGTAACAACAAGAGCTTTTGGTAGCACCTTTTTCTTCCTATAGACGAGATCGTCCTGATTTGCGATGGAAATTTATTAAATTCACGTAAAAATAAACACGACAATGTAAACTGTCTTGAGTCATATATAAGTAAATTAACAAATTGGGCTAGTTGAAACATACTCGTCACGATAAACGCTCAAAAAAACACAAAATACACAAGAAAGTGCATGACGCAATCTCTTCATAAACAAGTCGAATCCGTGAGTTAATTCTGACACAGCTTCACAAATGTGAAATATTTTAATGTATATTGTTGTTAATCTCCCCGTCTAGTCAGGAGGGACATCGCAAGCTTGCGTCATTATTAACTGCAATGTTTTTTTTTTTCCAATTCGCCCTTCACCGAGATCGAGTAATGGTCCACATTTCTCCGCTTTTGACCCATTCACATATGGCGTGAAGGATGTTTTGCCAGGATAGGCTTCGGCAAAGCCGCTCTCAGCAGGAAGGTGGCTTTGCTGCGGCTGATTCGCTGAGCCTATAGCCCGGTATTTCAGTCGCATTGTAGAGAGTAGGAGAAAAAAAAGTCACAGTTTTGCCAAAAGGGTGATGCAATGAATGCGATAACGAATGTTTTACGAATCAAGGCTAGCGAATGGCAATGTTATACGACGTGAGGCTGGCAGTCAACTCATTTAGATTCGATCTCCTGTAACTCTACAAAACTACAAAACGCTGGTGTAAGAGAACATGGCTGCTCCAGGCACACTTTCGGCACCGTTTTTTCGTGTTGAGAGCGCACCCCATAGAAGCTCCCCCCTGCTCTGGGGGCAAGAGCCACGTGCTGATCGTTGCCACGGCAACCATAGGCGCCCCCTTGCTCCTCCCCCCCCTCTTGTTCGCTCACGAGATAAGCGCACGCGCAGACGACCCCGACCAGAAAGGCGTTGTTCGCTCCGCTGAAAGATGAGGCTAGTGCATCCTTTTCCGTATATGTATGCATATACAGGCATGTACGGCGGCTCCGGCGGCGACGACGATGGCGGCAAAACCAGCCAAAACTCTCCGCATAATTGCTATCGCAATAAAGTTTTATTGCAACAGAGGAGCATGTCGAAAGCAACTTTCCAAGAACTGTTGCCGGGCGGCTCGCGGATTCAGTGCTGCTGATGTGAGCAAGAATCACGCTCCTCACGTCGCGCAGAAAGGGTGAACACCCTCTTTGAGCAGCGCCAGAGCCGGCTGCACATTTTTCAAACTATTTAGCGATCAATTCTTGGCTATATCTGTTAAGTATATTAATTTCAACATTGTGGACTTGAGCATCGCCAGCCTTGCTTTAGGTCTGCTCTGAGCATTTGATGGTCAGCGGGATATCCCCGCTAGTTACAAGCCGGGCCGTACAACACGTGCTACGCGCCTAAAAAATATCCCGGCTGCTCGACTACCATGACACCTGTGCGTCGCACGGGCACCCATCGGTTTCCCGTTCATGAAGCAGGTCGCACTGCTTAGTTTACTAAGTACGCAATGACGCCACTGTTTGAGGTAAGCATGAAGGGTTTCCTACAAGCATACGTCGCAGTGGAGGACTGTGCAAATTCCGACCATCGGGCGTTCTTGCACGCGCACTGACATCGCACAGTACACGAACCTCAACCACTTCGCCTCCGTCGACAGGCGACTGCCGTGGCCAGGATAGAACTTGTGACCTCCGGGTCAGCAGCAGAGCGCCGTAGCCACTGATCCACCGAGGCAGACAGTTCGCTGTCGAGGCTTCCCCCGTCCGACGGCATCGCGGTGTTTTTACGTACGTCAAAATGCGGCGAGAGTGAGGCTCCCAGGCAAGGGAGCCTCACTGTCCCGAGTGTAGTGAGGCTGAAACTTCACGAGTGAACCGGAGAGGCGCGTTAGGAGGTCCAACGCCGCCACCTGCCGCCGGTCCCCTACGACGACGACAGCGCACCTCTGGCCGTTTGGATCAGCCCTACGCCATCTCCTGTCACCGACAAGAGCTCTCGCAAGTGGTGCCCCGTCCTCGAACTCCTGTGACCGTGTTTCCATCTTTCCTATCTCTCTTATGCCGTCGCTTGCTGTCCTTCTCTCTCTCTCTCTCTCTACCTCCTATCCTATCCTTCTGATCCCTCGTCACCCCATCCATTGTGAGCTACTCTTGAGGTGTCGCACGCTGATGCAGACAGTTACGGGGCTCACCTTCTTTTTCCCTTTTATAACCACTATCATCAAGGATGAGAGTGAGGCTCACCGGTCGAATCCAGCCGTCTTGTGAGAATCAGATCAAAGAGTACCTCGGTGGAGTATAAAGGAGGGCACTGGTTTCTTGTAAGCTTGCACTTACCTTATGGCCTAAGATTGACCCCGAGGAAGAAGTCGCACGACGTGATTGTCAGTGAGAGCTGACGTGGCATTGGGCATGTCGGCGAACTAACCATGAGCTTCGTACGAGAGGGTTTAAACTATAACCACCAACGAAGGGGGGAACGTATGCTAGCCTGATGAAGGAGGGGCATCAGCTTTTTAGTTTCGGCAGCTATCGCCAATAGGAGTTAACCGGATTTTTCCTTTTCAAATCTTGACTGTTAATTGTAGCTTATGGTTACCTTCCTTTATATTAAAACAAATTAAATGCCAGAAACTCGGCACACGTCGTCAAGAAAGTCATACAAGTAATTCACAAAATAATACAATAAATAATACTGTTTAGACATCCCGTCTGCACGCACTATGGCTTCAATATTGCGCACTTTCTTTTTTTTTGTTGGGGGGGGGGTGGATGCTATGAGTACACTGAGCTGTCCTGGTGCAAGTAGAAGGCTGGTAATTGGTGTCTCTTGGCGAAAGTATTAGGACAAGCAAACCTCCCGTTAGTATGATTTATATGAGTACTAAATAATATGATCCATAATTTTTTGCAGGGGACCAATGATGAAAATGTTTTTCCAAGTAGAAAAGGGACACAGCGACAGCAGTTCGGGGTGAGCATTGTGTTTTTCTTTTAAATTTTCAAAGTCTTCAGATTCTTCTCAGTTTAAAACACGCTTCAACAGGCACTCTCGATTGGAGGAATGTGTCGTGTCGGTGGACACATTAGACCCATCAGATGCTATCGTGAACTCGGTAAACAGTATGCCAGTATATGAGCAGCAGCTTTGACCAGAAAAATTAAGTCCACCATGTGATGGTATCTTGGTAGTTTCAAAGACAAAACAAAAATAACCTATAGCTTGAACAGCGCTCACCGCTCCATGCAGATCACTTGTGTTTTTTTTTCTTTTTACTTGTGCTAGTTGAGAAGTAAGCAAACTCTCATTGCTAGACTGCGATAGTGTTTTCTTAAACGTTCACAGGAGCAATCACTACGCTTTCACTAACGTACACGCACACAGTAAATTGTACCCTATGTCAAAGCAAGGTGAATAAATGGGTAATTTGCTAATAGATTAGCAAAATCACACCAAAATTATGCTTTTGACTCGTTGGAAGATAACCTTTACCATACATGATTAGTGGTTGAGTGTTATGTGGCAGTTATTGATTCACACGCTGTCGCACGTGCTAGTTATAGGGAAGGGCAGAGGGTGCAGGGAAAATCTGGCTTCCGATAGTAAAGTATCCGTTGGAATTTTAGCACCATGCGTGCGTGCGTGCGTGCGTGTGTGTGTGTGTGTGTGTGTGTGTGTGTGTGTACGTGTGCGTGTGCGTGTGCGTGTACGTGTGCATGTGCGTGTGCGTGCGTGCGCGTGCGCGTGCGTATGCGTGCGTGCGTGCGTGTGTGTGTGTGTGTGTGTGTGTGTGTGTGTGTGTGTGTGTGTGTGTGTGTGTGTGTGTGTGTGTGTGAAGGAGAGAGTTTCTTGTTGTGCCTTGTGTCCGCGTTTGTTTAGTCGACAAGTATTTGGAAAGATACGCCGTCTGTTTTAACGTCATTGACACCTCGTCTGATGGGCACAGAAGGAGTATATGGTACATTGGTAGTCATTGCACCACGACTCCTTGGGGCTGCTTTTTTTTAGTTTTAGAAATGAATGCGGCCTGAAGCAACGAAGGCCAGTAGGCCACATGGCTGCAGTGAACGGGAAGAAGGGCGAACTGTTTGTGGGGAACGAGATCAGTGTCGATATGATGTAGATGAGCGACTGTAATACATTTCACAAGCACAATGTTCGGTGGCATATTACCCAGGAAGAGCGCACAATTAAGTGACTTAGCATCGAAACAGGTCACAATGATCGAGGTGACGAGCAGAATAGGCCGCGGCCGTAATGACCAGTTCTGTGTCCACTGAGGGGACAGGTGAAGCATATCGGGTGGCCGTCTGCATTTCACCCCGTCCTGCTGCGATAACGTGGAAAGAACTGTCGCATTCGAGAGAACCACAGCAGAAGTGTATTCATTGACTCTGGTAGTGGTGACTTAGCTAGAGTGCGTTCCAATGTTTTCAAGGTACTATCACGAATTATACATCGGACAGGAGGAACTGGAATATAAGTAACATTGGAGCTGAGCCAATATAATGCGTATGGTGCCTTCGCGTCCATTTCACGACGAAGGACTCGAGTCAGGTCTACTTATGGTACAGGAGGTCTCACTGTTTGCGATCTTCACACGTCCACTTGGTAGCAGCGCTTGGGAATTAAGCGAACGGCTGCATATTGCGAAGACCTTTTGCTTGTTCGCACTGACGACACCCCCTGACGATGTCATCAATGGAGGATCAGCTCTGGTACATGAGAGCTATTGCGTCATCGGCAGTACCTTTCATGACGTGCCCGACCTTCTTACCCTCCGTCATGTCACTGTCAGCTTTGCGGCACCGAGCCAGCAGGACCTGCACGTAGGAGAGGTGGTATTCTGCGCGAAATTGGGTGCTGCAGGCCATTGCCTTTCTTTCGGTGATCTGCTGGCCGACGGCTTTCCGCACACCTCTCGAAGACTTTCTATGCATTTTTTCCCAACAGATGTGTTTTCATTCCTTTCTTATCTTACATACCAAACCTTTGCCATGCTTCTCAAATAAAATAATGCATTAGCCAGTTGAAGTGAGGAATCGTGCCAGGTACACTAGCGCTTTCAAACATGGCGAAGCAATCTTCAACGTCGACGATGAAGTCCCCGCAGAATGTACCGGGATCTTTCGGTGGTACGAATGAAGCTACGTAAGATTAGCCACACCATCTTCGGAGCACCATTGCCTGCTGTAGTATCCAGCACCTTAACCAGTATCTTACGAATGTGTATATTCAGCATGTATTTACAAAAACAACAGTTGCAAAGGTAAAGATGGCTGAACAGTGCGCTCGGGCTCCGGTCAGCTTCTCAGACTCTCCGTCTCTTTCCGTAGCCATGTTGTTAAACATTGTCGCCATAACTGGGCAGAGTTTGCAGAGTGGTGGTGCTCTGAGGCGTGTCAATTTGGAGCGCAGAGCTACGTAAAGGAGGCAGGGTACCGCTTGGTCCTACTCTCTTGGGTATACTTATTTATTATTTATTTACAATTCATTCATTCATTCATTTTTTTACCCTTAACAGGCTTGAGCATTACAGAGGTGGACGGCAAACCGTTATTGTGGTTATAAGGAGTTGCGGAATCGTTTTCATATTATCCATGGCGACATTTACTCCGAGAATGTGGTTCCATTGGATAGATACTTCGGTAGAAAAGTGTATCTCGAGGTCATGTTGCATCATGTTTAAATTTTGACTTTGTAGCGATGATCGGCGTAAGACGTCATGTGCGTTTTTTATCTCCCAGATGAACGCGGAGGGGCCCAAACCTGCTCAGCTGTACGATCTGACACACCCCAGGGGTGCTCACAGTTTTCACGAGTTGCTGAGCGACCAGGAACTGGAGTACGCTGTCGACTACCGAGGAACTATTGTGAGTACTCGCTATGATTGCACTCTTCTGCGACAGGCGTATTCACAGTTCGGCTTCAAAAAGCTCCATTCGATGGCATGCTCATCGCTTGTGCACTCTTATTTTTCTTTTGTTGTACAGAGAACACCATCAACTCTGCATGTTTTTCAAAGGAGTGTATTGATACACTTTGGTGACTTTATCACTTGGTGAAAAAAAAATACAGCAGGTCATATAGTTATGTTCACGTTGACGAAGTGGACTAAGTAGTATGTCCGGCGTGCGTGACGCTTGAATCGCACAAGTATGCGGAAATCGCAGTCATCTGTTTGTAGATAACTTATCTACTAAATGCTATTTACCTACTTAGCTTTACTATCACAATTTAAATTGGTGCAAGTGGGCACGGATAAAATTTTCATGCATTTTGCTTCTCGATGCAATTTCGATATATTTTACGCGTAGATAGGAAACCCCCTCTTCTTTTTAATTTCGTGGCTCATTCACGCAGTGCTGTGTTACTACGAAGGCTAATTTGTACTGTGCCGTGTCTGATGTATAGGCATATTCGGTGCCCCCTCCCCATTTATGTCTGTGAATGAAACAGCACTGGTCTTCCATAGTTGAGTACTAAGTGCTGAAAATCGTTACGTAAGTTTTCTAAACATGGTGTACGTGTGAAAAAAAAGTAAAAAAATGAATAAACTAACGATGTCGCTTTCTACGTGATTACATAATATCGCACCACAAAGACATAATAACGTAAAAGAAATGAACTAGGCCAAAAGAAAAACTGTCTCTTTTTGAAGGCGAGAGGCGAATAACATCCTCATAATATCACCGTAATTATTGCAGAAAAAAATATATACAACCAGTTCACGACTGCAGGTAAAGATTAATCTACGGTTATACTTCAGAGCCTCGTCTGGTTAGCAAAAACGATTATTTAATTCTGAAGCCATGGTGGCTACAAATTTTGTCAACGAGGGGCTTGAATGTGGAGACTGATTTCGCACTTTATGGCTAGGTTTGGTGCAGAGGCACGGTCAATGAAGCTTTTCAGTGGAGCTCTCAATCAATTAGCTCTAATAACAGAGGCTGGAAACACCTCTAGCAAGTTTGTTAGAATAGATACAATGCGGAAAGCACACTTTGTTTTTGGAACATATTTAAGTGTACCGTGGTGGTGAACTGGTTATACGGTGCCCTGTGGCTGAGGCAGAACTCGTGGGTTCAAGCCCCGCCGTGGCCGCCACATTTCGATGGAGACGTAATAACTAGAGGCTGATATATACTCTGTAATGTCAGGGGTGTTAAGAAGCACCAGATAGGCGAAAGTTCTGTAACCGTCCACTTCGACATGACTCCTAAATGATATCGAAATTCGGCCAAATGCTTGTGAGGCTATCACGATCGTTTTTGTTTCCTTATTGCTTCTGTCCACCATATCCTATTTGGTTTTGTAGAAGGTTGAGCGTACAACCACGCCCAGTTGCAGTAAAGAAATGTTGCTCTCCTCTCAGGCACTTCGACGTCCCGAGTGTGTCGGCGATGGTAACGAGAGCGCCCACATGCTCAGCGCCAGCACCTACGCGGAACTCCGGAACGCCTACGAAACGATTCTGGCAAAGGCAATTTACAGGTTAGGAAGATGGAATATGTGAACGCACGGGAACATATACCGTGCATTCATTCACAAACGAAGCCCAAAAATGTTAGCGGCCGTGAGATATTCCCTCTTTTTGCGGTATAACATGGATCCTCATTTATTCAGTTCGGTCTTCCATGTTACTCTTGAAGTGCCGGATGATGTGTAAGTATGTTTTTCTTTTTGCGTTTTTTAATATAATGGCAACCACGTACAGCAGCGCTGTTTGAAAGCATTGTTTGCTTCTCATATTTACACCCGGAAAGTGGGAACTAATTGCAAGTCGTTATAGCAGCTTGTCATGGATTCCTCTCGATTTGAACATTCACTGCGGAGCATGTTTTTTTTTCTTGGGTTGAACACCGAGTTGAAAAACCCCGCGTACGCCATTGCCGGCCCTAATTTGTGACTTAAGTGTGTGGCAGTGGTGTTCGTACGTCGGCGTTGGTGGGTCCCGGTAAATTTGCGGGATTAAATTTGTGTTTCTCTGGCTACCAAAGTAGATCTCGCAGCCTACGTCACCTAATTGGTAGAGCCAAAAGAAAAACACGTGCACCACGCCTGAATAGATCGGATAACATAGCGAGATGATCGTCAATCGTCGTCACGTTGACGTGTGAAGAATCAGACACAGAAGCGAAGACATGGAAGCTTCGTCACGGCAACAATACCGAATTTTATTGAAAGCGTTTTGCTACGCATGGGCCACCCTTCGGAACGAGCCAGGCAATAGGAAAAAGAAGGGTTAGCTGCTTCGATTTGTGGTTGCTGTTTTTGGCACTGATAGCTGATATCTGTAAATCAACACAGCGGGCCCTAATTCAATGCGCCGCACAAGGGTTCTAAGCTGGGCCAGTGGATCGCATGTAGGTTGTGGCGAAAAATCGCAAAAGATGGCAGGGTGAAACACAAATGACGCAGCGTTGTCACCTGTTTGTTTAACTCTGCCATACTTATTGTTTTTCTGCCATAATGAGCTTGAGTAAATCGTAACAACACTTCTACCACTACGACAAATAATGCAAAGGGGAGCCTCACAGCGGCAGAAGTCATTATTTTTCGTGTATCCTTGATTGACCAAAGCGAAAGGTTTCATATCTTATATTGAGAGTTATCTTGGGCCTCACAACTGCCGCCATTTCTTCCGTGAGGCTCAAAGGAAGGTTCGTTACTCATCGCCAGATAAAGATGTGTGATAAAACATCAATGGTTTCAATTTCGGTCCGTTGTATGACGCTGTCTTTCAGACGTCACTTTCTTGCCTCGTTAAACATGTGTTCCTCGATAAACGGCCGTGGCATTCTTGTGAACGAATCCTATTGCTAGCTGAACTTTTTAGAGTTGTTCTTCCTGTACGTCGTCTGGTCAACGCGCGCGTCATTTGCTCTCTCGTCTAAGGTCAATTTCCAAGAACGCTGCTGAGTTACCTCAGCTTCTGTTGCAAAATACGTTCCCAAGAGCTGGACGCTGGAACGGCCACTGGAACTCCGAGCGAAACCCTTACAAAAGAAGTGTTCAAGGTGAGGTAGTTATCGTAGTCTGTGTGTTGCATAGCTTAACTGCAGCGTAACGTGATAGCTATACCGGCGGTTAACAAACACGCAGCGCACTCTCAGCCATTTGCACGTATAACAGTGCTGAACTCGTGCTTCCGGACCAGTCTCACAAAACCTTTCTTTTTTGTAATTGCTCCATGCCATTGGTCAGTTATCATCGCTGAAAGTATACCCAGCTTTCGTATTAGCTGAAACTTTTTCTCACAAAATATTCTATTGTAAAAAATGCTTTCTAAATGCGGGTTCGGGTATCGGGGAAGCAATTGTTGAACGACTTCGTTAAATGTCTGCGACGTGGTCGTCCTCACATCTGGAACCTCGCACGTTTGTGTCATTGCGATGGCTTCACGGACTTTCCGAGCTGCTTGATTAGTTGCGCGGCAGCTTTCAGCAAGCCGTAGTTACGCCTATACATGTACGTGCATAGGTGTTGCACGTGTGAATCCCTCTTAATGATGGCCGAGGACCCATGATGCTGCTTTCTAAGAACCATTCATTTCTCACCGAAGACAGGCTATTGTGGGAAGCTCCTCATTTCATCATTTGCATCTTTTCGCATCCAATACGGAACCTGCATCACATCGGACTCGACAAAGAGGGGGACGAGGGAGTTTGGTGAAGCAGCCTTCTCCCCTCCCTCCTTCCTGAAAATGATGGCGAAGCCTGAGCCCGTTTCTGGTGATGACACCTATGTCAAGCAAACGCTCAGACCGCTACCAGTTACTGGCACATGAAGTAACTCTTGCAACCGCTTAGATTACGGCTTGGTACCGCTATCAGTCTTTCATGCAGTGATATGTCGAGTGAAGTAACGTTCTGGAATACGAGATTTGACGTGGCGTGTGTCAATTATTTCGGTGAAGTAATGTTCTTGTGCTCCTCTCAAATAGAATCTGTCTGGTACAAAGAAACCTTGAGGCCAATGATTGCAATGTTATACGCCTTTTATCTCTCTTAGCATAATGTCATCGGCAATGCGTATGCATTCTCCCATATTTACCATGAAAAGAAATGATTCAGTACGGGCTCCTTTTCTTCGTTTTCGTTTTGTAAGAAACAACTCAATGAATCCAACAATGAGGCTAAAGGCGGTACAAAGGACAGATGTGGAGGAGTACTTCAGGGAGTGCCAACATGCTCTACTATGGTATCGCAGGGACAGTACTTGGATATTTTGAGCTATACTGCATTATTCATTACATCAAAGGAAATAAGTTAAAGTGAACAAAAAACAACTTGCTGCAGGTAGCGACCCATTCAGCAACCTTTGGGTAACGCATCCGATGCTCTCCTGTATTTATTGACGTACAATGCTGCTAACACCAGTGGAGGGGCCCGCCACGGTTTTCTAGCGATTACGGTGCTCGAATTCTACCCCGCAGTTCGTGGGATCGAATACCGGCCGTGGTGGCCTGCATTTTAGATAGATGCAGAAATGCCTGAGGCCCGTGTACTCAGAAATAGGTGCGCGGTAAAGAACCCAGGGTGGTAGAAATGTTTGCAGTCCTGCACTACGGGTCCTTTAATATTCAAATGGTGGATTTGGAATGTTAAGCGCCAACAATGCTAATCGCCAACAAAGCTTACAGTGTGGTATGGAACGTGTAACAAAGTCTCGTAGCACACCCAATCACTTCAGACGATATGGTAGCAAGAAAGAATGGTTCTGCTTAGGCTCGAAGTGTAGTATAAATCAGCCAATAAAACATTACACCGTCTCCCACTAAACGGAACCGGGTGCAGATGATAAGCAGCGCTGGTGTTCACTTTAGTTTGCATTTGTTGCTTCCATTTGTATGCTTCCATGTATGTTCCATTTGTGTGCGCGGAGTCCTGCATATGTTGTGTGCCGCTTAAGTTATCCCCCCTCCCCGCATTTGTTTGCATCACCGTGTGTGAGCCGCAGTGTGAACACCCAGTGCTGCTAAAAGAAAAACGGAGCTAGAAAGCGCCGCGTTATATACGAGCGCACAGCTGTGGCCAATGTTACTGGAAGAAACTAGTAACATTGGCTGTGGCAGGAAGATAAGATAAATGGGGGAGGAGAAATGAAGTAGAGGCAGTGCTCTGCCGCCTTCTTCACCCCACCTCCTCACGTGAGAGAGGGAGGAGAGTTGGCGCGTGCGCAGTGAGGGTGGTCACGCCGTACACCGGATGGAACTGCGCCAAAAGCTGCTCGCATCTTATCAATGAACCTGCACGCGTCTCCACACAGACTTGCTGCTGCACAACATTATGGGCCTGCCTGTCTACGGGACGGCCCCTTGTCACCTGCGTGACGTGATCGATGCCAGGGCTTACCGTGCGTGCAGTAGACTGGCCCACCTGACCGCATATTTCCCAGTGCATCGTCACACGGACTACCGTGTAACCGTCCGTCCGCACGAGCAGGTTCGTCCTTGCTTAGGAACGGGAACTGTGCCGGTGGAAACGGTAGATATGTTAAAACGTTTTTTTTTATTATTGAGAGACTGTGCTTTTGGCAGACTCGTATCATGTGGTTACGTAGGAATGGAACATGGTCGCCATAAAGAGCATGTACGTGGATGAGGTGCCGAATCATTTCGAAATGTAAAGCTGTGGCAAGCAACCATAGCTTACCATGCAGTTTGCCGCACATATCGAAACTGTCAGTCATTACTTCGTGAGGGGCACTCAGTAACCTCTAAAAAGCCATGAAAACGCACTAACAAGATCGTTCTTGCCTATTCAAACTGAACGCTCAACAGAAATTTGCGTTGACGGAACCAGCATTTTTTCTTGTGCTAGTTGCTCCGTTGTCGTTACGATTGTTGTTATGACATTTTATGCCCCTTCCAATATTACGAATCGTATACCTCGTGCCTGCGTAAACCACAAATTTTGTCCAAGCCTACAGCATATTGGCTTAACTACAAATACGACTACAGCGCATGTGTGGACAGCGGACATACAGACTAATGAAGACAAACGCTGACTTCCAACTGAAATTTTATTGTGGGTGACAAGTGTACAAGGCGAAGTAAAGTATGATTAAACGTGACAACATTCAATAAAAACCTTTACGATAACATAAATTTCAAGTCGGCGTTCGCCTTCATCGGTAAGTCTGTCCGCTGTCATCACATGCGGTGCCGTCTGATTTGTGATTTAATACAAACTAGCCCCTACCGACTCCACACCTAGCCAGGCAGATAGTATCGTTATGCGTAGTTCGATATTGGCTGTAATTTATTTATTTATACTTCCAACTTTAAAGCAAAGTTTCTCAGCGTTACAATCGATATACTTAAATTTTACCTTCATTCACGCTTTGTAGGTAATTAAACATCTAATGTCTTACGTACGCTTCTTTATTGTCATAACTATTTCCATGCCAACATACTTATAATTTTTATCATGCATTTGTTCACAGTCACACTGGGTACTATATAGCAATCTGGGGTTTCACTTACAAAACTCATTTCTCTGCAGAGCTCACACTTCAAAAAGGAGCCCTCTGCATTATAGCACACAAGTAGCAAGTCCAACGGGACGGTGCCAACAGTTTCTATTCCTTGCTTGAATGCAAACCTGGAACAACAGCACCAATTAGAATTGGTGGAGCTAAGTTTCCCTTGTGTCCCGCAGCCACCGAATGACTCACGCACAAAGTACTACCTGAAGTTAAAAGAGGCGACTTGCTCGGCGGCAATGCTTCGTGCCAGTCTCCTGCCGTACACCTTCACCGCCCTGTACCAGAGCCACAAGGCGGGAACCATGCTAGCGCGACCAATGTTCTTCGAGTAAGTAATCGCAAACAGTGATGCTATTAGCCCTGTTGCCCCATGCAGAGCTACAGTGGCCAAAGAGCAGCGAAAGCTCTCAGAGTTCGGTAATCTCTAACATTACGATGAAAACACTCGCACTCGCTGTGCACATGCAAGGAATGGTTCTTGGTGATAAATACAACAGTGTAGTAATCAGAGAAAGCGAAAGAAAAAAATTTGGAGGCGAGCCTAATCTGGGACATGTGTCTGGTATGGGCACCTGCACTTCGACATTTGTGTGCCGTGGCGTTATATTCTGTGCAAGCGCAAAGTATATATTTAAGAGTCTTTTTCTTTGTTAGACACAATATTTATGCGAACTAACGCACAATAATGCCACGGAAAGTATTGGGGATGTTATCAAGGTAATTGTAATGTAAATGGGAAGAAAGAAAGGTGAACGGGAAGATAACTTGCCTCCAACAGGATCCGAACCTGCGACCTTCGAATAACGCATCCGATGCTCTATCACTGAGCTACAGTGGCGGTTATAGACCAGTCTACTTTATAGGGTATACACGTTCATTAAACATGCAAGCGTCAGTCAGCGCCACCTGTTGCCATTGTTGCGATTGCGGAACGTTTTTTCTTGCCTGTTTGGCGTCTCGTGATCTTATTACGAGATGGCAGCTGACCATTTGTCTCTCTAACACCTCTTAAGGGCATCACGTCCACCAGGACGAGACCTTATATTTAAGGACTCTTTTCTTTGTTAGACACAATGTTAATGAAAAATGTGTTTCGTCGGGCGGAGCCAACAGACTTCAAATACCCGGAACCCCGGGTGGTCGAAGTGTCCGCCTCACTACACTATTTCCGGAGTCCCTTATAATCAAATGAAGAAAAATGTAAATTTATGTGCTCATTGTTTTTTGGTAGGCCGAATGGTAATTGCGAACTAAGACACAATAATTACCCTGGAACGTATATATAGGGAATGTTATCAGAAGGAATTCTAATATAAATGCGTAGAGAGAAGAGTTGACGAAAAGATAGCTTGCCACCCGCAGGATGCGAACCTGTGATCGGAGATTCGAATCCTCCTGTTGTCCGGTTATCTTTTCGTCCACTTTTCTTCCTTCACAATTATATTACAGTTACTTCTAATAACATCCCCTACACTTTCCCGGGCACAGTAGTCTGTTGGTTCTCACTTGATATCATAACGATATAGTGTTTTTCTGGAATATAAAACCTCAACAAATGATAGAATGCTACTGCATGCGTGAAACGAGCAAGATAGCAAGGCGAGCGGAGTAACCCCGTGTTACAAGAGCAGAGCCGGACCTGTTCTGTTGGCTACTTAACAATAAACACAACATTAAGGTTAATTCTTGTTCGCCGCTGCTTTTACGCTCGTTCGAGGTTTCCCACAGACAACGGCACCCACGCGTTTACAAGGCAGTTTATGTTTGGACCACATCTACTAGGAACGAAGCCGCGCGTAAGTATATACTCCCTAAACTGCGATGCAAAGCACGGGTTTCAAGCAAAGACTCTCCTGCAGTATACTGTAGATCATTTTCGTAGAGAGGAGGAGCGTAGCGCCGCACACCTCAAGGCTGCAAGAGAACTGTTCTCACGTCTAAACGTCTCCTTGACACAAGCCCTCTTTGCTGAATTTTTTTCATCAATGTACGTAGCAATTACAACATTACCGCATTAACAATTTCCAAACTATATGACAGGAAGGCCCGCGTATAAGATATGTGTTGTTTGTTTTAGGTATACACCTGTAGGGTGTCTTGGATTGGATTGGATTGGATAAACTTTTATTTGGTCCTCCAAAACACGGATCACTGTGTTGCGGGCAGCTCCCACGTGGGGACTGAGATGCCAAGCTCCTCAGCCGCCTCGCGAGCTTGGTGGACAGTTTAGAGCTGATCTGCCAAGGACGAGCTGCGGATTGCCGCCTCCCATCTGGCAGAGGTGATGTTCGATAAATGAGCGAATTTGGTGCACTGCCAGAGCATGTGTTCTAATGAAGCTATTTCCCCACAATGTGGACAAAGATTACTTGGGTATAGGTCCGGGTACATGATGTGTAACATTTTCCAAGTAGGGTACATCCGCGTTTGCAAAAGCCCTAATGTAAGTGCTTGGGGCCGGGTTAGATTTTTGTGAGGTGGAGGGAAAATCCTTCTAGACAGGTAGAAATGTTTAGTGAGCTCGTTATATGTTGTAAGAATTTCCCTGTTATCTTCTTCACCGGTAGAGCGCAACCCCGGGGAGGCGCGGTTGGAGAGTTCTCGCGCCGCCTCGTGTGCTGCTTCATTGAGATTGGGAGGGGAATCGTTGATTTGTCCAAGGTGAGCTGGAAACCAACTCGGAAGATGATGTGTTATGTTCTTGCCTTGCAGTATTCTCAGCGTTTGTTCAGAGACCGTCCCCTTGGCGAACGCCCGTAGTTCTGCCATGGAATCACTGTAGACGACTTCAATGTTATCCATCTTGAGTGCTTAGGCGATGGCCACCTGTTCCGCAATGATTGGGTCTTTCGTCCTGACCGTCGCTGAGTTGATGACATGGCCAGCCCAATTGACTACCACTGCCACAAACGCTTTCTCATTGGCGTAGGAAGCCGCGTCAACAAATACGACCCCTCGTTCCTCGTTTGAGAATTGACGAAGTATAGTCCTGGCTCTCGCTACTCTTCTTCCAACGTTGTGTTCTGGATGCATGTTTCTCGGTATAGGAGATACCGTGATAGTCTCCCTGATGTTGTTAGGGATATCACTGTAATTGCGTCTGATTGCTATTGGGTGTTGGCCCAGCTCCTGCAGGATCATTCTCCCCGACGTTGTTGTAGATAACCTTGCAAACTGTGCTCTCTCTTGGGCTTCTGCTATTTCTTCGAGCGTGTTGTGTAGGCCAAGCTCAAGCAGACGCTCGGTGCTGGTATGTATGGGTAGGCCCAGGACCTTCTTGATAACTTTCTTGAGGAGAACATTCAGTGTCTCGGACTCGGCTCTTGACCAGTTGTGCATTGCTGCCTCGTACGTGAAGTGGCTTAGAACAAACGCATGCATCAACCTGATGAGGTTGGCTTCCTTGATACCATTTCTTTTGTTGGCCACTCTGCGTATGAGGTGCACCGCACTGTCTGTTTTCCGAGTTAACTTGGCTATAGATTTGCTGTTGGCACCGATAGACTCTATCAGCATGCCCAGGACTTTGATGGAGTCGACCCTCTGGATGGCATCCCCTTGATTTGTACGGAGGTGGATGTCTATCTGGTTTAACGGCTTCCATCCCCTGGGCTTCGGTCCCCGGCATGCAGTCCGATAAAGCAAAAGTTCTGACTTACTCGAGGAGCACTTGAGCCCGGAAGGGCGAAGGTAGTCTTCTACGGTGTCAATCGCCTCTTGCAGAGCGCTCTCAATCTGCCCCTCGCTTCCACCTGTGCACCAGATGGTATTGTCATCTGCGTAGATGCTGTGCTTCAATCCTTCAATGCTCGATAATTTCTTTGACAGTCCAATCATGGCAATGTTGAACAGCATTGGTGAAATCACTGCCCCTTGTGGCATGCCCCTTGCTTCTAGTTCGATTGCTGCGGTTTCGATATCTGCAATCTTCATCACGGCTTTGCGGTCTGTAAGAAAGGACCATACGTAGTCATAGAAGACTTTCCCTAGACCAAGCTTGGAAATTGCTTCGAGTATGAATGAGTGGTGGATGTTGTCAAACGCTTTTTCTTGATCTAGGCGCAGAATGGCTCTCACGTCTCTTGTTTTATTGTCAATGACCTGGTGTTTGATAAGCTTCAATGCATCTTGTGTGGATAGCCCTGCCCTCAATCCAACCATATTGTGTGTATATATGTCGTTATATTCCAAGTACTTGTTTATCCTTTGCAGTATGGCATGTTCTGCAACCTTGCCGATACATGATGTCAAGGATATTGGCCTCATGTTGTGCAAGTTAGGGGGCTTTCCTGGCTTAGGAATAAGGATCGTGCTGGCCAGCTTCCACTGCTCTGGCACCCTGCCTTCCTTTCATGCTGAATTGATCATATCCTTCGGGGTTTCAATTGAATCGTCACCAAGGTTACGAAGGGCCTTGTTTGATATACCGTCCGGGCCAGGGGCCGACCTGCCGTTGAGATCATGCAAGGCTCTTCTGATCTCCTTGATGTTAAAGTCGCCCTCAAGACCTGTATTTGGCGTGCCCAGGAACTGTCTACTTGGTGGTGCCAATCCTCTTTTGATTGGGAGGTACTTATGCACGAGCCGCTGCACAACTTGCTGTTCTGTAGTGCGCCCTATCATTTTATGCGAAATTCGAGCGATAACATGCTTTTGATTTGTTTTGGTGGTGTTTTCGTTGAGGAGATGTTTTAACATATTCCATGTCTTGCCATTGCGCATCTGACCATCGACGGAGTTGCAGATTTCGTCCCATTGCTGCCTTGATAGTGCGCGACAATGTTCCTCGACTGATCTGTTTACCTCAGCTATCTTCCTCCTCAGTCTTCGGTTCAGGCGCTGACCCTTCCTACAGTTCAGTAGTGCTTGCTTTGCCTCAAGAAGATGAGCGAGCCGGCTATCCATTCTTTCAACGAGAAAATCTGTGGTAATGGTGGAGGAGACGGATTTGATGTCATCTTTAATCTGTTTGACCCACTGCTCCAAGCCTTGTCTGTGGCCATCTCGTTCCCTTCCCATCCTTATCTTCCTAATCTTATCCCAGTATGTGAAGTGGAATTCTCTCTGCTTTTTACGCTCCACGGAGAAGGTAGCGGCAAGAATGCAGTGGTCTCTCCCTAGGTCTACAGCAAGGTTCATCCACTGGGCCTTCTTGATGTTCCTTACAAATGTAAGGTCCGGGGTGGAATCCCTGCAGCAAGATGTGCCAAGCCTTGTTGGTAGGCTGGGGTCTGTGATTAGGGTGAGATCAAGTTCACTGGCACTTTGCCAAAGTCGGTTTCCTTTCCCAGTGTTGTACTTGTAACCCCATGTGTGATGAGGGGCGTTGAAATCACCTGCTATGACGAGTGGACATTCCCCGGCGATATTAACAGCTTTCTTTAAAGCCGTCTTGAATCCTTGCTTTTGTTTCCTTGGACTGCTGTATATATTAAGAATGAAAATGCTCTCACGGTTGCCGGTACCTGGCACGATCTCTAACATGACGTGTTCCAACCGGCCTGCTTCTATCTTGAGGTCGTGGGTTACGTGCGTTAGTTTGTTGCATACGAAGATGCAGACTCCCCTCCCTTCAGTATCCCCTATTAGAGGCCGGAATCCAGACATCGTTGCTTGCGGTGAAAGGGTCTCTTGTAATAATATAATATGAGGCTTTTCTTGGCTGCTCCTGATAAACTGTTGTAGGGTTGCCTTCTTTTTAAGGTAACCTCTACAGTTCCATCGCCAGATACGAAATGCTTCACGTAGCGCTGCCATCATGGTTATTACATGGGCGGCCAGAGCCTGATGCTGCACCTGTCGACAGGCTTGGTATCACTAGTATTGGTGGCCGAAGGGGTAAGTTTGGTGCATGAGGAGGCCTTGCTGTGTTGTGCAGATATGCTTCGACCTTTGTAATGCGCAAAGTCATATGCTCTTCCAGTGCCGCCACGCTTGATTGTAGCCTACCCATCTGCTCGCTAAGATTGGCTACTACTTTGCTTAGCGTGTCAAAGACCTCTTTCATATCTGACATGGTCGTTTGGTTGGCTTCCACGTGTTCTGCCATGACTGCCCTCTTTTTTTGTGGTTCTCGAGTCCCCCACGTTTTCAGCCACAGGGACATCAACTGGCTGAGGCATTGGCTGTGAAGATTGCGCGCTGGTTAGCTTAGTGAGAAGAACTTTTATTTCCTTTAACTCAGCTGATAGCCTCTCATTCGATTTTGTAAGTCTCGCGTTTTCTTGCTCTAGCTGTGCAATTCTATCATGCTCTGCCATTTTACTTGTCAGCACCTCTGCCGCGCCGTTGCGCACTCGCTCAGCCCAGCTGCCTTTCGATGTAACTGCAGGCGTCTTCCCCGGGTGTGAAGCCGTGATCTCGAACTGAACGCCAGGCAGCTGGCCATTCGCGTGCCGCCCAGGCTGATCCCAACCCTGACGGTGACCTTGAGAACTCGAGCACCCCCGTGATTGGGAGCGGGCCTTGGGTCTAGAACCTCTTCTGGAACGCAACCTCCCCCTGGAGTGGGGCCGCCTTTCCTGTTCTTGTGTAGTCTGGATGCTCTGGGTCCCGTAGGCTGGAATAAGCTGCTTGTCGTTGATGTGTGGACTCGATGTGATTGATGCGTCCCGGGCTTCTGCGGCTGCTCGCGATCTTTCCCAACGTCTGCGTCTGACGACATATGGTACTAAGAACCTGTTCTTGCACTACTTGTCTGCCGTGGGATGGTGACCGTCGCACAGCCTGCATCTTGGATTGCACTGGTGCAGGCTATCTGGGTTCTTGATCTCGCAGCCGCTGCAGATGGTTTCAGCTAGGTTCAGACAGACGTCAGACCAATGTCCCAGCTTTCCACAGACGTAACATATGTCGATGTTCTTGCGGTAAAAGGAGCACTGCAAAAGTGAAGGTCCATATCTCACGAATCTGGGCACCCTTGTCCTTCGAACGCGATGATGATTGTCCCGGTGTCCTTGATTCTCTTGGCCTGCAGCGCGAGCGGGTTGTTCGCGTTCACAATCTTTCGGGTCAAAATGTCCTGAGTATCGCTTACGGGGATCCCGCGAATCACTCCTTTACAAGTATCGTGGGGTGCCATGGCGTACGCGCAAACCTCGAAAACTTTGCCTCCAATGTCAATTTGCTTGACCTTGAGGTATCTTGAAGCTCTGTCTTGGTCCGGAGTGCTTGCCACCATAATGTTCTGCTGCAAGTTGGAACAGATGATATCCTGCATGGCCTCCTCCTCTTCGATGCCGGCCGCCAGTACTATCGCGTCTGCCACGGCTCCAGTGCCTATTCTCGAGATATTTAATCCTCCACGTGGTCGTAGCACAATTTTGCTGAAGTCCTTGGGTAGTGGCGACATGCGTCCAGCTCGCACGATTGTATGCTTGGTATCATACCTACTACGAATTGCTCGAGCATCTCCCGCAACGCCAGCTTTGGTCAAACCCTTGGCAGCAGGAACGCTAACCGCGGCTTGCTTATTCCTTGAGCGTCTCGTTTCGGCTTCCTTCCAACCCATGTCTTCCGTTCAATTCTCTGAAAAGATGTCCTCTCCATCTACTTGGTATTCCATTCTCAGTTGCAGGTCCTGGAACGCGCAGAGCGTTGAGTCACGTTGGCGCCGGGTTGGCGCATCGGCGACAATCGCCTCCTTGGTTGTTAGGCTTAAATGGCCCGGTGGCGTAGCCGTGTAAAAATGCCCCCAAAACGGTTTAAAAGTCCACTCACCAGCACAAAGGTGGTATCTGCTGATTTCTTGAGAACTTAGGCACACGATGGGACTGAAAACTCGGCGACAAATTTGTGAATACCACAGGAAAGCATTCTTGAAAGCAGGAGCCGATCTTCGCACGTCCGCACTGGTCGGCACCTAGAGCGTCTCTTCTAGGGTGTCTTGGAGGGCACGTCCTTTCTCTACTTGCGATTTTGAAACGCTTAACTACGGCAGTGTTATGAAAACTGCTTTTTTTTAGATGCGAAGCACCAGTCTTATGGGCGAGCTTGACCCGGTGGTATATGCGTGCTCCACTTCGCATGCACCTACTCTCTCTCCCACTGTTCTCCTTCGCACTGAAATAATAGCTTGCACCTAAATCCAAACACAAGGGTCCGCAGTACACTTCACCTCTATCGGAATTCGGCCGCCACTGCTGGAATTCAACCCCGTTACCTTAAGATCAGCAGTGAAGCCCCATAACGACTGTTGACCATGACTACCGGTAGCGGGCAGGGTGAGCCAAAATGGAAGGATTAACGAAGAAATCACAGATCAAACAGTTAGCTTCCTCAATTTGCACCCAGCGAGGACGACTATCGCATGTTGTCGCTTTGTTCTCAGGATTGCTGTGCGTGCTTGCAGGCATCATCGAAGCTCGTGAAAGCCTATTTCCTGAGGGGCGTCTGGTACGAGCCGCGCCGGGGCCACCGAATCTAAAGCCTCGGCCAAACCATCTTCGTGCCGGAATCAAAGCACTCGGCACCTTTCTTCGCACGAGCAGGCAGCATAGTGCCTCGAGCGATAGCCGGGTACGTGTGCGGTAACTTCGTAGCACTATCTAGTTCACCATTGTGACACCATGTTCAAAGACTGTGCTGTTAAGATGAGTCAAACAGCAGGACCGTAGCCAGAATTTTTTTTTCTGGTTCGTGGGAGGAAAGGGGGGGACACCTCGCTGAGATTGTCATTTTTCGCTTTGTTCGCCATAGCGAAACAAAATTTTGGTGGGGGGGGGGAAGCTTAGGGCATCACTCCGGTGTGGTACCCCCTGGCTACACCCCTGTCAAATAGTATGAAGCAAGACTTTCGTGCTGCTATGCACGGTTTACCAATATACACATAAAGGGCACAAAACGCATCATCAGCGGGGGCTCCTTCATACACTGTATTAACTAGGAACATAGCTGAAGTTCATAATATGAAAATGAAATGTAAAGGTATAGAGTAACGTACCTTAATTGCCGCGTAAATTTCCTTCATGGTGCCCAATAGTGTCATTGTGACGTAATGCTGGGAAAAGAGAGTGAAGAGGCAGACAGTTTAATCACTAACATAGGTTGTAGGACGCGGTTGCCTCGATCTTAGTAATGCTGCTGTCGTTCTATGTGATATTCCGATTTCTATGTCATTCTTAGTGATCATGTCTGAAAAAAAGCACAGCTTGAATAATGAGCCTGTTATTTAACATGTCTTGCAACTTAACATCATCGTATATTGGCAGCTTTGGTTGGAGTTGACACTGCCTCGAGAGCACTTTAACAACATATCGTTAGAAAACTTGTTTCGCAGAAATTTCGGCGTCGATGTTGCCGTTGACGTCAGCGTCAGTGTGTGTATGCATATATACATCGTTGGTTGTGAGCGAAAAATCATCCGCTGTGCGGCCGAAAATTTGTGAAAGATACAAATAAATAACATAATAAAACTTTCCGGGTGTGAGTTAAGATTGATGCCAGGCCACCTGCGTGGTAAGCAGGTTCTCTAACACGGGGACACAATATTTGTTGAAACTGTTGTGGAAAATCACACCAAATGCATGTCATGCAGTCAAAAGGGTCAATTAACGCGTCATATATATTGTGTGGCAGAAGCGCGGAATCGCTCCGGGCATCAAAATATGTGGTTTGAGCGTCGAGTGTGCGTTTTAATGGCCCACCCACTACAAAGCACTCAGACATATTTAATTAGGAGCAGCAGCAGAAGAAGCATGAACAAAGTGAACAGATGTGCATGTTCGCCTGTGTTCTTACAAAAACGTAATGGGCGTTTCGCTGATCTGCAAGAGGAAAAATTATGGTGTAGTGAGCACTGAACAACTGCAACTTGAATAGGTATTCAGTGACACTTTCAAACTGCCGATGTTAAGCAGGCAGTCATGCGTTTTCTAGTGGCAGATTTTAGACGTGTGCTGAGAGCTGAATCAGGCTAGCAGTTCAGAAGGTGATGCGCGCGTTCCCGATTACGCACTCAAGATCTGCCCTAGAAAGCAAAGCACAAGCGTCCGCGAATGTTTCCGCATGCTTTTAGAAAGCAAACTGCCATAATCAGAAACTGAACTGATAGAATGTCCAAGAAATAGAACCCATCGGCAAATTTTCATTGCGAGAAGAAAGGCAGGTGTCCCGTATTATACCCAAACAATCACCACTGAAAAAGAAACGCGACATGCTGTATCGGTACACCAGCCTACACCAGTTCACACCAGCGAGCACCAGTGTATATACAATCACACTGTACACAAGTGCCGCCTTTACAGATGTAACAACACACGGGATATTTACCTGCCCAAACTGGCGTTGTATATCTCAGTGCAGGTCTCAATGCAGTAATCGGTGCCGTATTTATCGATGCTTTTCGCAGATTACGATTGAAATTTTAGTACCACGGGTCACGACTGCTTTTAACTGACGAGATTAATTTTGCGAATCGTATCTATTTGCAGAGGAATTCGGCTCCAGGTATTTTTGGACAACGGCGAGCAGGCTGCAGGCGACTTGTTTCAGCTGCCACCGAAGGAGCCAGGTAAGCGTGCTTCAACAATTTGTGACAAAAAAAAAAGAGAAAACGAAGTCCTTATTTAACCTTCACCTATTTTGACAGGAAAAAAATGTCATATCGAATCTATGTGATCTTGTTAAAAAATGATGTTGAACATCCTCAATTTTTTTCCTTCGTTCTGTTGAGTTTCGTTTCCATTTGGACGGCTTCGTATCGCGTGACCTGAACATAAACGTTACGTGCAACGCAATTGGTTCAGCCGCACCTCACTGTCGACCCTGCCTGTGGCCACGGTGATGCTGTCACATTGGCGGCTGCAGCGAAGAGGCTTAGCGTTGATTAGTAGCCCCCAGCGACACAGGTTGACTAGTGAAGCGTGCAAAATGGCGATAGTTATGCCACAGATATTCACGATTGCTGTTAAAATAACTTAGTTGCCATACTAGTTACTTTCGGAAATTTCATTCAATATCGTTTATTACATTACAAGTCACCGCCAGGAGAAAGTTATGCTGTTCCTTCATCGGTATATTTGAAAAGTAATGAAATCACACCATAATTGCAAAAGATATGCAATGAAAGCTCACAGATCCCCGTTCAACTTACCAACAGTGTGACCGGGGTGTCAGACGAGAAATGGGCTTTCAGGCAAGAAAAGTAGCCTTCGCTGCTTTTCTTGCCTTTGTTTGTCAATTTGCGATACCGTAAAAAAAAAGGTTAACAGGCTATATTTTGGTCAGAACGAATCGGGGAAGCAACAAGAAATACTCTTGAACTACACGCTTCCACTAGTCTATCCACCGCCATGGTGACGAGGGGCGCTGGTTAACACATATTCAGAAATACCTTATAATGGGGATGGGAAGGCGCCCGCCGCTGTGCTTCAATTGGTATATGGCATCCGACACCTTCTCCGAAGGTTGTTGGTTTGGGGCCTATAGCCGCGGCAACTTGATTTTTCATTTACTTTAACTTAACTTACTTTGTCAGAAAAACTATACTGCACTTGAGACACACAGTGAAAACCACTATATCTTCGTTAGCTCCATTTTATGTTGGTCTCGTAAGGTTATTTTCAGTACAAAGATAGAGACGGTAGCTCTATTACTGCCAAGTCTGTTGATTTACGGTAGTAAGAACACTGCAATTCCTTCAGCCTGAACGACGCTGGTGGGACGGATTAAGTGACGTCGTGTCTCCGGTATGCCTTGATCAAGAGCAGTCGATGAGCTAATAGAGTCTACCCATTTATATTTGAGTGCGTTTCCTGGCATGAACGGCGCGCACCATTTAATTCAAAGTTAGCCCACGAACGGCGCCTTCGCTATCTTCGTGAAAAAAGTTTTCCTAATTTGAAAGTTGAGTGCTGGCCCATTTTCCGCGGAGGAAATCGCAGTTACAGACGAAGACTGTTGTTGTCACACAAGGATGCCTAAATGATTCACATGATTTAGAACGTGGCTCTCAGAATGAGCACTGCGCTCTAGAACCTTTCACCGTTCAAGCAACGCTCTCCATTACTGGGTCACGCCATAACCGTGTGAATGAACACTGCTACGTATCTTATTGCTCTAAGGAATACTTCTAAACATGGCGACGATGTTTTGTTACCGAGGCCAGCCAAAATACCCTGCACTTGTGGCATAGAAGATAATGAAACATAGATACAACGAATAAAGAAGTACAAGAAAATGTAAAACATCGTCTGCAACAGCAGTGTGCGCCAGTGAGTGGGGAAGTAGATATGAAGAAGAATATCATGATTAGGAAAACATATAAAGCAAAAAAAATATATAAGAGATCAAGGAAGAACTCATCGAAATACTTATGCATTCTCCTAAGACATCTCGCCGGCAAATGTGGTCTTATTGTTCTGGTCACTCGATGTACTCGATGATATCATTTCAAGTGCAGGCAGCATGTTGCAACTCATACTGAGTGCGACTGTGCGTGGTTCCCTTTTTATCGTTGGAACGGCGATGCTGTGAACGGTAGATAAGAGCCTAATGTACAAGAAGCTAGTTTCATTGACACTGTCAATAAACACAAAGAAATGTGATGTACTGTTCTGTACTTTCTAACTTGTTTGGCTGCACCTAGGGCATGGAACGCGGTCCTGTGTAGACTGCCAAAAAGCACGTTTCTAGGTTTTTTGTTGTATATGTGGAAGCTCTGTAAAGTTTTCGTCATGACTCCTTTGAAGTGTCCGGATATTAAGCCAGAGTGAAATTATTAGGCTGCTGGCAACGGCACCTAAAAGCACTTTGTTCCTAATTGTACATATTGCACGTAGATCCATATCTTCATGAAATTATTTGGCTCTATGGGTATCAAAATGGAAAGCGGACCTACTGATGCACAAAGCTCATATTCTTTTTCACTCATACCCTTTTTAACTAGTGAGTATTATAACCATCGGTGATTATTTTAGCCCTAGCATAGGAGAAGCGAATACATCTGACCGGAAGCCTCTAACAGTTATTTCACTTCTCCTTGCAGAACTGGAAGCCTTGGTTACCAACAAGTATTCTCTCTTCCACTTCCTCTACGTTAAGGTAAGATTTGTCGCACAACAACAATAACTGCGCCGTTATTAGGGTTGGTAAATCTCAATTGGGTACGATAGTTATGAGGAAATCATAGGGAAAAGTTTTGGGTAGAACATATCCCCAAAGGTAACCCTGAATAAATGCCAAGCAGCAGTGGTGCGCGCGGCGTTGACCCGGTAGAAACGGGCGTCGATGCGGCTGCTGGAAGAACGGTTTGAAAGGAAGCTCGGTCTAGCATTACCTTTTGCAAACGTTTGTTTGAAATGCAAAGACACGGGAGGCGGACTGGGTTTCGTGTCATCATCATCATCATCATCATCATCATCATCATCAGCCTGACTACGTCCACTGCAGAATAAAGGCCTCTCCCTTGTTTCGCCAGTTAACCCGGTCCTGTGCTTCCTGCTGCCAATTTATACCCGCAAACTTCTTAATCTTATCTCCCAAACTAACCTTCTGCCTTCACCTAACTCGCTTGCCTTCTCTGGGAATCCAGTGAGTTACCCTTAATGACCAGCGGTTACCCTAGCTACGCGCTACATGTCCAGCCCATGTCCATTTCCTCTTCTTTATTTCAACTATGATATTTTTAACACCTGTTTGTTTCCTAATCCACTCTGCTCTCTTCTTGTCTCTTAAGGTTACACCCACCATTTCTCTTTCCATTGCTCGCTGCGCTGTCCTCAATTTAAGCTGAACCCTCTTTGTAAGTCTCCAGGTTTCTGCTCTGTAGTGGAGTACCGGCAAGATACAGCTGTTATATACCTTCCTCTTGAAGGATAGTGGCCATATATCTGGCATAATTTCAGAGTGCTAGCCAATTGTGGAATCTCGTGGTTCGGCTCCGCGGTTGTTACCTGTCTTAAGTAGACATAGTCTTTTACACCTTGAAGTGCAATATTACCTATCTCGAAGCGCTGCTCTCTTCCGAGGTTGTTGTACATTACTTTCGTTTTCTGCAGATTAATTTTAAGACCCACCTTTCTGCTCTCCTTGTCTAACTGTGTAACTGTGTAAGTTTCACTAAAGCGCTTGTCAAGACTTCGCAGTCGTCGTTTCTTCAGAGTCGAGACACGGACGCTGGACCGAAGCAGGCGCGCGTTTCACCGTGACTACCCCGGCCTTGTGATCGGTGACGTACACGCTGGGAGGTTTATGTAGAAACGCGACGTCGAAGTTGGCAAAGACTAGATCGATGCAAGTATACCCCTTATCGTTGAGGGTAGTTTCCGTTCCGCGTCCGACACGCACTTCAGCGAGTACACTTGAACGAGAGTGACATCAGCACGCACTTGCGAGGGAAGCGGGCGAGGGTAGTGTGACGTCAACTCACAGTTTAGCATGACCTACTTGGCACCAGTTCAACACCTGCGGCGAGGGGGACGCTAGCAAAGTGAGGAATTGGGCTGGTTGGTTTTTTAATACAAAAAAAATTGTGCTACAGTTGTTGCGGAGAACGAGGTTTGGGGAAGACAAGATAAACTTCAATAAACTCCAATAAACACAAAGTTTGCGTACTGTCCCCTTCACTTCTTGTCTGCCCCCTGACTTCGTTCTCCGCAGCAACTGTAGCGCAATTTTTTCAGTCACGAGGGGAACGCGTTTTGACGCGTTCGTACGGACGCATGTACGTACGGCGTTACACACGCTGAAAGGCTGTTAACGGAAACAAACAGAAGAAAAAACACAACAGAAAAACATCTACATTTAACTACCCATCGATCGAAGCATATGACAGAACAAATATTACCGAAGACAAAAGACTGTTAAACGAACAATATAGAGGAATAAGATTCATCATTCTACGCACACTGCTGCGCCCAAGCATCAAAATTCACGATTTAGATATGTGTGGATTTTTATATTGTATCGATGTCATGGGGAGGAGGAAGGACAGAACGAAGCGAAGGCCACTACAAGCGCTGCTTTTTTAGACTTCGCTGCACTATTGCGTAGCTGCGTCAATTCTTTTTTTTGTAAATTTTTCATCATTTTTTTCGGCATTTCTGGCTAATGTTCAACTTTTGCGCATTTATTCTATGTTTTTCTCTACACAGCGGGTCACTATGTTGTCCACGTGGTACATGGAGGCTTTTCAAACCTAACCATCCTTTAAGCTAGCGTTAAATTTGGTCCGGTACAAATAAGAAAGGACAGGCGAAAAACGAACGGTGCTCGTAGTGAATATGACGTATTGCTACAAGCCATTACGTCATTCTTGTCGAGTGCCAGACATTACTTACTTTGAAAAGGCCCGACTTCATGAAATTGGCCAGTGGACCTTCTTTTTAACATTTCGGCGCACACACTATAAAAAAAACGAGAGGCCTTTCGTTTTTCTCTCGATTGTTACAGCCGGAATATTCTAAGAACCTGAAACCGAGGCGTTAACCACTGAGCCACTCCGGAGCATGATTTTCTTCCAAGAATATCCTCAAACAAACTTGCCCAACTTTCCATACTGTATTACAGCCACTGGGTTTGACTGTTTACTGGCGTTCCGAGGGCAGATACTGCCAAGTGTAAAAATATAGCTTGTTTATGCGTGCAGCAAGACCTCCGTAGCAATACCGAAACGCAATTTCTGTTTTTATTTAGACTATTGGTCGGTGCTTACTATTTTCCGACCCGAACTTAGGCTGTGCTCTGCTAGTCAATTTTCTTCGGATGTACCTGGGTTTGAGTCTCGCCTCGCGGGGAAATTTTCGCTCCTAGATTACAGCTATAACTTCATTTATTTGGTTGTACGTACTCGTGGCCTTCAGCTAGCCGCCGTCACATTGTAGTCGTTTCTCGGCTGTGAAGAGGTGGATGCTTATGACAGAGTTTCCAAAAGCTGACTAGGTTGGACATTTGCGCCGCGATCGTTCAGCGAGCATACGAATGATGTTTACTAAACACTTTTTTTCCTAGTATTCGTGCTTGTGGAATTCGAGTGCACTTGTGGGTTTGTTTCTTGTCTCTGTGGTTTGTTCCAAATAAGAAAATGTGCCGTTTTGAACTTCTGGACCTGACTTAAATTGATGAGCCCAAAAATATAGGGCGCGAAGTGTTACTGCTAAACATCTGCTGATTGTTGTCTCAAAGAAGCTCTAAACCAACCGACGCCAAAAGGAACCGAAAGTATGAAGATTAGACAAGTTTTTGTAGTGCCTACCACTTGCGTATTCTCTGGGGTGTCTTGCGTTGCAGCTCTTATAGACACAAGTTATTAGGAAGCTCTGTGAATTGTGGGAGCGTGGCGTATGGGGAGACGTAAGGGAAGTTTCACTTTTCAGCTGAGGTTACATGCACTTTGATACACCGGTGTTCTTTCTTCATTTTTTCTTCACGTCACTCTAATAAAAATGCGGAATCGAACCTGTGTTGTTGCGTTCAGCTGCGCAACAGATAGACACAAACCTAATGCGGTTGTTAGGTGACTGTATGAAGCATCAGTTTTGTTAACTGTTATGACACCCACTAACGTCTTGCAGGGAGCGCTAACTGGTCACTGCAGCCCGTGCGCGGTGAAGACGCCGTTGTCCTGCATCACTTTGTACGGCCTCAAGCGACGGCCATCAGCCGTGGAGATCAACGGACGCCTGCTTCCATTCAACACCACCGACAGGGTAAGCACGCGCCTTTTGCACTCTTATCGGGTGCAAGTGCCGAGTGAAAATCTCGTTCCTAAAGCACTTCGGTCGTTAATCTACTCCCGTTTCTCTGAAGGCTCGAAAAAGCTTGTCAGAAAATATGACACATAGTAAATCTGTGCTTCTGGTTCAAGCTACGTGATATTAAATATATATAATATCGGAGCATAACGTAACCAAGGTAAGAACCAATTTACTGGCAGAACAATCTATCAGAATTGTTTGAATGAGTTCATTGAAAGAACGGGTACTTTTCTTGCGAGCAGCTGCGATTGTTGTGGCACCTGGCAGAGCATTCCTAAACCACACGGCTCTTTCGGAGTGGCCTTTGAGATCTGCTGGTGCAGCGCGATGAAACGCAAGGTTACCTATTTTAAACGCCACAGGGGGGAGCCACAACTAACTGCGTCAAATTTTGACAATGTTATTTCAAGGAACTCGACACCTTTTTGCAGCAAACATTTCACAGTTATACCTTAATGTGTGTGTTATGTGAGAATTATTCTTACTCCGGTTGCAATTCAATATGTTGTTAACCTGATCTTAATCGCGCTTGGCCCTAGCATAAACAGAATAACATTTCAGGTGTAAAATATGGCGAGCACTCGCTTTTTGTTATGTTTATTGCGACAAAATAAAAAGTAAGGTTTTCGCCTGCCTCACGCAAAGTGGCACGACCAATGACTCGTCGAATATGTCGGCGTTTTTGAGAAAGTTATTGTATGCAGGAGTGCCCCGCAAACTAAAGTTAAACGCAGACGCATTTATTACGAAGGATGTTAAACTTAAGCCTTCGTCAGTTTACTCTGCTCTTTCACAACCACTAGCAAACAAATTTGGCAAAATAAGTGTAGTACTCTATTCTATCCAACGCTTGAGCATGCGAACACCGTCCTGTCAGTGCCACAATCGGACACCAAAGTCAAGAGTAGGGTCGGCTTTTTTTTTTATGGGTGGGTATACAATGCACGCTGACCAAGCTTCAGTGTTTTCTAAGGGAAAGTTCTTCGCTATGGAACTCGGCCGAACATGTGGTAACCTGACATGCGCGGACACAGCCAGAATATCGCTGCCACGAGTGTGCCACTATATTATAGAGAGTTTTAGTACTGCGTACGCTGCGTACGTGGCGGCGTTGCGTACGTAAGGACGCCACGTTCTGCGTAGTGCGCATGCGCAGACCGAAACGCGCACGTATCGCATTACGTACGCAGCCGCTACGTACGCACGCATGAGATGCGTGCGTGCGTACGTATGAGGTGATCCCGCCGCTCTCGAACAAGTTCGCGACAGCGCGAGACTGTTTTGCAAAATGGCGGCATCGAAGGCAAGCACCGACCGGCTCTGTGGCTTAAAATATGGCCATAATCTGGCTGTAACACTTGGATTGGCTCACATTGGCTGTCAACAACACGTGCTTCTATTTTCATCTACCAGATGGCGCAACACGCTTCACCCTCGGTACGTACGCGGGTACTACGGCGTACTGAAAGCCGATTAGTGACAAACGACGCCACGTAACGCAAGGCGCTTGCGTGATGCGTACGTAGCACCATACCGCTGTACTAAAACTCTCTAATGCCCCTTCACGCCGCCGCAACCGGAAGTGACGCTGCATGCATGTAAATCACCTTCTCTTCCGCTGAGAAAAAGAATGCATCTTTCGTACGTAATTCAAAGGAAGTTCATCTGCCGTATATGTGTTTGTGCCCTCAGAACAAACGAATGCTTGATTATTTCGTTTGTTCATTGCGTTAACAGCCGTTGAAGTGCGTTGTATTTTTTTCCGTTCCTTTGTTTTTGTTCCATGCAGTTGCTGATCGCAAAAGGCGTGAACCACGACGCTACTTCGCCCTTTCTGATTATTGTCTCTTAGAGAGCATCTTTCGAACCGAATAAAGCAACACGATTTTCTGGGATTGACCTCTCGTCGCCCTCTTATTTGATTTACTTATTTGAAAAAAAAAACCATTGAAGTCCCGCGGGACGCACTCTAGCACGCAGTGAGAAACTTCCACGCCGGCACTTTCAGGCCAAGCCTGTAGGTTGCTTCGCGGGCCTGCTGGACAGCCCAAGCCTGTTGAATGAACTAGGTTTCTCTTTTTTTTCGCTTTTTTTGTAGCTTAAGGAGAACAGGCAAAATGGTGGCGACCTTATGAAACGCTGAAAGGAAAGCTATTCTAGAAGTTACCATCTCATGAACACGCCCACATAAACCTGACGTCTTCGGAACGTGTTTTGTTTTGCTTTGTTTTGTTTTTGTTGCCTATAGAAGACCTTGGCTCATACCCACAAGAGGGATGGTCCACACTGTGCCTTATAACGTAAATTCTTATACAATGCTTGTTGAAAGAGAAAGAAATCGCATTAGAACAAGATGAATAATAACGCTTTTTAAGTTGCCGTACAAAGCCACAAGCAATGACAATAGATGCCGCGTGCGTTCAACCTTATTTGCCCGTTACCGCTATCACAGAATCGGCATTAATGCATGGCCTCCGAGGTTCGCGCGGAGTAGGCAGGTGATTTTCTGTTCCAAGTGATGATGATGACAATTACGATGGTTTAAATGCATGGCTCATCCCCCCCCCCTCCGGGGGATTGGCCAAGAAGCGAGTAATTACATAAGAGAGATCACATTTTACTTGTAGTAATAATGAATTCTTAAATGCTTAGAAGAAAATAAACTTCACTGATTCAGATATTTGCAATCGAAACCGCCTTCGTTCGATGAAAAATCTTTCACAGTGGCAGGTGCCACCTTGCTCTTTATTTTTTTCTTTGTATCCTTCTGTATCTCTATATGCATGAGATAATAATAATAATAATAATAATAATAATAATAATAATAATAATAATAATAATAATAATAATAAAGTGGTGCACCATTAAGCTACGCCTTTAGGAGTTGAACGCGACAGCGATATCTTGTCACCAGTGCATCACTGAGTTCAATATAGCTTGTGTCAGAAAGCTTTCGCATACGGTGACTGCATTCTATGTAATGGGTAACAATGCTTTAACCCTTTCAGCCCTGGATTTTTTATTTTGTTCGGATACACTTTTTGTGCGCGTTTGTTTCGTAGTTAGGACCTCAGAAGATCACAAACAAAAAATTGATCCACTGGTACAAGCATTTTGTGATTAATTAACGTGGAATCAAATTAGGTTATCAGGGCCCAGGGATTGGAAACTGAAAAAAAAAAGGCTTCTTTTTTTCCTTTTAATCAATGGTGTGAAAAAATGGCAACCAACGTCTTACTTTTCAGCCTATCACTCACTGAAACAGCTTCGGTTCGCCGTCCCGAAAATGGCGCTTACCCGCCTCAACTTTCGCGCCTCGGCTTCACGGAGGACCTCGGTCGCGCTTCTTCTTCGTGGCTGCTACCTCCACAAACGTGCCACAATATTGGTGTCAATTGCAGTGGAGATCATTGAATAACTATGCTCCCAAGAATGAGTAGTATTGGTTACGTTTCCGAGATACTAGGGGAAATGCGCGGTGGTGTCAATTGACACCGCCAAGGCCGAAAGGGTTAATACACAGGCACTTGTGCGCGTGAAATCTTTTCGAGCTTGCCAGGCATTCACCACGTGGCCTTAAGAGAAAACGCGCAGTAACGTGTGCGCCTTTTTTTTTCTAGTAGGAGACGCGTTTTAAACCATGAAGTCATGATAATCGCATGTCCTGACGCTCGATCGCAGTGTACGCTTGTACCGCGCTTTATTAGTGCTACATTAGAGGTTGCATTGTGAAGCATGCATACAAGACGCGTGAGTTCGTATACCATGCAAGTTACTTTCAATGTATTTCCAAGCAGGTGCGTGGGTCTGTGGTATAGAACATCCACCTGTCACTCAAACGAATCGGATTGAATCCTCACTCAGATCCAGAATTTTTCTAAATTATCTACTCTATTTGCATCTTTCTCGATTTTTTTGGTTACGCACAGGGTGATGATTTTTCGCTCACAACCAATGACGCCGCAGCTGACACCGGCACCTCAATTTCTGAGAAACGGGCTCCTTAATGCTATCGCCACAACAACAACAACAACAACCATTATTATTATTATTATTATTATTATTATTATTATTATTATTATTATTATTATTATTATTATTATTATTATTATTATTATTATTATTATTATTATTATTATTATTATTTGAGAAAAGTGTCTTGTGTTTGATTCCACCCCGAGCATCGTCTATACTGGCTTGCTGCGTGTGCTTTGGGTTTCGCGCGCGATTGGAGGAGCTATTTCAGTAACTTGCGTTTTCTCCCCATTGTGTCTTTTGCAGAACGATTAGTTCCCGGTTGTGAGTAGTGGAGGTTGCCCTAATTTTGTGCCACATGCGTTGTAAATTCGATGCATTTGTTTGCGAAGTGCACACACTTTTGGTGTCCTTCTTCGTATCTATCTATCTATCTATCTATCTATCTATCTATCTATCTATCTATCTATCTATCTATCTATCTATCTTTCTATCTATGCAGCCGCTTACGTCTGTGTGCTCTTGTGATCGCCCCCTTTACTTGGTGTGAACTAAAATTAGTATGGGAGGGTAAGCTAATTCGACGAAATGACGGCTGGGTCAAGACATCAATAATGTCACAATTCCATAGCGTACATCGCCGAATCCTTCCCGACAACCAGTAGCACATACCCGTGGTCGGGTACGTGCCACTGGCATGCGGGTATGTACCACAGGTGATTGACCCTCAGTATCTACTCAGGAACGAACATAACGGGTAAGCGCTGAGAAAAACCCGATATGGTAAGCGTTGACCCAAGGAATACAAAGAATAAATGTCTGGGTCCCAACAGGAATCGCAACCAACCATTCTACCACAGAGCTGCCACGCCAGGTCTCGGAATAACTTGTTTTCAAATGGACCCTAATGTGGCTATGCAATTCAGTGAAGATTGCATATCTGCTCTTATGATACAGCCGTCACGTGGAGTGAACGTTGCTTGTAATTAGGTGCTGCAGTTTATGCAGTGTCAAGGGTTACCACCCTCGCGAGCGCAAGCGCTTTATATCAGCTTCTCACTTTTGATGTTGCTAATACGCATGTTCCTGTTCGCATCATTGCTCAAGTGAAATAACTGGTACTACAAACAATTGCAACTCTTCAACATATAATTGTGCGTTTAACATTTATAAATGATGTTACGGAGCACCACATATAAACTCGATAGGGAAGAAGACGATGTTCGATATCTCCTGCAGACAGGGCTCCATCTGTTAATTTTCTTTTCGCCAGCATTTAAATATATACATTCGTTTGTTTTTTTTAAGCTACCCGATTCTTGGGTGTGTGTGGGCCACAAGGTTAGGGTCTTCATCTACATCTACATCTTGCACAGCACGTCCCGGCATAATACTTCTGGTTTCTCGCCATTTTTTCTCAGTATCATCTCCAGAGCTCTGGAGGCACGTGAGATTGCTCGCATGGGTCTTATAGCAATGCGCAAGAGCGCCAACGACTACTCTTCAATACCCGCCACCGTGATGTCCTCTACCATCGTGGTGGCAGGGTCTTTCACTGGACGCCATCACGGCGAGTTGGTCTGTGTGAAAAGCTGACTTCGCCATACTTGGATCCGTGCTGTGTCGTGCGCCAAGTCACCGACCTGACCTCTGAAATTGAACCACCTCATAGCACCAGCGCGCGCTCGTGTTCTGACGTTGTTGACGTCACTCGGCTGAAGCGACACCACTCGGACCACCCAAGCACTGAGACGGTGCCTTCGCCGGGAGTGGTGCCTTTGCCACGCTTACAGAATAATTTGGTCAAATTTAAAGGATCTCACTACTTGAAGTATTCTGTCTTTGAGAGCCTCCACATTAGGCCATTGACTGCGGAATCACTTTTCCGCTGCTGAAAAAATATTTTATTGTGTTACCACACTTTTGAGTAGGAGTGTGGAAATTACATATAATATATAGTTTCTTTTTTAATTTTAACAGCAATAAAACAGACGTATGTTCATTTTTAAGCAATTCACCTCATGGCTAATTTCCCAGGGTAGATGTGAGCCAGGGACATAAGTCATCATCATCATTATCAACACTACTGCCCTCCATTTCGCTCATCATCGTCAAGAATTAGAACAGCGGGATGGGTAAGCAAGACGCGTCGATTTCAGGCGTCGGAAAACACTTATTTTTGGCCTTACGTTTTATAATATTAGCTGAGCTCTCAGATTCGAAGTTGTCATCTGTCGGAAGCTATCCGCTCTACAGAGACCTTAGAGGTTGCACAAACAAAGAACAGCGTTCCACTGTTGCGTGTCATTTGCACGTCTTCTGAGCGGGGGCTGGAACTTGTGTAATCGTAACCGGGGACATACTCCGAGGGACCCTACTTCCATGGCATAACCGATTACTAAGGCCTCTCCGGAAGAAATTTCCCCGTACCACGAGGCTTCTTTCTAAAAAAAATAAAAAAAACATTGAGATTCTTTTTTTCGGTTTTCTTTCTTTAATAGTTTTTTATGATGTATGATCAACTTTATTTTCTCGGCAGCTCTTCTCAGTGAGATCTACCAAGCTTCCCTGCGTAAGTATACAAGTTCCAATTTGTGTAAAAAGTGCGTGATTCTTCGTGGTTTGCTATATTGGCATGCATTCTATATTCAATCAACTTGAAGAAGCCTCCTCTTTTATGTTTTACTCCCTGTACTCTCAAGACACGCTGTTTTCACGGGCCTTCTTAAAACGTCTCACGTGTTCGTACGTGTCGACCAACTTCCCAGGGATCACTCATTCATTCACGTGAACGCATCCTAATAGTGGTTCTCAGCGTCAGTGCTCTCGACTACGAAATCCATCATTTTTCAATAGGTTTTCAGAACCCACATTCGCGGTAGAAGTTTAGTTATTTGATTGGGTTAGAAACTATACAAACACTCGAGGATGTTGCGTGTTACGACCAACTCGGTGCCGAAGACCCCTCCCGCACCCCCTGTCTTTTGATCTATGTGCTTGCGAAGGCTGCAAACGAGAGTGTGGCTCAAGCAGAGATGTTAACGCGACCTCGTTTCGTCGGGCTGCCGAGCATGAAGGGGTGGTTATGGTGGGGGTGAGGGAGCTTCATTTGTAATTGTGACCTTCCATCAAAAGACGTGCGTGCCATCTCGATAGAGATCATTGGATGGTTGATACCCTTGTGTACGCTGTGTTCCCGCCGCTTACTCCATAATGAGGTGACACAGAGCGCCAAAACCGCTTTGCTAGACCCGTCATGTGTGTTCGGATTTATTTATTTATTTATTTATTTACTTGTTGGTTTGTTGGTTTGTTGGTTGGTTGATTGATTGATTGATTGATTGATTGATTGATTGATTGATTGATTGATTGATTGATTGATTGATTGATATGTGGGGTTTAACGTCCCAAAACCACCATATGAATATGAGAGACGCCGTAGTGGAGTACTACGGAAATTTCGACCACCCGGTGTTCTTTAACGTGCACCCGAATCTCAGCACACGGGCCTACAACATTTCCGCCTCCATTGGAAATGCAGCCGCCGCAGCAGGGATTCGATTCCGCGACCTGCGGGTCAGCAGCCGAGTACCTTAGCCACTTGACCACCGCGGAGGGGCGTCATGTGTGTTCGGAAGCCAGCTTTTTGAGGAGTTACGTGAGGTCGGATCCTAAAGGAGCTATGTGCTAGCCTTGCATCTTTTGCAATTTTAATAGGTTGCAATCGCGCTGACTAGCTACATGATGGTATGCGCTACATGTGAATGAAAGCTTGCGAGGATGGCCGACAATCATTGCTCAAAGGGAAGATCAGGCACATATACCGTTATTCTTGACAAAAACGTCTACAAGGGGGTGAGGGTGGGTAGAGGATGCATGGCTCCGGCAGGAATTGTGCACGTTGAACTACGGGCATTGTCTCGTGAGGCCTATCTTGGCAGGTATACATTCTCAAAGTTAAATTTTAAATGCGAATGCATTTCTTAGTCGGGCCATATGTCAGGCGTCCGTCGGGATCCGTTGACCGCCTTCTTCCATAGCAACAGCTGCGGGCGCGCGCACCTCTAGCAACCGGAGCCCCCATCATGTCACGCTTCGGCGTCGGCAGCTGTCGGCAACAGATGCGGGTGCGCACCATTTTTAACCGTGCACGCTAGTTACTAAAGCTGGAAACGTGTACCGCGTTCCTCGCGACAGAAAAAAAAACGCCACGTGTGGCGAACGGCGCTATTGGCTGCATGGTGTAAGAAAAAAGAAGCATTATTTTCCTAAACCTGGGTTTTCTAGTGCAAAACGCTGTTATGGACGCTACGCAATGCATTCGCATTTCCTCATGATTCCCTTCAGGAAGGTGGGGGCATTATTTTGTTGAAGTCGTAGAGAGCACGAATATAATATTGATCGCTGGAGCGGCCGCGTTTCCTGGTACACCAGAGTTTTTGCTGGGTTACACCAGGTCGGATTGCTGAGGAACTTGGTTGCTTACTCCGTACGATATTTCAAACAGTTATGATTTCAATTATTCACAGCGTGAACGTAACACAACGTGAACGATATCATACAACAGGGGTAGCACCAGAATCACCACAACGGCAACCTGAGAACATAACTTACCTTCATCTATTATTGCTACACCATTTTGTTGTAGATGTTGGCGTGCAAGATGCAGTCTGTCAGATCCCCTGAGAAAACAATTTTCTGGACTAGAATCAACTTAATAGAGTAAAATAAATGAAGTAGAACTATCATATGGAACTATGATTAAGATGAATGACAAACTTGCATATTAAGGGCAAAAAAACTTCATTCCGAAGCTCCTTTATGGAAAAATGAGACGCATTTGAATAATGCCAGCTCTGTGTATACAATTCTGCAATTGCCTAATGTTGACCGCATGTGACTTACTGTTAGCTGGAGTTGAATAGCGCGACCTTTGCATGCCTCGCATACTCCACATTTATGGATAAAAATATAAGCAACGTATATATTTTTTTCTTGTCCAGGTCCTCACGATCCTAAGTCACCCTTGCCAGGTAAGCGTTCTTAGGCTTGTATTCTTGCCTGCTCACGTGCACAATTTATAGCCGTTTGTGTCAGGGTTCTACAACACAGCAACTCCAGTGTTATTTTCGCACAGGTGGAAGAAGTTCATGTAAGACATAGCAATGTTTGTTTGAAAAAAAAATTGACTGCAAAACAAACTTTCGGACATTCAAACCGTAGCAATGAGTGTACCAAATTTTACAATTGATAGGCGGAAATGTGCTGTGTTGTTGGCCATTGATAGCGTCGCAACTTTCCGACGCCTTGTTTACTTTCACCGGTGGCACTCCAGACGAGACTGGCTACCACGACCACCCCGCGACGCCACCGATGTGGCTGCTACACTACCACTACCCTGCCCACCATCCAGACTACTGGCAGCCGCCCCCTCCACCACCTCCTCCTCCTGCTGGCGTTTCTTTCGTTCCGTTTGAAGAGATTCTACTAGAGGCACGTCGATCCAACAAGGCCGAAGGTAAAACTAAGAAAGAGTCAAAACTGAGTCACGGTGCCCTATCACTCTGTTTAGGTATCCATTTGGCCTCTTTTGGGAGGCAGAAGCAGACAAAGAGATACTTCCTTGGGAGTGTTACCAGGCAGGATATTCTGGCTTCCTCAAAAGTGGTAATGTGATCCTTCAGATCAGAGTTCCTTCACTCTGTCTAAGAGGGTCAAAGTACTTTCCAGAGCATGCCGACACTGATCCACTAATAGAGACAACTTGCCTCATTAAAAAGAGTCGTATATGCGGTAATGCAGAACTCCCTTATGAGATTCACACGTACTCTTTTTTTTTCTCTTGGAATGTAGGCATATACGCTGATTTCCCGTTCGATCACTCGATCGCGTGCCTATCAACCCCCGAAGGTATTTCTTATTGACTATTCTATTAAGAGGGCCCGTGAATTGGCCCCAGCGTCAAAGTGAAAGCGTAGTGTTGATTCGAAAAGGCAGACCGTTTGAACACGGACACAGAAAAACTCAAAACACCCTAAGCGCCTTACGGTGTAAAGTAAACTGCGCTAGAGCCTATTACATTGAAACGAAAGTGTATTATGTCGTCGTCTAACAACACTTCGGTGACATCATTTTCGGCACCTATGCGACTTCGGTAAAATGCGCACAAACTACAAAAAAAGAAAAAGTACGCACTTCTACGAAGTTAATGATGCCGACTGAGTGGAGCTCGGTCGTCAGGTCCCCAACGTCGACGTTGAGGTAGCCGGCTAGTATGCAGGGTTTCTGCTTGTAAGTTCTTTACATTGTTCCGTTCCAATTGAGACTGGTATAGTGCATTGCTCAACCTTATTTTTTTGTATGACATACATCAGGCGAGCATTGTTCCCTATAATGTAAATTTATTGACTTACAGTGACTGAAAGAGTCGATGACAAAGTTCGATCCTAAGGTCCAAAAAGTTCTCGTTGAAGTCACTGACCAGTATAAAGGGTTTCTGTTGTAGGTGTTTTATATTGTTTCGTGATATTTATAATTGTTTTTTCCTCCATTGTAAACCTTTTTTATTCATATACATTTGTTTCGACTATAGCAACGGTTTTCTAACCACCATCACAGCGGACACTGAGCGTCGACGACAAACTCCATACCATGGTCCAGATAGTGTACGTTCAAGTCACCAACTAGTGCTAATTGCTTGTGCATTTAGGAGTTTTGTATTGATCTGTCACAATCATGATTAATACTGGTCAACTAAAAACCAGCCCTGTATGCGCTTCACATACCATATTCCTTTCATACTGACTTCGGGGCAATCACAGTGGCATTGGCGAGCGTGTCCGCTGTGAAAGATAGTGAAATTTCCATGTTAAAGTGAACGTGTATTTTTTAGTTATGTGAATTACGTTACTCACACACTATGTTCATTCATCTTCAATTTTTTGTTCCGTTGCAGGAAAAGGCAAACGGTACACGTAAGTATGCTACAATAGTTCAGCTAGAGTTTACCAGTGCACGGATATTTGGTGCGTCTTTGCTGATTTTTCTGCTAGCAGGACTTGTCTGAGATACTCGGAGAAGTATGCCGAAATACAGATATTGAAATACATGGGCTTGACGCGTATATAATGGATAAATTTTGATACGTTTACTAATGAGGTAACGAAATATTATTGTGACACTTTTTTTTCTAAAGTACAAAAAAGAAGGTATTCCGAAATGCAGATATAGAAATACAGATGCTAGAATACTTCCTTCCGGCCGAGATTTTTATGCTCTGCAGCTATATTTGTTGAGTGCTAGATAACAGAGCAAATAATTTAGCATTTCTTCGAAAATTCCATGGCAAGAAAAAATCACGCCTCCCCCCCTTTTTTTTGAGGGTGGAATCATTCCCAGAATTTGGGAACATCTGTACGTTGCGCCCTCTCTTGGCGGCAGCAATGGGATTGCGTTATAACTGGTAGAAAATAGACGAAAAAAAATCATATATTTTGAAATAAGCTAGTTATCAAAATAGACTCCGGCGGCTATACAGCAGAGAAGTGCTCGAACATTTTAGTGAGATTTCAATATTACTCTACGAAGTGTGCGGCTTTCCAGGGCAATTGAACACCACCTATTGGAAATACATGGGCCCTCTTTATTAAATTTGAAACACTCTGGGAAGTCGTCCTGTTTGCAGTACGGCATTGTGACTTTGTCACAATTTTCGAATAAGTCTCTGTTGAATAGAACCGGCATCGGTTTTTGATAACTACTTTTTTTCACCAGATATAATTTTTGTCGCCTATTTCCCACTCAGTTACGGTAGGAGCCGCAGTTGCCGACGTTAGATGCAGCTAAGTGCAAATACAGGAGGTCAAGCTAGAGATGACAGATAAATACAAATGTCTGGGCGTATGTATAAGCAATGGGACCGAGTACTACCTAAAGGAACACGCAATATACGTGACGACTAAGGGTAACAGGAATGCAGCAGTGATGAAAACTAGGACACTGTAGAATTACAATAGGTATGATGTTGTGAGAGGAATATGGAAAGGGGTCATGGTTCCTGGTCTAACGTTTGGCAATGCGGTCTTGTGCATGAGATCAGAAGCTCAAGCAGCATTAGAAATTAAGCAACGTGGAATAGGTAGACTTGCCTTAGGAGCTCACGGGAATACACCAAATAAGGGAGTACAAGGTGATATGGAATGGATATCATTTAAGGGCAGAGAAGCTAGCCGCAAGATAAAATTTGAGAAGCGATTGAGACTAATGGGAGAGAAGCACTGGGCTAGGAAGGTTTTCAGCTACTTGTACGTGAAGAATGTCGATACAAAACGGAGGAAGCGAACTATAAGATTGACGGGTAATTACTGAGAAAAAAGCAGGGGGCCAAACAAAAAAGGATTATCGGTTAAGAAGAAGGTGAAGGAAGCTGAGACCGATATGTGGAGAATTGGCATGATTAAGAATTCCGCACTGGAAATCTATCGAACTTTAAAGCAAGAAATTGCCAAGGAAAGGCACTATGATAATACTCGGGGTAGTTCTCTACTGTTTGAGGCCAGGACGGGAGTATTGCGAACCAAGACATATCGAGCCAAATACAAAGGTGTAGACACGGTATGCAGTGCGTGTGGAGAAGAGGAAAAAACTGCCGAACAATTGATAATGTTCTGTTTCACCCTATAGTTCAGGATGATGGCGCAGAGTTTTCAAAGTACTGGGGTTTAGGGACAGGGAGGGCAGAATATACTTTAAGCGGGTGGACTAACCTAGAAGAAGGTTATCTGATTAGTGGCTAAAGTCAAGGCACTAGTGAAAATTCAACCCTTCACTGCAAAGTACCAATCCCCAACCTAACTATTTAAAAGAAAAAAAAACGATAAATCTAGTTTTTCGTTCACTGGGTATTACCTCTTGGTGGCATTAGCCATCCCCCGATCTAAAGGGTATAGCCATATCAATCCATCCATCCATCCATCCATCCATCCTTCCCAAATCCCGTTCATGACAAGAACGCTAGGGAATTGAGCTAGCATAACTACCTTCACGCCCCGTTCGCAACGTGTTGAAGCTACATTGCTTCTAGGTGTGCCGAATGCGCCGTCTAACGACCACGTTCTCACTGTTCTCCCTATAGGGGACCCCTGCTAAGCAGGGCTGTGTTCTGGGGAACGTCCTTCACCTTGTTGGCAGTCATCACGACCCTGTCAGTGATCATCATTCTGCCGACGACAGGTGAGCACGCTGGGTAACACATGCATCCATGAAAGCGGTCTCTTGCTTTACAAGCCGTAGTCGTTCCTTGCTACGCTCGAATACAACTAAGAATAAATGTGAGCGCCGCCCTAAGCCAGAGCAGTCTCTCCCACAGAGATGTGTTTAGGAAAAAACTAGTGATCGATTTCGAGTACTTGATACTCTACTATGGGAGGGCACTAGGTCGCCCTGGGAACCTCACACTACCCAAGAGAACAAGAACGTTCAGCTCACATGCTGCGTTTAGAAAAAATGGTTAACGATTTAAAGTACTAGGTACTCTGCTATGGGAGAGCATTAAAGTCGTCACGGGGTCCTAAAAACCCAAGAAATGTGTGTTTAGAAAAATTGGGTAACGATTTAGAGTACAAGGTACTCTACCATGGCAGAGCTTAAAGCCGTCCCGTAGGCCTCATGTGCAGGACGAAGCACTCAACCATCCACTGTCCTATGTGTGTTTAGAAAAACATACTTCGATATTTAGAGTACTTAGTACTCTACTATGGGATAGCATGTAATATGTGTATATAGAAAAAGTGGTTAACGATTTAGAGTAATTAGTACTCTACTATGGGAGAGCTAAATGCTGTCCCGTGAACCTCTTTACCGAGCATTAAGCTCAATGCATACACACTGCTGAAGAGCCAGCCTACCGATTGCGCTTGTTCATGTGTTTAGAAAGAGGAAATAACAATTTAGATTACTAGGCATTCTACTAAGGGAAAGCATCTAGCCGTCTCCTGGGCCTCACACTTGATGAGGTCCTGCTGACAAAAATTTACCCAGACGTACATATCTTCCGAACGAGCAGTGTTTCGTGGCAAGCACTTTTCGAGTGATGCAGATGGTTGAAGTCCCAATACACGCACTCATTTGTGTCGCTGGTTTTAGGTCGGAAACACCAACATCCTTGAGAGTTTCGTCGGGGATTGTGACATGCATGCTCAGTCATACACAATGTTTTATTTTAGTTATGGAGAACTTTTAGTTAGGCGAGTTGTTGTACCTTCCAAATTAAATTTAAGGCGAGAAAAATACCATCACAAGAGAGGACACGGAAAAGAGCACCACATAAAGCTGATTCATTTGCAGGAATACACATATATATGGGAGGTTCTCTTTCTATAGACCCATTTCATGTTTGTAAACAGAGGTATGGGCCGATGTCGAGATTATGGGTAAAATTATACTTTCGTCCACACGTAACTTTCACCATAAGCGCTGAGGGGGATGCGATGTGCGCCAACCAACAAAGCTAAGTTGTGAGACGTGACTCACATCCAACCGCGACGCAGTTCGTCGGCATACCGTTTTTTTTTTCTCGTTGCTTGACTGAGAACACCACATGCATCATTGAATTGACCCAGAAGAAACTGCGCTAGGCAGAGCGTCTTTTGCCTGCCAAGACAGTGCCACCGCATTTTCGTGACGTAATCCCGGTGAAATTCGTCTGTATGAAGATACAGAAACTGGGTAAATTTTCACGGAAGCGTGAAGTGCATCCAATTATCTTGCCATTTCGAAACAGTTTCAATAAAAATAGGTCACTTGCTGTATGTAACGTGAACTCTAAAAGGCTGTTTCTACTAATGAGACAAGTGCAGTGCATCTGCTTTATTCAGGCTGAGGCACATTCATTAACCGAACACTGCGCCAATAGTCGTGACCACAATAACTAACGTGGTCACATCCCACATGTCCCATTCATGTCCTATTTGCTTTGCCATCGCGCTTACGTTCCACATTAAGTTTTATAGAGTTAGTCGCCACTTACTGCATGAAGGACATGATGTTGTAAGGCGAAACTTGAATATCAAAAGTGTGAGGCCGACTTTTGTACTTCTTTTGGCTTCTTAGTGTTTTTTTTTTATTTCCGAGTTTATCGCTACAGCATCATGTACTTTCACTCTAAGTTGGCGTGCTTAAGATAGTAGACAGATCTATTCCTTGTAGAAGAAGTGATCCCAAACGGCACGGAAGGAAACAAGCTGAGAAGAGGAAAGGCTGGAGTACTTATCAGGGCTTCAATAGGTGCCAAAAACATGAAAACGCTGCTGGCAGTATACACTATAGTGCACCTTTTGCCAAGGACCACTCGCGGGCTTTTGGCATTCCTCTTTCGTTACGGCGCCTAAGGCGGTTTCCCACTATCCCATAGTAGAGTATCAAGTACTCTAAATCCGTAAACACTTTGTTCTAAACAAGCACGGCTCTCCCATAGTTGAGTAAGTAGTCGTAATCGTATGAACACTTTTCTTAAACACACTCGAGTTGTAGAGCGATGATCGATTGATATGTGGAGTTTAACGTCCCAAAACCACCATATGGTTAAGAGAGATGCCGTAGTGGAGGGCTCCGGAATTTTTGACCACCTGGGGTTCTTTAACGTGCACCCAAATCTGAGCACACGGGCCTACAACATGAGTTAAAGAGCGAGTGGTGCCCGTGTGACGAAATACGGCGCCGACGGATGTATAGGAATGATGTAATTTCAATCGGACAACATTGTTATATTGTACATTTGAATAGTTTCAGACTTACTTTACCAGTAAATTCAAGTTGTTCCAATATCCATAAAAGCGAAATACATATTTTACTCTTGAATACTCACGACGGTGGCATTTATAGCTTTTCGCCTCAGCTTATGTGTGAGGGTTATCAGGGGAGAGGAACACACTGGCGAAAATTTATTGGAGCAGGCCGGACCATATTGTCGGTAGCAAAAAATCCTGCATTTTTCTCAGTTACAGTAAGAGCGCACTTGGCGCTTTCAGAAAAGAAAACCCCGCATATATTCTTCCCAGCGCATGCACACACATTAAGTTAACATTAATGGTAGTTGGATAAAATATGCTCTATGAACCCTTTTCTCGAATTTACGAATACTGCTGAAGTGCCACTGACGCACATGTCACATTTCTTGCCAATACACAACGCCCAATCAATCTTCGTGTCCTTTTTTCTCTGCTTCTGATGATTACCCGCGAGTCTGGAAAGCGCAGTCCAGAAGCGCTTGAGGCGCAGTTCATAATATGCTTAGGTGGATTCGCGCCTTCTTCATTCCGCCGAACGTTTCATTCATGCAGTCTGAACAGCTCATTTAAAAATCTATCGATTTGCTCTGTGTAGGAACACTCGCATGTAAGGGCGTCTCGTAGATTATCTTTCAGAACATCTTGGATGCGATAACCCATTCAGATCTACATATCCTCTTACATATTACGTCTTCTGTACAAAATAACAAGTCATGCATATTCAGTCGTGGCGCATACGTAATTCGTGGCGCATTAGAATGGCTCATTCATAACAAGTATTACGGAGAAGTAGTCATCGTGGAAGCAGCTGAGCCTTAATTTGTTGAAACACTTTGTAAATACCCATTTTAAACGAAAAGGTCCAACGATTGTGTATAATTGTCCATACAAATAATAGTGTTCGGTTGATGAGATTGGTTTATTGTATCGTTCTCTCACAAGGCCATATTTGTTACAGTCAGACGGTTCGATTTGAACACGTGGTGGCCGAATAGGGTGCGTCACGAAATAACGGATTGAGAACAATCATTTCTCCGTGACTTGTGAACATATGTAATAAAGAAAAAAAAATATGGGACGAAAACAGCCACATGCGGACTGGCTGCTAACGAGAGGTCTGGGTGGGCCGTGTCTAGAGATCCCTGGTGTTACAGGGCTGCGCCTTTCATTCAGGGCGCAGGGCACTGCGCTTAGAACGGACCACCGAACCTGAGCCGCAGCTGAACATTGGGGCTGGCCCGTCCGTTCCGGAGCTCAAACTTCTCCCGCCCTACGAGCAATCAACGCTCCCAATAGTGGCGCTCTCTTACGGCCGACGCGAAGATCCCCACACGCAGCCTACGAGATGGGCGACTGCAGCGCACCACTGCTCGTTCCCGGAGGCCGTTCCCGGTCGGTCTGGAGAGCGCGACGAGGAGAAACACGGAGGGAGAAAGGACAACCGACAACTGGCGACGGGCGACGCAAGGGGGCATCCCTTTCCGCGTTTGAAATACATGGTAGCTAGCGCAGTTCTATCACGAAGCGGGGCTTCGGGAAATGCGAATGAATTCGGAAATTCGTATTGAAGCAGCGGCGCGCAAACGACGTATTCGCGCGCATGCGAAGAAGGCGCAAGACACAAGTGCTGTATTACAACTGTTCCCTTACTTCACACGCACGAATGCTCCTATTCGACATTTCGGTTATGTAAGTTCACCAAGTGTTGTTGCAGAACATGCAACGTCAGCCGATTGAGAAGATGTATTAGGCCGTTTTCTCTGTAGTGACGCAAGCTAATTCCCGGCACGGGCATTTACTGATCAATTTTTGTCAGCATGAATGACAGTAGTTTGTTTCATGCCTTCTAATGCTGGTTATTTTTGTTGTGCTATGGGAGGTTTTTTTTTTCTCTTTCTCATTGTGCCAATGGTATGTATCATGTGACACCCTTCCTGTAATGACCCCAAGCACGAGGTTGAAAGTGTAAAATAAATATTTATTAAATTAATAATAATAAATTAATTACTTAAATAATTAATGAAAGGTCTGCTTCTCAAGCAAGCATGGCAGAAATTGAGAACAAGGTGAGGGTTTGAATAGATGTCTGTATTCAGTGTTTCGAAAAGTGATACCATAATGATCGGTTGTTGCCTTGAAGAAGTACGACGCCACTTTTTCTTAATCGTTCCCTCCATAGACACCTACACTAAAAAACTTCCACGCCTCGTGTTGTGTAACACGTATGCTGCCAAATTCTGCGTCGAAGTCAGTATGTAGAGTTTTATTTACTCGCGTAGTCTTCAGCGAGTTCAGCCATTCACGTAATAAAAATTAAAATGAAACAACTAAACACGTAATATTGTTGCCTCTTGAAATGAGCTTAAAACGAATGATTCGCTGGAAGTGACTGTAGCCGTAAATATCTTCAGATTGGCGTTCATGTGAATGCAATTAACACCGAAGCGAATCCAAGTGACGTGGATTACTGTCATTTTTGTAACACCGTCTTCAATACAAGGTCCGCGGAACTTTAACGTATGGTTTGCTTGGGTCAGATGGTTTGTTGTGGGTGGAGTATCTAATATCGATAACAGACAATTATTTTAAACAACTTGTTCCCCGATTCTCCACTGAAGGGGTGAGATGTCGGACCTGGCTAGCACCAGTCCCTCTTGAAGCGAAACGCATTCATATGCAGTAGGCATCACGACATCCTTTGCATGAACCTTGGAGTGCACTTCGAGTGCACTTCTGCACTCGAAGAACTCCACAGACATCAAGTCAGGGTTTCTTCTAAACACCTCTCTCGTACATTGGCGAGGGAGTGCTTCATCACCTTGGCAGTGCTACTGGTTACACATACATGAATAGAACGACGAAATATTTTAACATGAATCGGTACCATTAAACTTTTTCGCTTATTAAACTACGTTGCGCATAGACATGGAAACGTCGCTGGCGAAGGGGAGAAGTACGCCGAGCGTGCTCGTGCGAAGAAAATGGGCGGGGGGGGGGGGGGGGCGTGTCTCTTGTTAAGTCACGTGACCAGTATATGGGGACACGTGCATGTAGCGCCACCTCTCACCGGTAGCAGTAGTACAACGGAAAAAGGAATCCCAGATCCGCTTACTTCATGCGGAACTGGCAACTGTGCTTGGAACGTAACATCACAGGTTATCGACCATCATTATCGTTAAAAGCTGCATTGCCCAACGAAACGCAATAAACAATTACGGATCCGAATCAACTGTGTAAAATTACGCGTCAGATTCGGCGTCCCCATCACATGATTATGGGGGCGGCCCCCAAACCCCTGATCCCCCCCCCCCCCCCCGCAAACGTTTATGAACACACTGACACTCTTTGAAAAAGAACTCCTCCTCTTCTTTCTCTCGCTAAAACAGTTTCAGGTAGCAGGAAGTAAAACACGCAGTCCTTCTATTTCCATGACTCTGCAAGAGCATCCTTTATTTCCACGTTTCCAGTAATGCCAACACAGACAAGACAGTAAGGCTTCAATACATACGATGGAAGAAGTTCGAGGTTTTTTTTTTTTAAGGTTGTTGAAATGCCGGTGTGTATTTGGTAACATTGTTTCAGTAATAGGTGTATACAAGTGTATGTACTATATATACGCACTCTAGCAAAAAACGCTGTATTATACATGCATACGCACAGAATAAATTACTCACTGAATGCTAACAAAGAACAAGACGAGATGCAGCGCATTTGCAAGCTCATCATCACCTTAATAAATTAAGACTTAGAGCGTTAAAGAGCTAAAACTGTGGTTGACGAAGAAATACGGTACGATTGCTCATTAGAACACTAACGCATTGTGACAGCATGAACACAAAAATCGATAGAAGGTCACATACAAATAGGGCAACACGTTTCCCTTTTATATATGTTCGTTCTCTCTCTCAAGGTGGCACGACACGCGCGTGTGCCACAAAATGAAGAATTACATCGACTACTCGTCACGATACTCACCCCCGTATTCTAGAACGCTCCTTACTCAATGCTCCACCTTCACTTGAAAAAGCCGATGGAAGCGCCACCTCTAGGCAGGGAAAGTCACTGCATATCAGTGATGATTTGCTGCTATTCTTGAGTAGCGTGGCGTGATTTTCAGCCGAGCAGCGGCGCAGTGCGCAACTTTGTCTTGTGAAGGGTGAAAGTCGAGTCGAGGAGCGTTTGTGAATACGGGAGGTCAGACCCGATAAATACGGCTCGAATGACGTACGAGGTACGAAGCGTTCTTTTTTCCAGTAGCGGCTAGATTGAGCTATTCAATTCCGTGCAGCCAGTGCCGTGTTCAAACCTTTTTTTTTTTTTTTGTGCGCGCTCCGTAATCTCGCGGCACAAGAAGTGATACGCCACTGCACCACCGTGAAGTTACTGCACAAGCGCAGTCATAACTCGGCCTCCACAATAATGCTGACATTTCTTGGTTTGGTGTTAAGTTCATTATTAACTGGGCCTCCACCATAATGCTGACATTTCTTGGTTTGGTGTGAAGTTCATTACCAGCAAAAAAAACAATACAAAAAATAAGAGAAATAGTTGGGGGACCTTTGAGCTTCGCCTTTAAGAGTTGAAGGTGATAGCGAAATCCGGCCCCTAGTGCACCCTTCAACCGCTAAGTGCATACTTATTCATGTTTTGTCACACACACACGCACACAAACACGCACACAGTAGATTAGACCAGCACGCGCTATTATCGACTAATGGGCTCGTTTTCGTCATGACACCTGTCGAACAAAATGCGTTAAAGGGGCCCTGAAACACTTTTTCAAGTAAGCATGGACTGAATTCACTACAAGAGCTTATTGCCTCACAAATCCAACACCGCGAAAATTTTAAGAATCCGTCCAGTGCGAGTGAAGTTACAAAGGTTTGTCGCATGCTGCAATGGCATTATCTCTTCTCTCGTCCCGACGAAAGCGCTGGAAACTAAGCAGGGAGGGGTGGCAGGGCAAATAAACTACCACGCCTCCTTACCTTGATAACTTTTTTTCTTCGAATGTGCGGGTTTTTCAATGTGATCGCGTAAGCACGCATGGACAAGTAGTGGCCTCTCACGGCTATCTCGGTAACCTGACTTTTTGGTCACAGATACACAGACAATTTTTCGCTCCCAACCAACGGGGCCGACGCTGGTGTAGGGTTTTTTGCGACACTAGCCATTTAACGCTGTCGCTCTAATACGAGACAGTCATAGGAGAAGGCCTTAAGATGCAAACTATCGCACGACCACTGCACTCAGCTACAAGAAAAGGAAAAACGTCAGCCCTTTCCAGTGTTATGGCTATCCGTGCCACGTAGAATTCGCGTAATTGCATCATCCAGTATCATCATCCAGTAGTTTTTAGGACGTCATGCACCTCTCTAATGTTACAGGGGGTTGAAATTGAAATACAGGCAAACGCTTAATGCCACTAGTTATAGGTACGAAAGTTGAACATGCTGCTTAACCTTTATAGCAAGGTATACCGACACCTCGTGACAACACACTGTAAATACTGCTCACAATCGGCCACCTTCATACACATGGCATGGACGAGCCCACAGTACGCTGACGCTTCTCACACAAAAGATACATGGGAGTCCCTTCGGCATATCACTGACTCGGCACAGCAACGTCGGGTAATTTCACGCGCATTGCATGAAGGCCGCGGTGTCCCAAAGGATCCCCGCTAACCTCCTCTGAGCAGCGTTACCGACATCTCGGCCGGTCCCCTCTTTTGGGAGTAATAAAGTTTTCATCATCATCTGCTCAACCTCGCCATGAATTCTAGTATCGCTCTTTGGCTAAACGCAGTGGTTTAAGTAGTAACCTTTAACTCCCGACCTTCGTGCGTCACTAAAAGGTTTCTACTTTCCGGCCGTTATGACAAATTGTATGATAAGACCCATGAGAGTGAAGTCACGAATTCAACTACAGTTATCTTAGAGATTGCTATATCGAGTTTTGACAATAAAAAAAAACTTGATATAGACATTGCTGTTAAAGGGAAAGAAAGAATTGTCGAGTAGACTGGTGGAAGCTAGGGTCACATTAATACTATCGGTTATTTTAAGGTAATAACATTAGATATCTCGTCTTGCAGAAATTCTGGTGCATGTGTCGACGTCGGCGTCGTTGATTGTGAGCGAATAAATCGGCGTCGTCCATGGGTAAAAACGCGACGTGAACGCAAATGCCACAAACCACGCCACTGTTTGAGTCTGATGAAAACCATATAATAATGTCATGCCCAGCATGGAGTATTTTAAACACACATAATAATTCGTGGCAGAAGTGTATAATGTTAGCAGGCGTGAAAACACGTGAATTGCGCAGCGAGAGGGTGACTGACTGGCCCACCCTTTACAAAGTTTTTGAGTGTAATGAATTATGAGCATTGATAGCATCGGCGTAATGTTCAGGTGCGCGCGTTTCCTTACGGATGCCCAGTGGGTACATAAACAATTCTCAAAAATGAAAAAAATTACGCAGTAGTGGTCACCTAATTGTCACTTACACTCGCAGTAGGCATTCTAGAATAATTTGTAACTGCCAATTTTGCGTTCACATACGCGTACCTTTCCTTGCGGCACGATTCAGCTGTCCACCGAGAATTAAAAAGAGGCTGGCAAATGAAAACGCGACGCAAGTAGGCCCGGATTTCGCTGTCACGTTCCACTCTTGAAATCGAAGCTCAAGCATCCTCCATGTGGAACTTGTGATGTCATGTTTCGTAAGTTTCTTTTTTTTTTTTATGCGAGACCGTCAAGAATTCTATACAGTTGTAGAAACATCCTGAAGGTCCATCGATATACTAACGCCGACGTCATTAGAGATCTATCATGTTGGGACCCTTAACGTGCTGGCGACGATGTTAAAGCTGGCGACGTGCTGGCGACGATGTTAAGGTGCTGGCTACGATCCAGCCACTGTGTCGTGCTATCTTATTTTGTTCGGAAATCACACGAAAAACTTGTACGATGCATACGCGTCACCTTGAAAAATGGAACGCAAGGGCGTGTTTAGGCCTACGACGCAAAATTAGATCCGTTACTCCGATGCGATGCAAGCAGTACCACTTAGTTCTCCTGCTGTTAAAAACTTTTTTCGAACTGGCCAATAAATCAGTCAGTAGAATGTATCACAATTATGCGGAAAACACGAAAGTTTTCAAAGATTCGAACCGCAGTCAATAACAGAGGAATGGTAAATCCGTAGTGGGACAGCCACAGCCCCCAACAGCTAAAGTTGTGTTTACGTTACGCTTAAATCTGCGTCGAGTAGTTGGGCCCAAGACAGCTGCGAGTTTTCGATTTGTAGTTTGTTACGTGCAGCGTTGGCGCCATCTGTTGCCACAAGCGCGCAGCATTCGTCACAGAAGCAGAACATGCGTGGCTTCGTACGCGAAAGGCGAGTGGGCGGTTCACAGCGGCAGCGGATGTAACCAGCGTTGATTGCGGGCGTATTTCGCCATTCCCGCGAAAGATGGCGCCAGTGCCGTTTTCACTGAGAAGGAGATCGATTTTTGCCGATGTTCAGCACAGCCGCACGCTTGCGATACGGTTCGTGCCACACAAAGGTCATGAAAGTTCACCGTGTAAGATTTTTTTCACCCTTCTCGGATAAAAGTATGTTTGCCTGTGAGCAAACCGAGACCGCTCCAGTTTGGGGGTCTTTATAACGTTGAAGTATTGGAATATCCTCCATTATGAAGGGTGCTTCCTTTCTGCCCGACAGTTACCACCCTTGCTATCAATGTTTTATTGAAAGTTTTTTTTTACTGCTGAATGCTGAACTATGTAGGAATAGATGAAGCGTGAGGGCATATGATAGCCTAATGCGCATGTTCTCAAAGTACAAGAGGCATTGGACTTTCATAATCGAAGTGCGAAAAAAAATTGGACTTGCATAAAAAGCAGATTGTTTCTGTTAACGAGCAGTGCGTTCGCTAGTATTCTATAGCAGTCTTTGAAGAAAATGACGCAAATTTCATGCTAGGGGAAAACAAACAAACCTGTGCTTGCAGAACTGGGACCGTAATATGTAAAGCCCCTTGTCTGATTACAATCCTATACGCCCGTACACAGAGTACATATTGTATGTATACCTCACATTAAATGCCCTGCAATTCATACACACTCCGATGTGCAACTCTCGCTCTAACTCAGTTATTCGCGCAGTACACACTGCACGTCTACGCAATTAGTAATATGCGTATAATATATACAGTCATTGCACTCGGTGCAAAAAACAGAATCGCTAGGCCATATCGTATGTAAATTGACCTCTTCAGCGACCACTGCTACAATTTATCGACACGGTGTCGCCTGACTGAAAACACATACTTCGTTATGGAGAAAACAATTATTTGTGCGCAGATGCGTCGGCTACCCCCAAGATTGGCATACACAACTGTCAAGACACATGGCACAAATTATCGTGCTGGGGTCCTGTATACGCTGGAGCAGCTTTAGTTTACCAACGCAGAGGGGTCAGCGGGAAACCTACTATTTCAAAAATGCAAAAAAAAAAGTTCAATGCAGCGCAACTGCTGCACCTTCAACGGACATAAAAAAAGTACCAAATGACATTTGAACCCTACATGAGCTTCGCTTACAAAATATGTAACAACAAATGTAAAACTTTTTTCTTATCAACAGAACGCGTTCCTAGGTGATATTGAAAGACAGACCCGTACAGAATTCATTTGTTTCTGTGATTGCAAAATCTGAAAACTGAAGCGCGGCCTAATACTTGAAACGAACCCAACTATATCTTCGATTTTAGATTTATGAATCGATAATACATAAGGAGGACGCTAATAACCAATTTAACTATGCAATATCATTAACAATAATAACTTAGGTATATGCGTGCCACAACCACGGTATGATTAGGTGTCGCGCCATAGTTGAGGTCTCCGGAAATTTTACCCGTCGGTTATTTTTCAGCGCGCACGGACATTGCGCATTAAAGGGTCATGCGTAATTTTGTCGCAATTGAAATACAAACGCCACCTTTTATTCCAAAGCAGTATGTTATTTGCCCTGAGGGTCTCTTCAACTTCGAAAAGAGACGGCAGCATGGGTCGAATGCGAACGGATCTATGCGTGTCGTGGGAGGGTTGCGATAAGGCAATTTAAGTAAAGGAACGGAAAAGGGATGAAAGGAAGCAGCTATTAGAGACATCAACTTCGGGATTTGTAAATGATACGAGTGCTGGTGACCACCGTTAGTGTGAATATAAAATGACGACAGGTTTACACATTAGTACTATTATTTTATAAAGTCTTTAAATAGATTACAGGCGTTTAGCTATGTGACGTGCGGACTGTTTGAAAACAATAGAAGACTGTTTCGCCAGGCCATCGTACGCAAATTGACCTCTTTCTCGACCATCGGTGCCGCTAAATCTATAGATCATTCCTATGCAGATTTCTAATGGGCCCTTGCCAACGCAGACGTCGATTGACAACTTACGAAACGACTAAACCTTCTTGCTCTCTCTTCATGCGTAATGACATACACACATGCGCCACAACTGCGCATGCGGAGAGCTGCCCCAGTGAATCTACTCACACGCTCAGAAACTCCAAGTACTTACATCTGTCCGCCACTATCTATCTACAGAAATGTTTTAACGTTTATGATATTCAGTTACATTCCCTTGCGAGCCACTCGAAGGGAGGCGAAACTTCACGTGTGACGTCACTTGTCACAACGTGTGACGTGTGACGTCACTTGTGAGAACGAACTGTCGTGGTTGTGCGCACGCAGTCTATGTATAGAACACGCCTTTCAAAAGACGGGGGTGCCCACACTGTACACTGTGCACAACTATGTAGATGCAACTCGTGCTCTGTTGCAGTTAAATGCAGCAGTCGCCAGGACTTCGGCCTCCGAATAGGAGCCGCCTCCGGACGTGACGCAATAACCTGTGCAGCGGCGAGACGTGGCGGAACGCTGCCCCACGAGCCTCGTCTGTGCCCCACTTCACGTGACGTCATCTGTGGGAAGAAGGCCTCAGCGCCGTCACCGCGTTCGAAAGCTGAATCGCATAGTCCGCTCTCCTCGTCTCTGCGAACGCTTACGATTGGCGATGGGGGCGGTTCGGGTCTTCTAGAAGGCGACGTCATGTGACGTAGAGCGAAGGCCTGTCGTGAGGGCTTGATTGGGAGCGCCATCTACCTGTATCAGAGCAGGTATTTTTGGCAGTTTGGACTCTGCGCTAACAGGGTGCGCGCGCATGCCTCGTACGACGATTATAGAGTGAGCAATAGACATGGAAGTCAATGGATCATACAGGACACGTGTGGTAAGGGCGAAGCCCCAAGTAATCTCTGTTCCACTGCTATCGTATTTTGATTACAACCAGAGAGCAATAGAACTTCCACCCTGACAGGCTGCATGTTTCCTTCAGAAATTGTGATATTTTCACATCTTTAACGTACATATCTGGCCTCTAAGCGACACCGTGCCTTACAACATTGAGAAATATTACGTACAGTTTTCGAAAACTGGACCGGAAGCAGCGCTCAACCACTAAGGTAGCAGTCATCGTGTTTAGAAGGCTTTGGCTGATTTATTTGACTGACTTTTTCCCTCAGAATATTAGCTCCATGCAGCAAGCAAAACACACATTAGCGCGAAGTCATTAACCCAAAACGATAATTTCCGAGCACATAAGCCAACTTCCTCACATCTGATTCTTCCAGAGAACTGGGCGAAACTTGGTGGTAGCGACTTCTTAAAGGAGGTCGCCGTGGGCCTTCGGTAAACGTACGCAGTCGAAATTGCTAGGTATAAAGAATGTAGGATAACACACATTGCACACACCTACTACGTGGGAGGGAGGATTGCACAGTAAAGTCGAATAGAGAGAGGACATTCAAAAACACCACAAAGAAACACAATGACGCAGCTGTACTCTAATTACACACAGAGTATAGACACACACACACATGCTCCTAACAATGTTTTGTGCAATTAAAGAAACTGGACATTCATGTTAACAATCAGTCAAGTGCAAGCTGAGGATAGAGCAGCAGCTGGAAAGCAAGGCAAATGCTAAGGATGCTGGTAAAATGAAGTGATTTCACTTTTATCCATTAGCTACTGCCTCCACTCAGCACATATAAGGGAGTACCAGTGAAGTTATTATTTATGAAGGCCAGAAAAAGAAGGGCATGAGATTAAATCATTTTTTCATCAAAGGGATTCATACGGAAGACTAAAGCCGGTTAAAGGAAGGAAACCAGGAGTGGTGTCATGGCCAAAAGAGTGGTATTGAGTTAAGAGAACAGCCTCGATTGTGCTGTAGCAGGTGACGTTAAGGAGGCCTGTTTGCAACTTGATGTGTTACCTGAAATTGAGTTTTTAATGCTCGTATGAATGTTGCTAAAAGAGAAACAGAAATTGGGGAGTGCGCGAAAAAACTTCCATAGAATCATGCAAGCTTTTTAAAAGTCGCAAGTGAACACAACGCATTGACAGTTGTAACACAAATTAATCGGGCTTTCTTGCATTGTCTCTTAATATATCAAAATATGACACCCTGAATCAACTATAAGCAAATACAGCAATAAAGCTCTGACTAAAAACACGGATGCTTTTCTCAAATGTATGACGTATGATGCCTTTTGTGTCGTTAGCTGCTACCGTATAAGTTTCTTGATTTGCAGGCGCACCAAGTGGTGATTATATCCTGGTTCTTCTCAATGGGTATTTTCACCGGCCTCTGTTTCATGCACGGTAAATCGTAATTAAGATTCAGCTCATCTTTTGCTAATCAACCTCTTACAGACAAGCCGGATCTGTGGTTTAGCTTCCTTCCACAAACCGGCCATTCACAAATACTAAACGGAACATGATGGAAGTGAGACACGCCGTGCATATCATGCGACAAGAAGTGCTGGAGCATGTTTGGCTTATCAGGAGAGACCATTTGTATAGAGGCCATCGCACGACAGAACAATAGTACATACAGAGCAAGAACTTTTGCACCTGCTGCTCCTTCCCGTTTCAGCTCTGGCCACAAGCCGTCGGTTCGCCAGAAGCTGGATGAGTTCCGAGTCTCTTAAAATTTATCCCCGACGAAAACGTCACACCACTCGGAAGTATAAATTAGACAGAAAATTACTACAATGTCCACGGATTTTGACAAGCAGACTACCGTGCACCGGTGGCCTTTGTGAGCCGGCACAACTGTTATGCAATCCTATAGCAAGATTGGACACTATGACTAGTATCCGGGCACCACGTCCATCTCGGCATACGTCTCCAACTCGAGGGCAGCTGCTTCAAGGGCTGCCTTGCAGTCCGCCCATGGCTGCTGCTGGGCGACGGTCACGGACGAAGTCGGATCTCCGAAAACCAGCTCTCCCGGAATGGTCACGTGGTGGTCTACCACGCAGGCGTCGTCAGTGTCAGCACCGCCATACAGCATCTCGAAAGTCTGAACCGCATTCGACGAAGAGCAGGCGGCCGTGGAAGGCGTCGCCGCGGACGCAACCGGAAGGCACAGTGATGCCGACTCGGCGGCTCCCCCGGCACCACTGCCCGGACCGAAGCACGTCCACCAGTCCGGACTCGAGGCCGATGGCACCGAGCCGCTGACGGAGACAACACCATCGGAGACTCCGCTACCGCTGCCAAAGAGGTCTTCCTCAAGTTGCAAGGCCGCCGCTGCAGCGGCGTCCTCGGCGCTTCGGTATCGATCCAGTTGCTGCTCCAAGTCCAAGTCGCTCTCGCTGAGAATCCAAGACAGATCGTTCTTGAGCGAGTCCCCCAGGTCACCACACACGTCGTCCAGGTGAGGCTCAGACGCTCCCGCTACAACGCCCGTGGAGTCCATGATCACGACGGCAGCCGGATCTACACGCTCCACTATGACGGCAGGTCCACTGTGTGACTCGAGCGCCGAGACCCCACTCAGGGCTGGCGGAGTCGTGGACGACGTTGCCGCCTGCTTGTTCTTGGCTCCACCTCCGCGGTCTCTCCGGTTCCTCTTGGAGCTGCTGCTGGCACCACTCCCTGTAGCAGGCACCGTGGCGGTGCCTGGTGCTCCCGGGTGTCGCTGAGCAGGTCGTCGCTTCTTGAAGACGCCGTCGACCAGGGAATCTGCGTAGACTGGGTCCAGTCTCCAGAAGCCGCCCTTGCCCGGTTCGTCCTTGCTCCGGGGGACCTTGATGAAGCACTTGTTGAGAGACAGGTTGTGGCGGATCGAGTTCTGCGCAGTGTGCAGGAGAAAGTGGGGGTGCCTTTTTCGATAAATTTTTCGTTCTAGTATGGTGCATTACTGTGTGGGATTCCCCTGAGGAGTGTTTTATACATGGGACTCCGTGTTCTCAGCATAATATGAAAAAGAAAACGATAAGCACTCGTCGGACAATTTTCACAATTCAAATTTATCCGATGAACTCAGACTTTCAAAAGAACCTTTTTCTACGTTCAAACAGTGTTTTGAAAGCTGAAACTCATCCATTCAACGGAATGAAAATCCATCAGTGGCAGCATCGTTGTGAAGTATACTTTCGTGTCTTAAAACTAGCTTTTAGGGTTGTGACACTGATAAACGTAGTTCTGCATTCAACTATTTGTGCCTGTGTGAATATGTGTTTGTGCTTTGAAACCTTCGAGACACCTCAGTTTCATTTAGTTTGCATGTTTTCGTCTTCAGTGCAATTTCTTCTAAGATTTTGTAGCATTGACAGTAATGATATTAATAGGTCCTGTTTTTTCGCCGAAATGGGAAAGACGAGTACCTTGCCTAACTCATGCACCCCTAAAGTACACTATGACAATTTCGCACCAGTGCAGCAACGTAGTGCAGTGTTACAGCAGTGCAGTGCAGCCTTATTAACAGGTGAAGTAAAGAGCATGTGAAAAAAAGACAGGATGCAAAAACAGGATTATGAGCAACAATGCAACGCATATTTATTGGAAGTAAACTTAATAAGAGCATGTTTGAGAACATAAAATGCAGAATGAATCCACGAATTTCAGTGAATTGGGTAGCTACTAGAAATAAAGCTCGATAAACACCGAGTTTTCTCCCAAATATATAAACTACGAGTAACTTTCCCCGAATGTCAAGAAAAACAAACTCCGAAGACGCTCCAGTGTCTTACTTATACCAAAAAAGTGGTCGTTATCTACTTATTTATTTTTACGGTGGATGGCCGACTCCTAGAGGTGGGGAACAGCATGCACACTAAAATGGGAAATAACATTTTTTACCAATGGCCAAAGCAGAGGTTTAATTTGGAGCGCACACTACCTGCCATCCCAACTCGATCACACACATTCTAACATACATTTAGACCTCTAAGGCTCCTCTTACAAACGTCATCTATATCACCTGCCCGAACTCTTCAGCGAGCTCCGCTTTGTTCCGTCCATCTCAATTGGTCTACTTCACTCCTATAACACACTTTTCGTCGGTGGCCTTAAAGCACGTGGTAACAGTGTTAACTATATATCGAAGACGCCCAAAATTAACGATGACATTGCAGTAGGTAAATAGGCCTTGAAGTATGCAATGTCGTAAATTTATATAATCGTGCAGCAGTAAGTTTCCTCGGCGTCACAGTTTTTTTTATTACACTTCTTTCGTAATCTTCAGTTCCGATGTTGGTTTCTTATGCGTCGTTTCACCCACTCCCTCAAATCAACGGGTCAGTTTTCGCGCACTCACCTGCCAACTGGGATCGGCGTTGCGGTAGTAGAGGAAGTTCTCGCGTATCCACTTGTAGATGGAGCTGAGCGTCATCTTGTTCTTGTTGGCCTTCATGGCCATGCAAATGAGCGTCGCGTACGAGTACGGAGGCTTGCTCGAGGCCTGGTTCTTGTAGTCGGGCTCCTCGGCCGCCACAGCCGCCGCGCACCTGCGCATGTGCCACAAAACAACTGAGTGTGTAGACGCCGGCTAACAAAAAGGTGTGACGGAGATCGTTGACGTCCGCCGACTGAAAGCGGTCACGCGCACTGTTTTGCCTGTACGTCCCTGCTTCCTGGCGTCCTGGTCAAGAATAGAAGCTCCCGGAAGACCTTATCCTGAGCCTAATTGATCAGGTGTTTCAATTTAAGCCCAGCCAGGGAGACACGATTGGATTGGATAAACTTTTATTTGGTCCTCCAAAACACAGATTACTGTGTTGCGGGCAGCTCCCACGTGGGGACTGAGATGCCAAGCTCCTCAGCCGCCTCGCGGGCTTGGTGGACAGCCCAGAGCTGATCTGCCGAGGACGAGCTGCGGATTGCCGCCTCCCCTCTGGCAGAGGTGATGTGCGATAAATGAGCGAATTTGGTGCACTGCCAGAGCATGTGTTCTAATGAAGCTATTTCCCCACAATGAGGACAAAGATTACTTGGGTATAGGTCAGGGTACATGATGTGTAACATTTTCAAAGTAGGGTACATCCGCGTTTGCAAAAGCCTTAATGTAAGTGCTTGGGGCCAGGTTAGATTTTTGTGAGGTGGAGGGAAAATTATTCTAGACAGGTAGAAATGTTTAGTGAGCTCGTTATATGTTGTAAGAATTTCCCGGTTATCCCCTTCACCGGTAGAACGCATCCCCGGGGAGGCGCGGTTGGAGAGTTCTCGCGCCACCTCGTGTGCTAGGGAGACACGATTATTGCTCGAGTACTGCGCTTCTTCCACGTGCCTTCACCCACTAAAGGATCGTAAAACGAGCAGTGACACACACAGTACGAAAGCTTACGCCACAGGTGTCAAAAACGCGGACCGCGGGCCTCATATGGCCCGGCTTGCCAATCACTTTCTCAGTCTCGCACTCTTTCGTTAACTTTAGAATATACCTGAGCTATAACATGTCACAGCACTTTTCTTTTTCCTTGGGCACCCAGCGCGGGATCCTCGCGTTCAAAAATCACCGTTGGACAGAAACTCTATGCTTCAAGTTCGGAGTACAGATTTCGGTCATTCTGGTGGTCAGTATCGAGCAGTTTCTCGAATACTGACGCGAAATTACCTTCAGAAATGGCTCGCAAACGTGATATGGGAAGAGGTCTTCGTCCAAATGGTAACGTTTGATGAGATTTTCTTCAAACTCCCCCGTTACAGTTCCAATCTTCTTGATTGCCCCGTCTCTCACTCCGTGAAGACTACGCTGAAACCTCATCATGACAAAGTTACACCTACTTCCAATCTTGATTGTCCCTGCTCTTGCTGTAGAATACACTCAAACCTCCTTATAACAAAGCTGCACCTTACACAAAAATATCCAATATCCAAAAATTTGTTATAAAGGTATGTTCCTAACACAATAGCTATTGCAAGTCTGCCCTTTAGTTACTTCGTTATAACCAATATTTCGTTGAATACAGCTTCGTTATGTCGTGGTTTGAAATGTGTAAGCTTCTTCACTGCCGCCCGGTAGCTCACATGGCTTTGAGACACTTGGCCGGCGCGTTTTCAAACCAGGGACGCCATACGCAGCACAAGCTGCACTCCCCTATAGACCCTTTCACAGCCACTTGATGACATCTGGTTTCGTCCCTTGATGTGCCGAAATAGCATCGGTGGGCAAGAAGAGCTTTAGAAAAAGCCCGCTCATTTTCTACACTTTCATTTTCTATTTTGACAAAATATATTCAAATAAATGTTTTCTTGACCTACATAAAAATAATAACAGATTTCTTTGAACATCAGGCACGTTCCTTTTACCTGACAAACTAAAAGAAGTTTTCCTTACTCTTGAAAAAAAAAACTTGAGAACGTGCTTTCAGTTTCGAAGCTAGCTGGCAAATAAGGTGACCGAAAGTTATTGGGGTACAACGCTTGCAATATTGAAACCGTCTATGCTCGAGGTAATGAAGAAGAGACTGGCGTACGTGAAAATGTGCTCTGCTCACCTGGATACTGCGCTGTGGGCGGTCGCGGTTCCGTGCAGTGCGGTCTTTGCGGCCAAGCACCCCGATCCGCAACTGGGAGGGCTCGCGGGCGGCGTCGGCGGTGTCGGGGCTCCGATGCGGGTCATGATGTTGAGGTTCTGCAGCCAGTGCAGGCTGGTCAGGGCGTCGTCCACGTTACCGTCGGCAGCGGCCATGCTGCGTGGAAAGAGAGACGGTCACGAGAAATTCGTGAACACCGCGTATCGCTCGAGTACCCGTTTCGACAAGCACGCAATCGATTTTCTTTTTCATTCTACAGTCACTCGACATGCTTTCTGTTTCAATTTTTCGATGGAGGTGAAAATACTGTAGGCCCATGGGCTCAGGTGCACGTTAAAGGAACCCCCAGTTGGTCAAAATTTCCGGAACCCTCCAGTGGACTACGGCGTCTCTCATAATCGCATGGCAGTTTTGGGACGTTAAACTCCACATATCAATCTATCTTTTTATTTCATTCAGAAAGGGTGCGTTGGGCTGAATATATACATATGCAATTTTGTTTTGGTTCTATTATTTCAATCAACGATAACTTAGGCATTGATATCGTTCGTGGGAAATGTTGTGCACGTTTCTTTGAAGCAGGAACAAAAGCTCGTTCCTCGTTTCTGCCTGATTTCGGAACTAGTTCCAGTTACAAGCTCAAAATAATGCCAGAAGAATTTGTTACAGTTACATTTAGAAACTTCAAACGTGTTCTTACGAGAACGTTACGTTCAACTTTTTAGTAAAAGTATAGTGCTCGATAATCCTGAAGTGAAATAAAGTGATAAACTTAAGAGAGAGAGAGAGAAAGATAAATAGAGAGGAAAGGCAGGGAGGTTAACCAAGCTTGGCTCGGTTGGCTACCCTACACTTGGGGTGGGGGAAAAGAGGAATAATAGAACGGAAAGAGACAGAAAAGAAGAGGAGTAAGAAAGAGAAGCATAAATAGTCAGCTCGAGACTACACAGCACGGCCTCGCACAGTTCTTTCACAAGCGGTCGTGAAGTTTGATGGTCCTTAAAAAGTACAAGAGGGCTTTCGTGGCTTTGCGCGTATTACGGGAAGCCGTTGGCCAAGGTCCCAGGATCTTCTCTTCTGTAATCGGCCGTGAATCCAGCTGACAGAGCTTGGCTTCCATAATACGTCGTTCGGTCTGGTATGCTGGGCAATGACATAAAATGTGCTCAAGCGTTTCCTCGCAGGCGCAGATGTTGCATGCCGAAGTGCTCACCATTCCAAGGAGACGAGAGTACGAATGCGTAAATGCCACGCCCAACCTCATGTGACACAGTAAATTTAAAGCTCACATCTAACCACATATAAGCATTTGACATCACCGACAGCAGGTTATGCGTAGCTAAAAGAAATCCAAGTGAATGCTCCCAGACGACCTTAATTCCATAGGCCACCGGCCATACTACAATGCATGTCAAACAGCAACTTTCGTGTTCGTCACTTTCACATCCCGCACATGTGGCACTTTCCACGTCGGTCTCCAATAGCGCACTTGGGATATAGTAGACAGTTATAGTTTAGCGTTCGCGTGATAGCGTAGGTTAAGGGAATGACGTTACCGTACAGCAAACGTTCGTTGTGGGCAGCGTCTTATAGTTTAGAGGGATAGCGTTTACGTGCCCCATCTGGGATGGTGGCGTCACCTATTAGATGGTTGATAGGTTAATTAGTGAAAATGAAAAGAAAACGAGAATGTTTGCCTATGCCACCACTCGAAGCATTGTTAGAAGTTTATTTTGTTGATAATAAAAGTAAATCAATATGAACAACGCACCAAACGCCAGAACATCTACGTTGCCGATTTGTTTACATCGATCTTGTAGTTAGGCCTAGGCACGCTCGAAATGGGAAGCTATCTCAAAAACTACGCCAACTTATCCGTAATACTCGGTCATCGAAGCTAACTGAAGGCAAGCGAAGCCACTTTGAACAGTCGTTTGCGGCGGACGAGGTGAATATTTCAACAACTACGCCAAAATCACTTCGAAGCGGGCGCCTCCTTCGGTGGGCGCCTTGAAAATCACTCCTTCGGTGGGCGCCTTCAAGTGAAAAGCAGGACGCAGCTTAGTCACGTGACACATTGAGCAGTACATTTTTGTGCCTGATGCAGTAGGCCCTCCACCCTTTTCTGCATGATTTGCTGCGTGTGCGCGCGCCCCTCTTAAATGTCGTGGAACATTTACAGAAGAAACGCCGTTTCCTCTACCGTACTCTTGAAAACGTAACGAGCCAACGTTACAGTACCACCGATCCTGAATGAAACGGTGACGTTCCTCCGCTTCTCCCACAAGTAACTAGTTCATGGAACGTCATTTTGAAACGCGGTCCCATACAACACTGCTTCTGGGACACGGCGCGTCGAACGACCTGATGCTGATGCTGATGACCTCTGATGGATGGCGCTTACCAATTGAACATTCTGGTGCATTTGCCAAAGTGGTGAGCTCCAACCATACTCAGCGCATTAATGTAGAGCCAATACGAATGTCCTGGCCCGAGGACTCACTTGTCGTGCCAGTGAGACCGGACCGGACGCCCACTACCACTCCGCGGATCATATAGGTCCTTTAATCGCGTACAACGTTAGACAAATTATTATTACTTGGGACGTAGGCAATTCCCACTTCCACACGCAAAGTTGAACGGCAATTAGGCAACGTTTTCTGCAAACTAGCACTCACTCCACTCCGTATTTTCTAAACAAAATTCATCCTGAAGGTAAAATTAAAAAGAAAATTGGGACGCATGCGATGGCATTATTGGAATCAGACATGCTGGCGGGCTGTCCTGTGACTCTCGACAACACCGAATAAAAATGACCTGACTGGCAGAAGATGGTGCAAAGCGAATTCCGTCGATATCCGCTACGGGCAGTCCAGAAGGTCCACAATGGTTCGACAAGGCTCAGCTTGACGACACCGACGTGGCCCTCATCAGTCTGAAAATACCGGGCTTCAGGACCCTGATAAAGTTTTGTGAATGGATTCACACAGACTAAACTGAATGTTGTATTCAGTTTGTTAGCCATAAACAGGGCTTCTCAAAGGTTTCCAGGCCACTATTCCATGTATTCGTATTCCTATGACAGCCTTACCTAAAGACTATTTACCCTGCCCCCCCCCCCCCTCCCCATACAATGCTCCTTCACTGCCACTAGCCGAAATAACTGGCAGAAAAAGGCTGCGTACTCTTACGTGTGCACTGCGCCTGAAGGGTATATTCAAGACAGAGGGAAGCAAGACAAGAAAAAAAATGTAATAATGCATACAGACAAAACCTGCGTACATGGCTTGCTCGACAGTCTGGCCAGGCCCGATCGATGCCATATGTAAGAGGGCGAGTCAGTGGAAAGAAAGCATGAGAATGAGTGAGGGATCACGTGATTCCAGCTACGAAATACTGTGGAAAGAACGTCAAGTCTACGCTCCTCTCACTTGTCACGCGAGCTCCGTCTATCACTCATTCGACCGCTTCCTGTAGCAAACTATTCCAAAATTACGAAAACATTCTCTTGTTATTGCCCACATTCTAGTGTAGTTCGTCACGTTTCTAATCGCATTTACGTGTTTATTACTTCTCTTTGCTATTCGCTCACTTTAGCAGACATGACACTACATGCGCGTGCGCTCCAATAACGCCAACTGTACCACCATGCGAGTTTTAGGCTAAGCGGAAGAGCTGCAACCGACAGTAACCGGCAGAGATAATCGTGTTGTAGATAGGTACTTCTTTTTACTACTAGCACTCACACACCATACCATGGTGGTACTTCGAATAATAACTGCAGTAACTAATTATCGAAGAGAAGCAATACGCGGACAAATATACGACAGAAGCTTTACCTGCTCAGATGGGACGTAGCGTGCACTAATTCACTTTCACTTAAGTCATTTCACTTGAGGATCAGGAGAAACAGTGGAATAATAGGTAAAGAGTTTTACTTAGATGTACCAGCAAATAAACACGCAAAAACAGTGATACGTTTATGAATAACTGAGTCAATGAGTAAATTATATATATAGGCAGATGTAGATTGATAGCAATTAGAGAAAGAGAGAAAGACTAAGAAAGGGTCATAGGAAAGGCAGGGACGTTAACGAAGCTACAGTCGATTTCCTACCTTACAATGAGGGGGAGCATCATATAAGAATGAAGGACATAAGGGACAAATGATACACATCAACAGGTAAACAAACCTTTTGTTTTTTCGCGCATGCGCATTATTTTCTCCTCAACGACCTTATGTCCTTTCATTCTTCCTTCGTCCATTCATTTCTTTTTCAAAAATCTTTTCGTTCTGAATTTATTGTTTTAATACATTCCATCTTTCCTTCGCGTTTAATTTTGCGCTTCTTTTTCTGCATTACATATAACATATCATCTTTTATCCTTGGTATTTCTTTCACATTTGCTTGCGTCATTCCCTTCATTCCTTTCATTCTCTCATTTCTCCTTGCTTTCTTTTTTTACTTTTATTTTATTTTGTTTCCTTGCTTCCTCTATTTTGTACTTTATTGATCTTTTTCTGTACTTTCTTTATTTTCTTTTTATTTATTTCTTTTTATGTCCAGTTCTTTCACTTTGTTCTTTCTTTATTGCGATTATTCCTTTCTTAGGCACCGCTACACTGCACCACCGCCTGCTGCACGCACGCATTATTCGCCGAAAATAAAAAATATATAACGGCGCCACTACGCACGCGCAGAAGATGGACCCATCCCCCCGACGCTCACACGCGCGCAGCGTGGCATATACAGCAGAACCAGAACCAGTAGCAAGCGCACCAACAGCGTGCCTCCTCCCTAGACAAATTAAGAAAGAAAGAAGGGTGGGAAATAACGATCGAGTGTCCTGGCGCCACACGCGCCGATGGCGCCGCCACCGGCGCAGAGTACACACGCGCATGTCCCAGAAGAGAAGGGGAGCGAGGGGAGAACACCAGGGACCAGGACAGGTGATGTCGGGGACGGTGCACAGTCACCTGCTCCTTCACTCTCCTCCTCCCCCAACTTCCCTTCTCCGGCGCTACACTGATCGCGGATGAGGAATAAGAGGAAGAGAGAGAGGAGGCGCGACATCGGTCACTGCTACCGTTGCAGCAGCAGCCGCCGGAGCGAACGCCGAGCCATCGATCGAAACGGGAGCCGAGCTCCCGAATCTATGCGGAGCGCGCGCCTTTCGCAAACGCGCGTGCCTGATGGGAGGGTGTAGTCGGGAGCGAGTGCGCAGTGAGAAAGAGGTGGAGGGAAAAGGGGAGGTGGTGCTTCTTGCAGCAGGTGCAGCCGGAATCGGTACTGCGCCCGCCGACTCGATGGCGCAGTGAAACGGCACGGTTGACTGGCTTAGCGCTGGACATAGCGAAGCCGAGACCCCCAGAAGCTGGGTTGCGTTACGATATGGTGACCATATAGAGCTTCTCTCCTAGCATGGCAGTATAAATTTAATGAGCGATATCCCGTGGGTTTATCGACTAATAGACGTTAGGGGAAAAAAGTGGAGTTGCAAGGCGTGTAAGCCTAAAACGTGCCAGGTCTGCACACCCGCTGCTGATGGCCTTAAAGGGTGCATCGCTGCAAGCTTAGCATTATTGCGGCAAAGCAAACTTCAAACAGGCAGGTAGGAGAAGCTTGACGGTATGGATCATGGTGGGGCACAGAGGTAGATGGCAGAATCAGCATCATTTAAAAATGAACCAGTGGTTTCGACAGTTTGAGGATGTTCTTGCTTCATTTGACTGACTTCTTGCACGTCAGTGGTGTTTTCTACTATCTTCGTCTTGATACTTTGGATCCAGGAAGAGTTACCTAAATGATTCAGTAAGGCACGTTATACCAGCTTACCACGGTGAATTCATTCAAATAGACCACAGTGAAACACGAATGGAACAACGTCCGTTAAACAAACTATACAGCTAAACAAACTCTCTTTAAATTCCTTGCCTAAGTGCCACTGCACCAATGCCAACGCATTTCAGTTTACCCAAACTAGTGCAGAGCGCATTTCTGGCCCACAAACACATTGTGCCACACTTTCCAATGCCTCTCACGTCAGATTGATCGGAAATAGCCTAAAAGACTTTTTCTATCCACCGCTTTGTGTATTGAAGACTGCGCCGCCTGTGACTCACGTTGAGATATGCCAAACTTTTTATGGAAATAGAAATCTTTTCTGATTGAAATCAAAATAAAAACAAAGGAGTTGTTGCTACCTATATGTGGTGACGACTGCCCATTTCCACTTGGCTGTCACGATATAAAAAATAAAAAAGTAGAGCGAGCATCGTTCGGCAATGAGAACGAAGAAAACCGATACTTAGGTATGGAAAACGCAGGCCACGGTGGCAGCGAGTTTTTCTGTGTTGAAGAAATGAATATCGCAGGCGTAGAATGGAATCTGCTGACAAATATTAAGGTAAATTCGCGATAGTTGGGAGAGTTCCTCATCTTGCAGCCGACATAAGGCAGACTGATGACGATGGCGATTATCGTGCAGCTCCCTCGATCCAATGACTTATTCGCACGCTTCGACGATTCCATCAGGAGCATTTTTAAGGCCTTGTGATAGGAGTTATAGGTAGTTTACAAAATTAGAATAATCAGTGCACGTTGAGGTCAAAACGTCGCGTTTCGGCTCTTACTGGTTTGGCGCTCTTTCTGACAGGAATGGCGTAGTCTTTGAATTGCTCGCACTTTCACCTGAGCAGCTACTTAGCTTTTCTAACCTAACACATGATACGATCGAAGCGAACGTGAACATCATATGATTGCTTGGTACAACACTGGTCGTGTTTATACACTGCCATACTGCGCGCATGTCCTTAAAGCCTACGGGACGGCTTTATGCTCTCCCATGGTAGAGTACCTCGTAATCTGAATTGTTAGCAACTTTTCTAAACACACGTGCTGAACGCTCTTCTTCTGAGATGGTTGAGTCACAAGGGACGGCTCTACGCTCTCCCATAGTAGAGTATCAAGTGCTCTGAACCGTTAACAACTTCCTCTAAGCACGCGACAGAAGCCATCAAAGGTCACAGCTCCTAGCGGACTGTAACGCTGCTCCCCTCTTGGCTCACGTCGTAATTTCTGTCAACAGGGCCTCATCAAGTGTGAGGACCACGAGACGGCTTTGTGCTCTCCCTTGGTAGAGTACTAAGTACTCAAAATCGTTGACCTCGTTTTCTGAACAACGCTGAATAGTTTCTCGCTGATCTAGTTTATTTGTACGCACCACTGCCAAGTATTTGGATGTGGCAGGAATTGTAAATCTGTAACCCGTTTTCGCACAGACATTTGAAACGCTGCCTAACAGTAAGATATTGCTATAGAAGGGCATTCCTGCATAGAATCGTGAGTGGGTGGGAAATTGTGCTCTAACATGTTTGAAAGAGAACCTCGCGTGACAACTTTTAGGGAATGTTGTCGTTCGAGGTTCTTTTAGGGAATGTTGTAATTTGGGGAATGTTGAGCCAACCGGGCATATGCCTGGTTAACCTCCCTGCCTTCTCTCTTGGTGTTCTTCCCCCTCTTTTAGGGCACTAGAAATTAAGTATACTCCCGTGGATAACAACGTGGGGAATTCCCATGATTGTGCAAAAAAGTTTAAAAGAAACAAGACGGTGTTTCTAGAATGCGGCTACACGTGGCTTGGAAATGTTAGCAGATGTTGAAAAATATATGTGATAAAAAATGGTAGGTTAACCTAACAGCCTTAACCGATTTTGACAGCTTGACGTCATTTTTATGATGACGTGGTACACCACGCGTTACAGGTGTACTACAATACCAGGAGTTTAAGCGTTATCGCCGTAAACACAGACATGCACTTACGAGTGTGTCTCTGTGTGTCTAATAAACCCACTTTGGAGTCGGACAAACACACATAAGAGCGTTAATAATGTTATGACGGTTGGATTTGAATTCTGTGCTTCTCAGCGCTGGGACGAGATCAACGCTGCAACCACGTAGCCATAGGCACATGCCTGTAGCAAACCGGATGTGTGTCTGGTTAACCTCCTTGCCTTTCCTTGCATCTTTATCTCTCTCTCTCTCTCTCTCTCTCTCTCTCTCTCTCTCTCGTCATTCGGATTATAAATGTTCTTACGAATGTCCCGTCGGCAAGGAAGCGCATTGAAAAGGCGTGGTGCATATTTTCAGTCTGCAGTGGTGGGTGGTACAGTTGTCACGATGCTTGGATGTTCGAATCAAACCTATAACCCGAAGGTGCAGGTTAAAGAACCACAGGAAGTATAAGTTTCCGGAGCCCTCTACTAGGGTTTGCCTCGTATGCCGTGGGTTTAACACGTTAAACTTCTACAGTTATTAATTATTATTTTGTTGGGGGTGCTCAGTACAATGTGTCATTTAAGAGGCCTTGATCCTCAAAAGCTAACTGTAAGAGCGTCGTGACAAAGATTTTTTTTACTCGCTCGGCGATGTAAAGCTGAGAAGCGTCTGCTAACGATTGACCGTATAACACTTCCTGGTGCGTGACGCACTGAACCCATGACACGTTGACTGCAGAACGTTCTAGTGTGTACCTGTGTGTGGGCGTTGGAAAGGGGGCTGGCTGCGAAATGAGAGAATGGCCGTGGTTCGACACGAGATGAGAGAGGAAGGGGGAGTGAGGAAACAGCATGTGCACACACGCGACGCAGACGGGCGGAACGACGTGCCTGGCGCCAGACGGCGCTGGCGTCATCGTCGGGTATTGACGGTACACGTGACGCTCTAACCTTTTTTCTCACACACACACACACACACACACACACACACACACACACACGCGCGCGCGCGCGCGCACAGGCTTATAGAACGAGAGGGAGCAAAATTCGATCCTGGGTCCCAGCTATGAGCGAGTTAGACTCGGAAGTATAATACTGTTGAGAGAGAAAAATATAGAAAAAATTGCATACAGGGCAAGAGCAGTCCGGAGAAGATAATAGAGTGATTTGGCTTCTATATGTTTCCTATTTGTCTGGAAAGAAACAAAGAAAAGAAGAAAGAAAGAAAGAAAAAAGAAAAAAGAAAGAAAGAAAAAAAGAAAGAGACAGAGAGAGAGAGAGAGAGAGAGAGAGAGAGGGGGGGGGGAACAGGAGGAAAGAGAAATGCAGGGATGTTAATCAGTATGGAACGACTAGTATGCTAACCTACACTGGGGATAGGGTTGAAAGATAAAAAAGAGAGAGAGGAGAGCACGCACTCGCGTTCGGCTCACAAATGCTGATGACTTGGAATATTTTCACGTGTACTAACTGACGAAAGTCCGAAAAGACACGGTTCTAGTCCACTGGCGTTCCACTGAATGATGGATTGATTTGTGGGGTTTAACGTCCCAAAACCACCATATGATTATGAGAGACGCCGTAGTGGAGGGCTCCGGAAATTTTGACCACCTGGGATTCTTTAACGTGCGCCCAAATTTGAGCCCACGGGCATACAACATTTCCGCCTCCATCGGAAATGCAGCCGCCGTAGCCGGGATTTGAACCCGCGACCTGCGGGTCAGCAGCCGAATACTTAGCCACTAGACCACCGCGGTGGGGCTCCACTGAATGATTGATGCTTCCTTGACTTCTGAGGAATGATGGCGGTCGTTAGTTATATTTCTACTCGAGCGATTCAAGTTCTGGGGTTAAGGCGTCCAGTACTTTCAGAGCGCTTCGAGCAGACGGTGTCCCCATGTCCATCAAGATCTCTCGGACGGAATCCAAGAGAGAACGAAGCACAGTTATGACCTTGTCATCTTACTTATGTGTGTCATCAGTGGTGGTTGAAGACCCCTGAGTGGACGTGGTCTTCTGACGTTTTATGGTTAGCGACCGACTTGGAAGAATAGGCTATTCCTCTGTGGAGATATTCCTCTCTGCCGTAGTCTTTGAATTTTTCGGTCCTGTTGTGACTTCACTTTATGGTGCAGCGGTAGAGGTGTCGCTGTCATTTCGAGCTTGAGCAGTCTTTGAGGTCGAACGATATCCCCGACGCCACTGCCGATGCCGGACTGTTTCGGCAGCATTCCTGTGGGTCGAATTGTCTCTGACCATTTGCTTAAGCACCGCGCGCTCCTTCTTAATTCGAGGGCAGTCTTTCGATGAGGCAGTGAGTGAGCCATTGCAGTTACCGCATTTAAGGAATGTGGAGTGACACGCATCTTCCAAATGGGGTTCTGCGCACCGGGTCACCGTAGCGAGTTCGGGCACAAGCCCTCGACGCGACCTAGTTCAATGCACTGGTGGCACTGAAGTGGCTTTTGCACAAAAGGCTGAACAGGATGTCGAAAATGTCTGACTTTGACATGGGATGGTGTGCAATCTAGTGATGTTCCGTGCAGAAAAGTTTCCCTTTTTCAAGGAATTTTCACCTGTCATTTTGAGGCAAAAGGAAAAGGGAAATCTTCGTGATATTGCAGGGAATTTTAAGAATGCTTAAATTCTCATATGATGACCGATAAGTAGCGGTCACAATGCACCATCATCTGCTGTAATCTGTTCTGGTACATGCACCACGCAAGCATAGCTCATAAGATTTGTTTTTGATATTTACGCCAAGTGATTTCTAGTTCACTATTGGTGTCAGAATTGAAGCCCACAATGAGCAGTGTGTACTAAATGTATATGAATGAATAAAGTCATGCTTTTCTTGTGCGGCAGTGGAGGAGTAGTCATGATTTAAAAAGTCGCCAATGCCTCAAACTTGTGTGATTATACTATGCGCGTTCGTGGATGGAGGGCAGAAATTAGAACTGTTGTGCAGGGAATTATGCCGGGAGTTTCGTCAACGTTTGCCGAGAAAAATGCCCGAAATAGGGAATCATCAGGTCTCTGAATGGAAATCATTCGGCGTAGTACGGAACATCACTGGTGCAATCGCCTTTGAAGACTGCAGTTTCACACAGCGTGACTTCCCAAGGCGGTGTACCTAAGTGATGACAGTACCTTCATTTGCCGGTTTAATGAGGGTAGGCAAGTCAGCGTCCGGAATCTCTGTGTACGTCGTATATCACACCGGCTATGAATGCATTGTCGATCGGTGTAAAATGGCGCACTTTTAGTATGCCGCCTAGCTCAGTCACTTGTTTGAGTGGTCCAAGCGCATTCACGTGAAATACGTCTATAGCGAGTATATTTTTTTTCGCATATTTACTCTGCTGTCTTTGATTTCATTCGGCACCACACGTTCCAAAAAAGCGGAGAGTGCTCGCCAGTTGAGCAGTCGCGGGTTTCTTGGGGACTCTTCTGGCGCGAAGATGAAGACGAGTGGCCAGCGTTCATGCCTTTACTTCTTAGTCGCTGTACTCGCAGAAGTGGGCGAGGCTGCGTTGACGATCTTCCTCTTCGCCCTCTTGCTCCGGGCAGAAACGAAACCATCGTCGGATGAGTCGCCTTCCGAGGTGGCTGAGTACAGCTCTTTGACCTCGTTGTCACTGAGTGTGGTTCCTCTCTTCTTCGCGGTGGTCGGCCGAGATAACTGCTGGCCAGGCAGTCCTCCGGAAGGCCCCGCGTCTATGGCCGCAAGACGCGGAGGCGAGGCACCAAAAAAAATTTGAAGGTTTCACCGAAATAATCGGAGAGCTCAGAGAGGAAGAAACTAATGCGATGGGCCTATGAAAGCTATCGAAAGTCGTGTGCCGCAGCTCCAGTACGCATGGATGGTTTTTCAAACGCCAACACCGATATTGAGCGTACAGCTGTTACTTAGTGTGGGCGCAACTGGTACGAGTACTATAGTTATGACGAAAACGTTCTTAATGTAACAGAAACTTGGAGGGCTCATGATATGGCTGAAAAAGGTGGCTGCTCAACAGTGGAGACTCGAGACAAACACTCGGAGAGTGAAATCCTGACGCATATGTGTGCACTATGTTGTAGTTTTTCCTATTTTTTTCATCTTGTGTGCACTAAATGACTGCCATGTCAAAAATCGAGCGCACAATAATGTCTTCATTGATTGATTGATTAATTGATTGATTGATTGATTGATCGATTGGTTTATATGTAGAGTTTAACGTTCCAAAACCACTATATGATTATGAGAGACGCCGTAGTGGAGGGCTCCAGAGATTTCGACCACCTGGGGTTCTTTAACGTGCACCCAAATTTCAACACACGGGCCTACAACAGTTCCGCCTCCATCGGAAATGCAGCCGCCGCAGCCGGGATTTGATCCCGCGACCTGCGGGTCAGCAGCCGAGTACCTTAGCCACTAGACCACCGCGGCGGGGCGCGCAATAATATGTTCAAGATAGCGTCATGTTCAGGGAGCCTCGTGAGTGCATGACTAATTATGATTATTACATATTTTGAATCAATGGCGTATTACCATTTTGTAAACATATCCCAAAATATATGGTTGCCAGGGATGCCGTAGTGGAGGACCCAGGGAAGCATGACCATCTGGTGTTCTTTATAGTGCCCGTCATTCGGAGTGCGACGGACCTCTAGCACTTCGCCTCTATCAAAGTGTTACCGGGATTCGATCCCACGACCTTCCGAGTCAAGAGTGGAGTACCATAACCAATAGACAACCATGACGGTTACATGTTACGTGCAGTTTATTCAAACATATGCAAACCAGTGCGTCATTGACTCGGAACTTTTTTGCGCGTTTGGTGGTTACATGTTGCACCGTCATGTTTGCTTGAAGTAAGCACGTGGTGGATTACAATTTCTTTTATTTTTTGCACTCACCCTGTAAGAATTATTTTTCTTTTATTTTTGTTTTAACTGTAAGACGATAAACAATCATGTATAAAGTAAAGTTCCCATCGATTCGGTTCGGACGAAGCTACATGCTCACAGTTGTTAATCTGCACAAAGTTTATGGCTTGCAGTGATGATCAGTCGTAACAGAGATTGAGCTGGAGCCAAGGTTCCCAATAGTGGAACTGACTTGTTTAGAAGTAGAGTTGGCAACCTTTAACAAGCTCATCAAAGGAAATGCTGGTTTTGAATACATTCTCTATTCAGCGAGACTTTTATTGCCACAAGAATATCTGCATTTTAAAAGTGTTCGGGAACATTTGATTTTTTTTTTGCTTTTTACGTGACGTGTACGTGTACATTACAACTCGCGTACGTGTACATTACAAACGATGTCGCCGTATCCTTTTGCCCATATAATTGAAAGAAAATCATTTCCCACACACTTTCCAATAGGTGTGGCGCACGTGGGTGTCGTCTACGCTCGCATCGCGCAGTCACCGTGCAAACAAGGTATCGCTATCACTGCACGAAACTTACAAAGCACTGCATATTTATGTATTCCTCGAAAAAAAGAAACGAAAGGGAGATGACCCGGCCTAGCGCTGAGCTCTGCGCCACGTAGGGGCAGCGAGGTCGTTACACTTGGCACTGATACTCTCGGCTCGGCACTCAAGCCCTCATCCTCCGGTACAGTGGCGCCCCCTGCTGATGCGCTAATCGTCTAGTCGCCGGACGGGATGCGCAGCACGCCGGCGCTCTCAAGTGCATGGCCAACGCCCACCGCTCACGGTCACGCTGGAGAGTAATAAGAGGGGAGTACATGTTAGGGGGGGGGACTAAATGGGGGGTAGTAAAGGTGACAGGCAGAAAAGGAAAATTGGGGAGTAAAAGAGTGGGAGTAAAGCAGGTAGGCAGCACAAAAAAAGGGGAGTAAAAGAAGGGCAGTGAAGTGAATATGCAGGGGAGTAAAATCGGGGATCAACGCAGGGGGAGTAAAAGGGGAATAAAGAGGGGGAGTGAACTGTGTAGGTAGGAGAGCAGAAAGGAGATCGAAAGAGGGGAGCAAATAGGGTAGGCGGAAGAGAAAGATGAGAGAAAAGGGGGTAGACAGGAGAGCAAAAAGAGCGAGTAATAGAGGGCAGGGGAAGGAGTGTCAAAGGGCAACCCGCCGCTCCCACACTCTGCGCAAATGACGAGACCACTCCACTTTATTCTCTCCATTGTTTTCCACCACCCCTGGTTCTTGCTAATTCTTTATTGCTTTGCGGCCTGTTTTACTCTGTATGTATACATTATTCATCGTTTTCACTCTGTCTGGACAACCACCCGCAAATAGGCGGAAGCTCTTGTGCGGATTGATTTCTCTACGAGAGGGGGAACATCGTGCATGACCGATCAGGAACCCGCGGCTCGCGTCCGACCAGAGTGTGGGTGCGAGCACTGTGGGAAAGCATTCCGGATGGTTTCGTGGTGAGAGCAATTAGCAGATGAGGAAGGACGCGATGTGATAAGGATCGTGTCGGCTTGGTGGTAGCCATTCAGTCAATGCGTGGAGCGTGTTTCTTTAAATTGTTCCTGTGGCTTTCTATCAGATGACAGATGTTATATCTGATGACGTTAAAATAACAATAATACTGCCAGTCCACTGTATACCCGTATATGCCGAGTATAATGTGGCCTAAACTACGAACTCATTGTACAAAAGAAAAAAAGTTCCACTACAATGCCCCAATGAAAAGCGGTACTATTTTTTTTCAGAGGCGCGACATAGTTATAGCTTGAGTTAATTCCACCACAACTGTTCAGATCGCTTACGTTCTCTAGATGCTGCTACATAAATGTGATGCAAACTGTGGCGTGCAATGCACAAAAAAGTGTGTTTTAAAACCAGCTCGATTAACTCTACACACAGTAAAATAAGACGGAAAAGTGATAGCAACCAAAGCTCATATAAATATAATGTGCGTAAAATGCAGATTTGTTTAAACTGGCACACGACTTCCGAGAGATAGAGAACGAAAGCGATAATTCAAACAGAATCAATGCAGTATGTTGATTACCATAAGCGCTATTCTAGCACATTCTGGCAGATTTGAATCAACGTTGAACAGTGATCCAAACAAAATAAGTTTAACAGATTATTTCACGAAACAATGGCAGAGTCGTTTTTATAAAGAATAAATTTAATAATTACCGATGGTAGCTTAAATCATTACATATAGAAAACATATTTCGGACATTGATTTGGCTGCCTATGCACCGGTCTAAGGAGACGCAATCTATAAAACACTAAATATAACATTGCCCTGCAGTGGACAACGCACACTGCAGGGCGGAGGACTCTGTCATGATCCGCCAATCAACCCGCTCATGCGCCTTATGTTGCCGCGCTATACCTGCGAACTTTTCGATCTCATCGGCCCACCTAGCTTTACGTCTTCGCTTCCTGTGTTTGCCTTCTCTGGTAATCCATTAAGTTACTTTAATGGCCAGGGATGATCCTGCCTACATGTGCCACGTGCCCGGCCCATGTCCATTTTTTTCTTCTTAATTTCAACTATAATATATTTAACCCCGGTTCGTTCCCTGACCCACTCTGCTCTCCTCTTGTCACCTAAGATTACGCCTATTATTTTCCTTTCGTTCGCTCGCTGCGTCGTCCTCGATTTAAGCTGAACCCTCTTGGTAAGCCTCCAGGTTTCTGCTCTCGTGGGAAAGTACCGGCAAGATGCAGCTGTTATATAGCTTCCCCTTGAACGTTAGTGGCAGATTACCATTCATGATTTGAGATTGCTTGCCCAATGTTATCCACCCCATTCTTATTCTTCATTTTTTTTCACTCTCATGGTTCCGTTCCGCGGTTACTGTCTGTATTAAGTACACATATTCTTTTAAAACTTCCAACATCACTCCCTCAATCGCTAAATGCTGTTTTCTGCCGTGACTGTTGCACAGTACTTCAGTTTTGTGCAGATTGATTGATTGATTTGTGGGGTTTAACGTCCCAAAACCACCATATGATTATGAGAGACGCCGTAGTGGAGGGCTCCGGAAATTTTGACCACCTGGGGTTCTTTAACGTGCACCCAAATCTGAGCACACGGGCCTCGACATTTCCGCCTCCATCGGAAATGCAGCCGCCGAAGCCGGGATTCAAACCCGCGACCTGCGGGTCAGCAGCCGAGTACCTTAGCCACTAGACCACCACGGCGGGGCAGTTTTGTGCAGATTAATTATCAGACCTACTCTACTGCTTTCCGCGTCCAATTAAAAAAAATGAGCTGCAATCGGTCCCTGAATTACTCTTTAAGGCAATGTCATCAGTGAATCGCAGGTTACTAAGATCCTCTCCATTAACTCTTATCCCTAACTCTTCCCAATCTAGGGCCCTGAAAACCTCCTGTAAGCACGATGTGAATATTATTGGAAAGATCGTGTCTCCCTGCCTTACACCCTTTTTTATTGAGATTCTGTCGCTTTTTTTATACAGAACAATGGCTACTGTGAATTGACTGTAGAATTCTTCCAGTATGTTTATGTAGGGTTCGTCGATGCTCCGATTCCGTAGTGTCTGCATTACTGCTGATGCCTCGACTGAGTCAAACGCCTTCTCATAATCTATAAAAGCTATGTATAGTGACTGGTTCTATTCCGCGCAGTTCTCCATTACTTGATTGATAATATGAATATGGTTTTTTGTGGAATAGCCGGTACGAAATCCTGCTTGCTCTTTTGGTTGATGGAAGTCTAATGTCGCCTAATTATATTAGCTAATAATTTTGCAATAAGGTGGTAAAAAACGGACTGTAAGCTTATCGGCCTGTATTATTTTAAGTCCTTGATGTCTCCTTTTTTATGTATTAAAATGATGTTAGCGTTCTTCAAAGATACTGGTACACTTCCCGTGAAGTTTCATTCACGGTCAAATGCAGCTTGAAAGGACCACGCTCCTTGCGCTTAGCCAGTCGCTACGGTGGTATTCAATGGTTACGATACCAAAGGCTAAACGTCGCAACACCAGCCGCGGTGGTCTCATTTCGATGTAGGCGAAGGTGCTAGTGTCCTGCGTACTGGGCAACATCGGTGCACATCAAACAGTACCAGATGGTCGAAATATTGGAGCCGTCACTATGGCGTCCTTCACAATCATATAGTCCTGACACATAAAACACCATCAATTATTGTATCGCTTAGCAGCGATCGCTTAAATGCATTTTCTGTAGGCTTAGTTATTAATGAAAAAGAATTGTGTTGAGGGAATCACGTAATACTGCTTTTTACATGGTCATTCCATCCCTTTCCCCTGTTGTATTTATATATATATATATATATAGGGAGAGTGAGAGAGATAATGACGATTACCACAACATCCGGAAGCAGTCATCCGTGTCGCGGCGAGATGGCATACAGCCCACCAGATCAACAACCTCAGTGCTCTTACCCGTTGGGGAATCCCCTGCGAAACCGTCCGTTTAGTCAGCAGACAGCAGTGATTCGCCATGCAGACGGGAGGAGCGAAGTTCACGAGAAGCGTGACGTGGCTGTGTTGGCCGGCGGCGCCTAATGATCGCTTGAGTTGGATCGTTTTTTATCGCAACAGGAATTTGCGCTCAATGCAAAATGCTTTGCTGAATGGGTTTGTTATGCCCGGGCGTTGTGTATGAATTCAAGCGGTATTATGTGCACTATTATATGCACTGCTGAAAATAATAAAGAGAAAAAGAATAAAAAAAAGAAATAATGAAAGAAAGAGTGAGAAAAAGAAGGAGAAAGAAAGAGTGAGAAAAAAGGAGAAATAAAGAAAGAAGGAGAAAGAAACAAACAAAAAAGAAAGAAAGAAAGAAAGAAAGAAAGAAAGAAAGAAAGAAAGAAAGAAAGAAAGAAAGAAAGAAAGAAAGAAAGAAAGAAAGAAAGAAATTGCGATGTAGGGCACAACGAGTCACGCATACACTGGTGATGCGTTTGAGCCGTATATTTCGGCAACTGTGCTTGCCCCTGTGGTTGCACTTTTAGATGTACTACTTGCCGATGCTGGACACAGGTACGGCGTCGAATGAAGAGTTTAATTTCGAACTGATGTTTTAGCTGCTGTATTCTTCACCTCCATGACAACGTGACATAAAATCTGGACTATAATGATGGTTTGGATTTATCTTGCTAAATCCACGATATTATTACATTATCCAAAGCCAAATAGAGCTGAAAGTACCAAGATTAGGCAATTTTGTCTACTAGCCATAGTTCCCATGCTCGCTGAAGCACTGCGCCATAGCCATTCGTTCCAGCTCCCTTGGAAGGAGCGCCCTAGTTTCTTCTAGTGTACTTATGGATAAGTAAGAAAATTCACATGAAGCGTAAACTAAAAAGACTGTGCAGAACTCATAGGGCCTCGACAGAAATATCATGTGCTAAGAAAAACTTGAAAGCAGAGATAGCGCAATCCAAAGAACATTTCTTCAATAACAAACTCACTAACTTTCTAAAGAACTCACCGCGTAAGTTTTGGCTGTTTTTTAAGGAAGCGAATGAGGGAATGGATGTTATTGTTGATAAAAATGAAATAATCGCAGAAAAATCAGATATAGCTGAAAGACTCAATCAATTTTTTCAATCGCTTTTCTGTAAGGATCAGGGCGACAACGAGGAAATTTAATCAGGTACTACAGTGACACTTCAGGAAGGTGATATAAATAGTAACCGAGAAGGTATATTCAATCAACTACTTCTTTTAGATACCAAAACGTCATGTGGACCTGACGGTATATCGAATCAATTTTTGCGGATGATTTGCGGAGTGGCTGTCGTACTACCTAGTGATTATTTTCGAGATATCTTTAAAATGTCACTCGTTACCTCAAGATTGGCGTAGAGCCATTGTTTTCCCACTTTTTAAAGGTGGTAATAGAATATCAATGAACAATTATAGGCCTGTCTCACTCATGTCGGTATGTTGTAAAATATTGGAACATATAGTGGCAAAAAATTTTCTGCACATTTTAGAACAAAAAAAATTATTATGCCCCTTTCAGCATGGATTTCGTGGTGGCTTTTCAACAATCACACAGCTTATTGTAGCTATATATGACTTGTGTATCGCTGTAGATGCCTGTATGCAAATCGATGTTATATGTATCAACTTTTCAAAGGCGTTCGACAGAGTTTCACACCGTAAGCTGCTATTCAAGCTTCGCAATGTCGGTATTAGTGAGAATATTCTCAGTTGGATCAGAGCTTATCTAGGCAATCGACAACAAGCAGTTAGAGTGGGAGATGCTATGTCGGTAAATCAAGAGGTGTATTCGGGAGTGCCTCAAGGATCTGTATTGGGGCCCCTACTCTTCCTTTCATACATGATGATATTTCATCAGTTCTCCAACCACCAGTAAAAATTAAGCTATTTGCAGATGACTGCCTAATTTATTGTCCAGTATCATGCAGAAAAGATCAAGTGAATATCAATCAGGGCTTACAAACACTAAACTTATGGTGGTCTAAATTGGGTATGGAAATTAACATTAAAAAATCCACTTACACACACATTACAAAAAAGAAGGAAGTTCTTTCGTTTGCATATAACATTGGTGATAATATGCTGGTGAAAGTCTGTAACTTTAAATACTTGGGTGTAACTATAACAAAAAATTTGAGCTGGCGTCCTCATGTTGATAACATCTGTCAATCAGCATGTCAAAAATTGTGCTTCCTACGAAGGAAGTTGGGACGACCACAAAAGCTGTCAAGCTGCTTGCCTACAAAACGTATGTCCGTCCGAGATTGGAATACGCTAGCGCTGTTTGGAATCCACACCAAAAGGTATTAAAAAATAAATTAGAACGCATTCAGAGAATGTCAGCTCGCTTTATCTGCTCCAAATATTGAAGAAGGGATTCTGTTACTGAGATGTTAAAAGTATGTAAATTGGAATTGCTAGAATTAAGAAGGCGGAAACAGAGGTTGAAACTTCTTCACATCTTGCACGCCGGGGGGAAAATAAACAGGGATGATTATCTGAAGCATTCTTACAAAAGGTTTCCAAGAACAACATGCACTACATTCATACAACCAATACATGCTCGAACAGATATTTTCCGATTTTCCTTCTTTCCCGATGCAATTAATATGTGGAATGAATTGCCGAATGATGTGGTGCAAAAAAGAACTATGAGTGATTTTGAGGTTGCTCTTGATAGGCGTTTTGTTCAAAATGTGTAGTTATGAGTGTTCATGTATGTGTTTCCTTACAAATGTTTCATCGGTCAAAGATATTGTGTTGTAAATAAATTGAGTGAAAAAGCATATAACTGTGTTTCTCATATAATTATGCAATATTTACTGAGTTCATCTTACGATTTCTCCTCAAATATATAATTTTGTGCAACTCAATTCTTCACCCTCACTGTAACGACCCTCAAATGAGGGTTAGCCGTATGACAAATAAATAAATAAATAAATAAACTTATAGGAAACCCAATGGCCAGCGCCACTGAACAGCAGACGCGCTGCAAGGCCGCTTAGCGGCATGACGCTGCGTTATTGAGATAACGGCAGAGCGCGTGATGCCACCTAACTCGTTGGTTATCAGGGACGTTCCGCGACTCAGCACGCGCATGTCCTTGTGCTCACCGCTGCTGATGACCTGAAAGGGTGCATCGCTGCAAGCTTGGTATCATTGCGGAAAAGCAAACTTCAACTAGGCACGCAGGAGAAATTTGACGACATGGAACGTGTGGCACGGAGGTAGATAGCAGAATCAGCATCATTTAAAAACGAACCAGTGGTTCCGACAGTTTGAGGATGTTCTCGCTTGATTTGACTCACTTCTTGCGCGTCTATGGTGTTTTCTACTGTCTTCGTCTTGATACTTTGGATCCAGAAATAGTTACTTAGGTGATTCAGTAAGCGGCGTTATACAGACTCGCCGCGGTGAATTTGTTCAAATAGACTACAGTCAAATGTGAATTGAACGAACGTCTGTTATACGAACTGTTCAGTTATACAAGCTTATACAAGGACACGCGCGAGCTGAGAGTCACGAAACGTCCTTGATAAAAAAAAATCGCTCTCTATAATATTGGTACGACAGCAGACCTGTTGCAGTTTATAAAACGTAAGTAGAGAAGCCAGTGAGAGGACGAACGAACAAGAGCGTTGAAGCGACGGTAGTGTCGCTGCCATCGCAGTAATTCTGCCGCCACCGGCCTTCCGCAGCCTCTCACCGTGGGAGCGTGCCTAGAGCTCACGTTCTCCGGTTGGGATTACAAGCAAGGAGGGACACCGGGCGTAATCGCGTGCAAGGCGCCCACACGCGCAAGCACGCACGCAATGCACGCACAGGCGCGCACACACAACTTGGCCCCACTCCTCATCAGCTAACTTGCCTGGTCCTCCTGTTTCCTCTTGACCTAATACCGTCCACACGGTGGCCAACTAAATAATATGTATAAGGGAACATCGCGTAACCTTCCACAGCGTTCATGCATTGCGTTAGAACGGCGTATAAGTCATTATAGGAATCGGTGTAACACGAAAGTGAAACGTCTCCTCGCAGAGGTACCTGAGCGTTCATTGTGCACTGTTTCGGCACAAGGGCGAAGGAATTAATGCTGCAGTAACACATTGCAATAACACGCGAACAACGGCAAGCAGCTCGAAAGTTGCAGTGCACAACTCAAGCATCAAAAACGCTTGATGAGCATACAGAGGACGAGCAAGGACAAACAACTGTCGCAATTTTTATACTTCGTGTGTGACCAACATGCACGCTCCTTTTTTTTTTAAACGCGACCGCAGCACCAATAAAAATTGACGTTCTTGCTCGCTTTATATTATAGTATAGTGTAATTTGAAATCAAGCTTGCGATGGAAGCACAAGAGGTACTAGTACCCGAATCCCGAGATAAGTGCGTGCGTGAACGAGCCACCACGCCAGAGAACGTCTGTTCACCTTTTCGGTCGGTGTCAACCAAGGAAGTTGCGGGAGTGGAAACTCTTGCCCACGAGCGGAGCCGTGCCAACCGTAAGATGGCGGCTGCGGCAGCCATCTTACTAGGGGCATGATGAGCTGTTAGCGTTTTTCTCGCACGCCCAACGAGTTTAACGCGGCAACCTTTTCGGGCCAGATAGTGCTCTAACTCCGTGTTCGTGTCGATTGTTTTCTTTAGTAAGCCTCGAATTCAAGGCAAATTTTATTAGAGGTTTTATTGAAGAAACCGATACTACAGTCTCTGCGGATTATTTCTTCGGAAACAACTATCTCAATTTATAGCTAACCTAGCCTTTACACTAGAAAACCCACCAGAAAACAGCACGTTTCTGAGATCTTTGAGGGCGAAACCTGCCTTCACTACTGCTGGCAAAGCATTGCGGGAGCTTCCACTCTAGCAATAGGTGACCGGTAATATGGGCAATCGCAGGGAACTGTCGGATACGACGGCTTCCGGTTTGACGCAACACGCGCGTTAGCAGCGACACGCGTTCATTTTTGTACCGCTCCGGTAGAAAAAAGCACAATTTATTGCTCGATATGCACGACAATTTGTTTCTCGATATAATATTCACAGCAAATTTATGCGTAAGCTATTATTAGTGCGGAATGCACACGTACCTGTGATAAAATGGTCTTCGCACACTCTAGCTTCAACATTCGGTACGCAAAAGCTACCTGTCGCTGTGGCTCTCTTCACAGTCGTGGCCACCTCATTTTTTTTCTTCATTCCACGGAAATCTATACCTGTGCTTGCCTTTCACGCTTGAGTTGGAGCAGTTAACAACGGACCATGGTTTATCAGAGCGAAGATAAGCTGGTGACTGCTCGCGCGAGAACCGAATAATCTGAGGCTTGCGGTGGAGCTGTTCGCCGTCTACTCTTCCAGAGCCATAAGCCGGCCACAGACGGTGCATCCCACAATCCTTCACTCTTTTACTAATCACCTATTCTTTTTTAATTCTCCTTGGTGTTAGCACAGCAATAGCAGCAGCACGTTAGCGGAAGCACATGCTACTTCCCAAGAAACTTCCGGTTACTCTCCAACGATCACTCTCTGACGCTGAAGCAGAAAACTTGTTTCTTTAGTTGTGACAGAGTAAGAAAGAACTCTTTTCTCGCTTTCCGGTAAAAGAAATGTGCCTGAAGTTAATAACTAACTCCCATGATCCTGGGTGTAGCTTAGAATAAAATGTATTTGAATTATTTGGCCAGACAAATGAGAGTAAAGTGTTGAAAATGAGCGGGCTACTCGGCAAAGCGTTCGTTCCCCACCAATCAATGCTCTTGGGCTACGCTGGTGCACCAATCTGGAAGCCTCTGTTTGTAACTTCGAAATCAAATTACGCACAGGCCCACGGGACGGCTATATGCTCTCCCATAGTAGAGTACTAAGTGCTCTTAATCGTTAACCCCTTTTTCTAACCACCAAGTTCCTCCGAGCTTGTACGCTCTTCCATAGTAAAGTACCAAGTGATCTAAATCATTAAAAACTTTTTTCTAAACACTGTGAAGCACCTCTGAACGTTTCAAGCAATATCCGTTACGGGACGGCTTCATAATCTTCCATGGTAGAGTATAAAGTACTATAAATCGTTCACCACTTTTTATAAACACACAGTAAGGCCTACGGGACGGCTTTATGCTCTCCCATAGTAGAGTACGTAGTACTCTAAATCGTTAACCGCTTTCTCTAAACAAAGAGCGAAAGGGTCTGTACGAACTTTGGCCATGGGTGTGGCTCGGCGTAAAACGCGCGACCGTCGTGCCATCTCGCTACTGATTACTAAAAGGCGCTGAACTTTCCGAGCTCTGAAGACCACCAGCGGTACATGGTGTACATAAATGACTGGCCGTTAACATGTTGGAGGAGGGTCACTCTGTGGTGTAGTAGTTAGCGTCGCACGCTGAGAAGCGCGAGGTCACTGGTTCGACACCCCGCTGCGGGCGTCGAACCACTTTTTTTTTACTTCTCGCTTATTTTCTTTGCAATCATGGCTCAGTGGCAAAGGGTACCTTCTCTCGAGAATTAACCTTTGAAAGAAGACAAGTTAGGAACGGTTGGAAGGCATTATTCGTGTATTTCACTTGAATATGCTCACAACGTATAATTTTGTGTGCGTATGTGTGTCTGAATTGGTATGGGCGTATGTAACGTGAATGCAGTACATGTAATCATCTGTTTATGTACAGTTTCGATTGAAATTATACTCACCACACGTGCCAAACACGGTCGCTGCGCCTCCTAAAGGCTTCACGGTTAGTTTCGAGAGTGTGCGCTGCGTAAATATAACAGCCATATGTGTTCAGAATGAAAGAAATATTGCACCCCCCTTCCTTCTTCAGTTAGAGGTTCTTTTTATCCGTCATAGTCTTCGTTGTAACCATTATCTGAGCCATTAGGGAGCTTTAACACTAAAGCCATCAAGGGAATCCCCGTTTTAACATAAAGACAGACAGTGTTAAAGAAAGGGAGACAGAAATGCAGAGGAAAGAGAAGCAGTAAAGCAGGGAATTTCGAAATTTAAGGCAGGCAATGCTGACGCTGTCGTGGGCGGATCGGGTGGCTGCGTCTGCTTAGTAACTTCCGTGCATTCTACAGTGACTATACTACTACTGGAATATTGGTTTGCGTCTTTTCACTATTGAAACTTTCATCAAGGTATCGAAGACGGCTTTCAGCTCTCCCGTAGTACAGTATCAAGTACTGTAAATCATTAAACCTTTTTTCTAAACACATTGCTTCATGTTTAACTTGCTTGATTTCCGCAAAAAGCTTCTCGTGCCGTGTAAGCCATCACGTTAAATGGAAAGTAAAGTTCCGAGAGTTCCCTTGGAATTGCATATTCTAGACCATGAATTAGGTAGTTATATGAATAACAAAATGAACAGATGCTTAAATAACTACTTGTTAAGCAGCAGCAATTGATGTTGGGAGGAATATCTTGGGTCGAAGTATGACAGATCTTGCCGAGATTACCGCGGTGGCGGAGCTTCTAGCCACAGCTTGGAGGGCAACCGGTGGCATTCTCCTTTGCTTCAACAAAGTGCATCACCGGGCAAAGGCTAAACGATAACTGTCATTCAGAGAAGTCCACACTATTTTACGTGTTTCTCATTCTCTCAGGTTAGAAACGACTGGATTACAGCCACACTCGAAACGAGTCGGTCCCACTTGGTCTTCAGTGTCGAAACTAGTAAAGGCAAATTTTGTGGCTGCAACTCCTGTGACTGTGTTCGTGTCATGAGATGTTTTTCACATCTTCATATGCCCCATTTATTGCTTATATTATAAACACTCATAACTCGCTGATGTTGCCAGCAATAGACTGTGCAATAAGTAAATTAATGAATAAATAAATAAATAAATTAAATAAATAAATAAATAAATAAATAAATAAATAAATAAATAGGTAAGTGAGTCGGCACTAGTGCAAGACGAAAGCCTTAGGGTGGCACTTGCGCCAACAATTAAGTGCGAGCCATGTTTTTTTTGTTTTTCTCGTCCAGGTTTCCCTAAATGAGTGCCATTCATTCGAGGTCGTCATGGTCGTCGTCGTCATCACAAAAACAGTGACAACAGCAGCATCAGCCGCAAAAATAACAACCACAACTACCTCAGTCTGGCCGCAGTTTATTAACACCGATCGTCTTTTTCTATAGAAGCTGCATCGCAGAATGCTAGCAAGAAAAAACGCATTGAACGAGCCCGAATTCCTCGCCGAGCGGGAACCTCAGCTCGATCATTGGGCGCACAGAATGGATGCGGCGGAGCTCTGAGGCATCACCGCCCCTGGAATCTGGAGGAGAGAGATCCCATTGGGCGCCGCGGATGCAGGGTCCCCCGTTTAAATGAGGTGGAGCCAGCTTTAAGGGATTAAGAACGCGCCAGGGCAGCCCATCCTACCGAGCGCCGCCCTGGTGGTGGGCCGCATCTGTTTATCGATCGCGTTTGGGCTAACGGCTAGGTTGAACGGCAGTGAGCGTTTTGGGTGGGTCATGTAAGGCAAGTGTTCAGCATTATCCTTCAGACAGTTCTATAGCTTAACGAGTTACGTTAGCACAGTGAGATAGATACAGGCGGAGGGGTATCGAAGGAAGACACGTTTCGTATGACACCGGCTTCACGTATTATCGCGACGAAAAGCCCCGCGGACTGCGGGTCTTTGGGCACAGCCAGCACCGTTCGGTTGGTCCGAATGTACTTGTCGAACTCCGTCATTCCATGGTTTATCGCAAGGCGAATCCGGGCTTTCTGTCACCGTCGGATTATTTTTTAACAAGTATTGGCAGACTGTAGTGTATGTCCTTTCAAGCTGGGACAGCTTATTGCTCTGCCAGAGTAGAGTACATCGTACTCCAAATCGTCGAATATTTATTCCAAACAGAGAACCCTGTTCTCGTTGGCACTGTCGCACCACATTTGCATTCCGAGTGTCAGGCGCGACTTGTAGATAAGCACGCGCGGTGCGATAAAAAGAGCCAAAACAAATTTCTGGCGCTACGAGGATGCCCACTGAAAGCACGGATTCGCCTGACGATAGACAAAGGCAGTGGACTCTCGAAACAGACTCTCAGCTCTTTTCTTCAAGCCTCATCTTCCCTATCTTCTGCCTTGTTCGTGTTCTAGTGTTATTTTCATTTACTTGTAAGAACTAAATGTCTCCGCCCAGCTGATGCTGACACCAAATGCCAGCTGTTTTTCCAAGAATACCTGTCTGTTCCCCGTTCCTCTAACTTCTCCTTAAACCTTGCTCTTGACTTGTGTGGTGCGTAATTTTAAATATTGTGCGAGATTTTACACATCGGCATACAGCTAATAAAACATACATTTGGGCTACCTGTACTTAGTAGCACTAACAACATATAACTTGACACTTTATTAAAACTTTTGGTTGCGTGTTGAAGATAACACGTGCGTTGACTAGGCATGCATATACCCTATGTGGTACATGTCATGCTTGACTGCACCATCTCTGGCCCCGCCAC